>OW679203.1:77658456-77810240 GCA_940337035.1 Agriotes lineatus
ATATAGCGCTACTTTAAAGAAAATGTGTGTGAAATAAAGCATTGTCAAAATTAAGAAGTTTTATGTAGGTTGCGTTGAGTCTTACTTTGCAACAGTGGTGCAATTTAAAAAAAATGGGCAAAAAATCTAAATTATCTTATACAGCTGAAATTTTGCACATGGGCTAAAAATTGCATTTAGAAAAACTTTTTCTAATAACTTTTTTCGATATTTTGAGAAATAACCCACTTTTGAATTTTTTTTGAAAAAAAATTAAATTTGACAGATAGTGCGAATGACGTGACTACTATTTTTTTGGTTAATTTTCATCTCGATCGAAGCACAAATTGATGTCAAAGTCAAATTTCTAAAAAAACTATTAATAAAAAAACATCCCATATGATGCGGACTTTACTGGTCACACTGTATATATTTATATACAGGGTGATTTTTAAGTTGATTCTTTCCGTTTACCAGGAAATAAAGCTAAAAAAATTAGTATTTTTTTTTATTTGCCACATTTCCGAAATATCAAAACTAACAGAGGTACAGGGTGTTAAAGTTTCAAATTAAAAACTAAACTTTGGCGCAAAGGTGGCTGGACAATTTTATTTTTGTTTATCTCTGTTGTCAAGCAATGATCTGTCAACTAGTTTTCCATTGTAATTTTCTTAATGTTATTGCTGCAATAATGGCTCAGGTTTATGAAAATAATGAATGAGTGAATATGCTTATTATTTACTGGGAGTGTCGTCAAAATGCCGCTGCCGCATCGCTCTTATACGCGGAATGTGTGTGTAGAAGCGAATGCTGATAATTTTGATCATTTAAGTTAGTTTAAGTTTAGTTTAATTTTCGTTAAGTAATTTTAGTTCATACTTTGAAACTTTAACACCTTGTACCTCCGTTAGTTTTTATATTTCGCAAAAGTGGTAAATGGCTTACTTTTTTTAGCTTTATATCCTGGCAAAAGGAAAGAATCAACTTAAAAATCACCCTTTATATACAGTGTGTCCCCGGATAGGTGAAACGCCTCTTGTAAAAGGTAAAAAATTCTCGATTTAAATTTTCATTTTTTTGGGTTCCGCCCTGCTTGGTTAAAGGCGAATTTCTAACAGCATTTCAGTTTTGAAAAGTCAAATATGCCTTGAAAGTTTCAAAAAAACTATTTTTTGTACTCATGACTTCAAAATTAATATTTCCCGGTCATTCCCGATACGCCGAAAGTTACTTTTCCCGCACTGCGGTGTTTTTTACTTTTCAACAAAAACTAGGGGAATTGTGTTTTTTGTAAATTTTATAATAAACGGGGTTGCGCGCGCTATTGCGCGGTCTATTCTATTCAATTTACCACCATTTTTAGGCCTATTACGTTGGTCCATCTCCAAGGGGGCTCTTGGGGTTCCGTCCATCTTCAAAGGGGTCTCTGAGCCTCCGCCCCTCTCCAAGGGGGCCCTCGGGGCTCCGATCTTCTCCAAGGGAGCCCTCGGGAATCCGCCCCTCTTCAAGGGGGCCCTAGGGGCTTCGCCCCTCTTCAAAGCGGCCCTCGGGGCTCCTCCCATCTCTAAGGGGACTTTTGGGGCTCCGCCCCTCTCCAAGGGGGCCCTCGGGGCTCCGCCTATTTTCAAGCGGGCCGTTGGGGCTCCGCCCCTCTCCAAGGGGTCCTTCAAGGCCCCGCTCCTCTCCAAGGAGGCTTTCGGGGCTCCTCCCCTCTCCAAGGGGGCCCTTGGGATTCGCCCCTCTCCAAGGCGGTCCTCGAGGCTCCGCCCATCTCTAAGGGGGCCTTCGGGGTTCTGTCCCTCTCCAAGGGGGCCCTCGGGACACACACGTCTGGATCGTTCTTTTTTATTATATAGAGGATTGTCCCTCGTTGGTTTAATTGCGCCTGCAAACACCAGAGGCGCTGTAAACGTCAACAAAAACTAACAGATGCGTAGGATAGGTATAAACGTTTAGTGATTTGTGCTGTCAACTTATATGACAAATATTTCTTTAATGTTTATTTTCCAAATCAAAGAATTTTACTTTTAACAACGGCTATGGAAAAACAAATATTTTTCAAAAAGTTATTTATTTCATAATAAAAAAAATTGTTAAAAATAAAATTCTTTGATTTGGAAAATAAACATTAAAGAAATATTTGTCATATAAAAAGCACTTTACTTAGAAAATGGCGTTTTTCAAAATTGTGTAAATCCAAAAAGTGCTATTTTTCGAAATTTAATCAAGATTTCAATGAGATATTTTATTGTGTGGTAGTTTTAGCTGACTGAACAATCTGAAGGCCAGAAAACTTTTTTTCGTAAAATGTGTCTCTATCTTGACTAGTAAATGCATGCTTCGTAATTATTTAAAAAAAACGTAAAATTTTACTGATAACGGAAGTCATGTAACAACTTTTGTTTGGCTCATTTGTAATCACTTTGCAACCACCTCTGGTCGTCAGTGTTTGATTTTCCAAGAAATTCTCAATATTTTTTTTTCATTTGATGACAGCTTTTGGCGATCACTTTATTTATTAATTTTTGATAATAATTTTCTTACGTAGTGCACAATGTAGTTTGAAAATTTGAATTCGGCGCCGAGATGGCCTCGTGTCGAGTTGGCTGGCGCCGAGATGGCTACGCGCCGAGTTGTCCCGGCGCCGAGCTGGCCCCGCGCCGAGATGGCGGCGCCGAGTTGTCCGGCTTCGAACTAGTTCCTGGTCCTGGTCATTGGTATTGGACAGAGAAAAATTGTGAAACACATCATATTTTTTGAAAAAGCGGGCCTACATATCCGCTTATATTTTTGTTTTCATAAACATAGATATTAATATGTTGCTGCTTAATATAAAAGCGAGCTTTTAAACAAATCGTTTTCTTCGGCCAAAACATTGATTACTTCCTCATTATTTATTTTGTTTAAGACTGGAGCCTCAATATTCATAAGCATGAATGTTATGCTACTAATATTATTTCGGTTAAATCCGTGATTCTTTTTGTGTGCTGCGTTTTTTAATTTTTTTTTCAAGGGTCATAGCGATGGACCGGCCCCCGTTATGGCCGAAGCCAGCGGCCCTTCGGGAAATCTCCCAAAATCCAGACTGGCCCATCCGCCCCTGAATGTAGATTCAAAAGTTGAGGAGTTTAATAAAATAGTTATTGAAATATTTGATAGACACGCACCCTTAAAGACCACAACACTGCGACATAAATATCGACCATATATAACTGATACATTAAAGCTAATTATCAAAATGAAGAATAAAGCGTACAGAAAGTTTTTAAAATCAAAGCTTACATCCAATATCAAATTCGTATACACAAAAACAATCCTCGTGTGCTTTGGAAAAATTTTGCTTCATGGAATGTTCACAATAAACCCCACTTTGAAATGTCTGAAGAAATAAAAAACGTCGACTTAATTAACAACTACATCGTGAATAGTATGCAAAATGTAACTGTAGATGACGCCCTACTTGACTTCTTCAACCTTAATAAGTACACCACTTTAAAGAAACATGACCCACACATACCATCACTAAGTGAAGACGAAATAGATAAAATTATTTTGGGTCTAAAATCAAATGCAACTGGATGTGATAACATTAATTTAACAATGCTAAAATTAATCTTACCATTTTGTAGGAAGCCTATATCGAATATTATCAATCTCTCACTTGAAAGTGGAACTGTGCCTTTATTATGGAAGAAAGCAATTATTAATCCTCTGCCAAAGGTACCTACAGCAAAAGACTTAAAAGACATTCGACCCATTAGCATACTGCCCACTTTATCCAAAGTACTTGAAAAAGTAGTTAATAATTTTTTAACACAGCATATCTTCTTAAACGACTTGCTACCTAACACGCAATCAGGATTCCGGAATAAGTTCAGCACAACTACTGCTATGCTAAAAATAACAACGGATATTGCTCGCAACATGGATAACTCCGAAGTTACCTATTTAGCTCTCCTCGATTACAGTAAGGCTTTCGACGTTATTAACCGAAAATTGTTACTAGCCAAGTTAAAGTAGGTACTACGGAATCAGTCCAAGAACTTTACATTGGTTTTGTAATTACCTATCAGACAGGTATCAAACAGTAAAAATAGATAATTGTATGTCACAAGAACTTCAGGTCTTCCATGGTGTTCCGCAAGGGAGCATATTGGGCCCCACTCTCTTTACAATTTTTACTGCAGATCTGCCAGATGACGTCTGCGAGCGGTCTGCGAGATTACAAGTGCTGCGTGATAAAGCGTCTTGAGGTCAACTTGTGATATCAACTTTAAAATTCAATAAACTGTAAGTGATTCTTAAACAATTAATTTAAAGAATTCAACTACAATATAATTCATATTACATAAACTAAAATGCTGCCGGCCGGCAACGGCAATAACGGCGCATTTAATACTTATAACCAGCAGAAAATTAACGGAAATCCTATGTTATCAGAACCACCACCGTTCCCGCCTATTATCCATCCCCCAAACATTTACCAGCAAACCCAATACACATATCAACCGCCCCCTAATCCAGCATTGCCCTCACAATGCCAACAATTTCTCCAAATACCACAGACACAACTTTCTACATCCCAGTTGAATGCAATAACTTCATCGCAACTAATACAAAATAACAGTACGCCAAATGAGTATTATGAAGATGATGAAGAAGAAATGGAAACTAATCCTGCTAATGATTGGCAAAGGCTCACTAAGCGAAAACGATTAGTCAAGTCAAATACACAAACGGTCAGTGGAAAAGAAACACTAATTCATAAAAATAGATACGCAGCTCTAAGCCCAGTGAATGAAACAAGCGATGAGGCTAATAAACAACCGCAACAAACTACTACATCTAAGCCCCCGCCCATTTTCGTTCATGGTGTTCTAGACTACAACAAAATGACAAAAAATTTACTTTCCGTCGCTGAAGAGGAACAATACTCGACCAAAAGTCTGCACAATAACGTCGTCAAAATTACCACAGCTACCCCTGACACCTACCGTAAGATGATCAAACACATGCAGGAAAATAAAACTATACATCACACGTACCAGATGAAGGAAAATCGCCCATATAGAGTAGTTCTAAAACACCTACACTACACTACTCCAACAGATGATATTAAAAAAGCCCTTAAAGAAGCAGGACACACAGTTAGAAATATTATGAATTTAAAAAATAGACTAACCAAAGACCCATTGCCAATCTTTTACATCGATCTTGAACTAGCTACTAATAACAAGGAAATCTACAACATAAAATCACTACAAAATAAACATGTATTATTCGAACCACCCAAAATAAGCAAAGACATAGTACAATGTACCCGTTGCCAGAGTTACGGACACACAAAGGGGTACTGTAATAGACCATTTGCCTGCGTAAAATGTGCTGGACCGCATGACACGAAAATCTGTCAAAAAACAAAAGCAACCCCAGCTAAATGCATTCTTGCGAGGGACAACACCCAGCAAACTATAAAGGATACACAATTTATCAACAGCTTCAAAATAAATACCAACCTGATAAGCAACACACAAACGTAAGACCCTCAAACTTTACAAGACAAAACTTCCCAGCCCTAAGACAACAAGATAATCACCCCACTATCAACCGACCAATTCATCCATGTCCCTCCTATTCGCAAATAGTACAAAACCAGCCAGCCGAAGACGTTAGTCTTAAACAATTTCTAGATGAATTTAAAACCATGTTCAATCAACTATTACAGCAAAATAGCATGATATTAAACATGCTAACTACAGTGATCAATAAACTAATTAACTAATGGCTAAATTTCTAAAAATTGCGTTGTGGAATGCCAACGGGCTGCTTCAACGGAAGTTAGAAGTTGAAACTTTTCTACATGCCAATTGCATAGATATTTTGTTAATCTCAGAAACTCATTATACAACAAGATCACATTTAAAAATTCCCCATTTTACCATATATCACACAGAACATCCGGACGACACAGCCCATGGTGGCTCTGCTATAATAATTCGCAATACTATCAAACATCATGAATTACCAAGCTTTCAAACAGATTACTTACAAGGGACCATAATACAAGTAGAAAAACTTCCAATGCCAATAGTAATTTCCGTCGCTTATTGCCCGCCACGCCACAACATATCCAAACAAATGTTCCAACCCTATTTTGAGCAACTAGGACCTAGATTCTTAGCAGGTGGCGACTACAAGGCTAAAAATACACACTGGGGCTCGCGTTTAACAACTACAAAAGGTAGAGAACTATACAAACTTATGGCAGATAACAATTATAGTTTCCTATCGACGGGCAGTCCAACATATTGGCCAACTGACCCCAATAAAACACCAGATCTGCTTGACTTCTTTGTCACCCATGGTATGTCCTCAAACTACATGGACATCGTTCCCAGTTACGACATTTCATCTGATCACACCCCCGTAGTAGTCTCAGTAAGTGCAACTATACTTTACAAAGAACCCACACCTACTCTCAGCAATATAAAAACCAACTGGGAAACTTTTGAATCACATATTAATGAAAATCTTAACATGAACCTGGCATTAAAAACAAACGAAGACTTAGAATATGCAACTAACCACTTAATAACAACTATTCAGGAAACCGGTTGGAAATCAACACCTCAGTCCTACAACCACAAAATCAATACACCTAATATCCCAGCTGAAATAATGGAAATAGTAAGGGAAAAAAGAAGAGCAAGGGCAGCCTGGCAGCGTAGTCACAACATTGCAGACAAAACTATATTTAACCAACTGAATAACAAACTAAGAAGAAGACTTCAACAGAGTCGCAATGAAACTTTTCAACTTTATACAACCACACTCTCTGTACAAGATCAGTCAATATGGAGGGCAACTAGAGGGATCAAACGTCCCAAAGAGCACATACCACCACTACAAGATGCAACAGGATTATGGGCGAAAACTGATAAAGAAAAGGCTGAAGCCTTCGCGCTGCACCTTCAAAATACCTTTGAACCTAATTCTAATGAATCAGACCAGGAGGTTGAACATTATCTAGAAACTTCATTGCAATTATCACCCCAAATAAAGAGTTTCACTATCCACGAAATTGAAACCCAAATAAAACTACTTCCTAACAAAAAATCTCCAGGACATGACCTTATAACAGGAACTATATTAAAGCACTTACCTGAGAAAGGACTTCGTTATCTCCAAATCCTGTTCAATAGAATACTATGTCTCGCATACTGGCCATCATTACTCAAATTTGCCCAAATTATCTTAATCCTTAAACCGGGTAAACCTCCGACTCAAATAAAATCCTTCCGACCTATTAGTTTACTTCCGATAATTTCCAAGCTGCTTGAAAAATTAATATTAAAACGCATTAATGAAAGTGAACTTCAACGTGAGTGGCTACCAGATCACCGGTTTGGATTCCGATCCCAGCATTCAACAATCCAACAATGTCATCGATTAACACACATAATACGCGGTGCACTTGAAGACAAAACTTACTGTTGTGCAGTGTTCCTAGATGTGAGTTGTGCATTTCACAAGGTTTGGCACAGAGGTTTATTGTATAAAATAAAAAAACTACTTCCATACCATTACTACCTGCTTTTGCGCTCCTACCTGGACAAACGATTCTTTCAAACCAAACTCGGTAACGACACCTCCCAGATATATAAAATTAATGCGGGTGTCCCTCAGGGTAGTGTGCTCGGGCCTCTATTGTACCTATTATATACAAGTGACCTTCCTATCACAGAGCAAACAAGTACAGGGACGTTCGCTGATGACACAGCAATCCTGTCGTGCAAAGAAGACCCGAACACAGCAACCGAACTACTCCAAGAACATTTAAACCAGCTTGAAAAGTGGCTAAATAAGTGGAAAGTAAAGGTAAACGAGGATAAATCGGTCCAAGTCACGTTTACAATGAAACACTCAACGTGTCCTCAAGTCTACTTAAACAATAAACCGATCCCTCAGGCAGACGAAGTCAGGTATCTAGGTCTACACCTCGATAAACGTTTAACGTGGAGATCTCATATAAGAAAAAAACGAAAAGAAATGGATCTACGCCTAAAAAAATTATATTGGCTTCTTGGGAGAAACTCAGCACTTGCAATAGATAGCAAACTGTTAATCTACAAATGCATAATTCGTCCCATCTGGATCTACGGTTGTGAATTATGGGGATGCGCCAGCAAATCAACAATAGATATAATACAACGCTTCCAGTCCAAGACCCTGAGGATGATATCCAATGCTCCCTGGTTTGTGTCAAATGCAACCATCCACAACGATTTCAACATCCCATTAGTAGCTGATTCTATAAAAAGAAAAGCTGAAAAACATCATTACACTGTTGAAAATCACCCGAATATAACAGTCAACGTCCTAGTCCAGGAACCCGAAACCAGAAGACTAAGAAAAAAGTGGCCAATAGACTTAACGAACTAAAGTAGGAAATTCACCAGTGGGTGCTTTCTCCTTATGACTTTTATTAAATAATTTAATAACATAAAATTAGCTCATATAATTACTGTATTTATTCTGATTGCTAATAAAATGAGTAAAAAAAAAAAATCTGCCAGATGTGATGGTAAATCAATGGAATGTCCATCTTTACGCCGATGATACGCAGTTGTATAAATCTTGCGTACCAGGCAAAGTGAATACTCTTATCAGCGAACTTAATATAAACTTGGAGCGTATACTGGATTGGTCAAGAAAAAATGGTCTGAGTTTAAATGCTACTAAAACATCAGTACTGTGTATTGGTTCGAAATCAGCAGTGAACAAAGCAAGTGCAACTTTAACACAACAGATAATTTTAAGTGATACTGTTTTAAAAGTTAATGAAAGCACTCGTGATCTGGGTTTATTAGCTGACCAACACTTGAATTTTGAAAAGCATGTTATCCGAAAACGTAGTGAATGTTACTCAAAACTAAAAGCATTGTGGAAATTTAAATACGTACTACCACAACATGTGAAGTGGAATCTAAACAATTCACTTATTTTAAGTTATCTTGACTACGGAAGCAGTGTGTATTACAACTTTCTTACCAACTGTATGCAGAACAAGTTACAAATTATACAAAATTGTTGCTTGAGGTTTTCATTTTTAATTCCTTATAGGGACCATGTTACTCCACACTATATTAGGTTAAATATTCTAAAGATAGAATATAGATTTATGTTGTTATTTGGTACAATGCTGTTTAAAATTATAAAATCAAAGGAGACTTCATATTTATATAATCTTCTAATCAAGCGCTCAGAAGTACAATTGACCAATATTAATTTAAGAGGCAACGAGCATTTGACATCGAAATTTGAGGGTTGCTTTGAATACGTAGCTCCTAAGTTAATTAATTTTTTTATATTGGCATTTTCGCAGCCTACTGTTTTTAAATTTCGAAAAGCATTCAGAGCTCAATTGTGCGATCTTCAGAAAGTTCAATAATGCACGCTTTTATTTGCTATTTATCATTATTTATGTATTTTGTTATGGGAAAGGTGAAAAACAGCTGAGCTGATCCTTTTCCATTTGAGCATATGCATTGATTGATGTATATACCTATAAATATTTTTTTTTCATGTTTTTGTTACTTAATTATTATATTGAAACGTCGGTGATTATATTATGCTCAATAAATATTATTATTGTTATTATTATTATTATTATATATATGGGGTGTTCTATTTAAAATTTAAATTAATAAAAAAAAGAAACCCATTTTCGAGGTATTCAACTGGAAAATCATCTATCTCACAGCAATGCACATTAAAAATGTAATAAAAATGTAACGTTTGGAAAACATCATTGGAGCCGTTTTGAAAAAATCGAAAAAAACTGAAAAATCACAAGAGTAAACACCATACTTCCCGTTATGCGATTTCATCAAAAGCTTGCTGTCGCATCTAGATAGTAAACAAAACTTATATACAGTGAATTTATTTTAATGGTTAACACAAAAGTTTCGTTTCTATGCCAGCATTTAATCGTACAGGCCACTTCCATAATTACTAATGAAATCAATAGATTAGAGCGTTTATTTTATAAGTTAACATACGAATTTGAATTAGGTACTTGCTAATAAGAAACTTTAATTTTGTTACCGGAATGTAGGTATGCAACGAAAAAGTAGCTACATAGGAACAACGTGTGTGTTGTATTTGTTCTTCAGTGGTATACATTAGGATAACTTAATTGTTTTTTTGACAAGTAATAATTCCTATGTTAACTCGTAAAATACACGCTCTAATCTATTGGTCCCATTTGTAACTATGGAAATGACCTGTATGATTAAATAGTGACATAGAAACGAAGCGCTTATGTTAACTATTAAAATAAATTCCCTGTATAAAGTTTCAACACATACCTCTTTTCGTTTTTTCCTATTTGAATGTTTTTATGTTTTCAAGCAGAATTGACCAGAATTAGAAATGTGTGTAACCCCTTCAGTCCTAAATACTTAATAATTTCTGGACTTATCTTGTCATGTCCAGATGCTTTACTAACTTTAAGTCAATATTGCTTGTTCTAATTATTTATTTTGCATGCTTTCCTATTTGACTCTGATATGTTGTTGATCACTTTCCGTTGTGTCATCTGCATCGCTATTGTGTTGCCCAAGTGCAGTTTCCAACGGGCCATGATCTCCGTGTCGTTAGTTAGTAATTTTTCCGTTTTATCTTGAATGACATTCAGAAGGAATGTTTTGTCTTTTCTGAAATTCTTAGTTATGTTCCTTTTCCCCCAAACTCTTCCAAATTTTGTTCCTTAGCATTATTCACTATTTTGTTTACTTTTATTCAATGTTGTTTATAAAGCTCATAGTCTTCACTGCATTTTGTTGTGAGGTAGCTGTGCCATGACTGTTTCTTTATCTTCAACTTTGATGGGATGTTACTTGATTACCAAGCCGTTTGTTTTGTATTTGTCTAAGTATGGTTTTTACACCACATACCTTTTCTGCTGCCGATATATTTTTTAAATTTTTGCCAAATAGCTTCTGCTTTATCATCATATTTAACCCAGTCAACTTCGGACACTTCTATTTCTAAAAGGAATTGGTAGCTAAGTTGTACTTTCTCATATTTCAGTCTGCGTGACTGGATTGTTGTTACTGGTTTTATGCTTTTACCGCCCTGTATATTTTTACATATTTGATTTTTTCTTTTTCTAAGCTTTATAAATGCGTACAATTTTTTGAATTCGCTTTAAAAGTTCTGGATTTATTCGATTTTTCATTAAAAAACACTTGTTTTCTATGGCACACTGGATATGTATTGATGAGATATGAGTGAATTTAAAAAAAAACGAATTATCTACTAAGGGCTAGTTTTACAAACCAAGGATAAATTTATCCGGGGAATAAATACTCTAGAACGATTGCTGTAACAAAGGAAACTATGATAATTATACCTCGGATAGCTTATTCTGGGTATATACTTGCATTGTAGAACCGGCCCTAAACCATCTATTATTTTGGTATAGACACGTGGGCCGTAGAAAATATCCCATGAAACGCTAAAGACGGCTAAGCAGTGAAAAATTAAGTTACGGCCCTTCAAAATTTCGAAAAGTTACGTGTCACAGCAAAGTAATCCAATAACGGGTAGCGGAAAAAAAGTCACAGGAAAAAAGTCACAGAATTAAAGTCCTCGGAAAAAAATCACTCGGAGAAAAACCGTTTGTTTGTTTGTTTGTAATGGAAGGTCTAGGCATGCGGAGTACCAGGTACCTTAGACATCGACTGCTTTGGTCATATGGTCAAAGTCCTACTTAGAATTTTTCCGAGACTAAGGAGTTCCAACCCTAGCAAGGGATCTTTTACATGCTACACATCGTAGTAACATGGGACCCACGGCTTTACATCACTTCCGAATGATGGCATTCTGTCACCAGAAAGAAAGTCAGGGGAAAAACTTCCTCGGAAAAAAAACACCCGGAAAAAAGTCACCGAAAAGAAAGTCACCGGAAACAAAACCACTGGTGAAAAAGTTGTCGATACACACAAGAAACACCGTCGCCGTGTTTATTATTTAAAAAAATCCTTTACATTTTAACTTCCCTCGACTAAAACACCAAGGAAGTATTGTAATCGTGAAAACACGCTCTCCGAGATTTCTTCAGGTCTTCACGTTTCAGGGTCCCTAGATGATGAAAAACATGTTTTTTCAATTCCGCCGTCTGTTTTTCTCATAAGCAAAATGAGCAAGAACTAGCCGTAGATACTACAAAAATATTGCAAAATGAAGCTGGTATACCAACTACCAGGAAAAGGCTTCGGTATTTACAAGCCAGGTTACAATCTCTGTGCCAGAACTGCGCCCAAGGAACCCGAAATATTCCCGATTTTTTAAGCTCCATAAGCCACAATATTCGTCAGAGAATAAATTTAGATAAATAATTGTTTTCTTAATTTTATTACTTACAGTATTGTATGTGTATAATACCATGAGTAGTCAGAGTTATGTCGACTATTTTTGCGGTGGTGTCACGAATGTCCATTGGGCCATAATTATATATAACAGAAATAAGATAACATGAACAACAAAATAGAATGATTGAGTAAGAAAAAGATGACAAAATTATTTTAGTAGGCACAATTAGTTGACATATGTCATAATTCAAGTGAGCGTCAAGCAATATGTGTTATTTTCTTGTTCATGTTATCTCATTGCTGTTATATAGTAATTGTGGCCCCAATAACCCAATAAACTATCAATTAACATTGAAGGTAAAAGGTCAATTAAATGACATTTACAAAAAAAAATGCATGGCTATACTGCATTCGAATTTTTGGTTTTTTTATATTGTTATTGTTATTATTATTACGTTTTTCCTTTGTTTACTTCTTGTTGTTTTTATCTGTTCAAGAAGATTTTATTTTATTTTATTACGATATTCTGCACTCACAACATTTATGTACATAAAGATACTACTCTTATTTGATCAAGTTTTTTGTCTCGTCTAAAACTCCGAGTAATCAATATTATGGTATATTTTAATAAATATTGAATAATTTATTGAAAACTAATAAAAAATCTTCTGCACCGTACAATAATAGATAAGCTTTAGATTTAAATACCTATTTACAGTATATGTTGGATGTTAGATTCATGTAAAATAGTTATTTGTTTCATTAGTTCAAAAATCTGGTGTGATACACGCACACAACTTCCTTTTACAGTGAACTTGTAATTGGCCAAAAGTTTGATTTAAAATTTTTAAGCATTTGTCAAAAATTTAAAAAAATTACAAATTCTACAAAAACGGTGCAAAATAGAGCGTTAGGTGAGGAGACAAATTTTCTCTAGAATACTAATCTGAATTCAAAAATGTAATAATATACCCTGTGTTCTATTTAAAATAGGAGTTAATAAAAAAATAGAAAAAAAAAACAAAAGAAACCTATTTTAGACGTATTCAACTGGAAAATCACCTATTTCACATCAATACGCATTAAAATGTAATAAAAATGATAAGTTTGAAAAAAATCGTTAGAGCCGTTTTTGAAAAAATCGAAAAAACTGAAAAATCACAAGAGTAAACACCTACTTCCGGTTATGCGATTTTCTTCAAAAGCTTGCCATCGCATCTACATAGTACACAAAACTTATATATGAAGTTTCAACCCCATACCTCTTTTCGTTTTTGAGATATTCTGTTCACAGACACACAGACACACACACACACACACAGGCAGACCAATGAAAAAAATCTAGTGTGATACACGCACACAATTTACTTTTACAGTGATCTTATAATTAACTAAAAATTTGATTTTAAATTTTTAAGCATTTGTCAAAAATTTTCAAAAATGACCAGTTCTACAAAAACGGTACAAAATAGAGCGTTAGTTGAAGAGACAAATTTTTTCTAGAATTTTAAGCTGAATTCAAAAATATAATAATATACCGGGTGTTCTATTTAAAATAGGAGTTAATAAAAAAATTAGTAAAAAAAACAAAAGAAACCCATTTTAGAAGTATTCAACTGGAAAATCACCTATTTCACATCAATACGCATTAAAATGTAATAAAAATGATAAGTTTGAAAAAAATCGTTAGAGCCGTTTTTGAAAAAATCGAAAAATCACAAGAGTAAACACCTACTTCCGGTTATGCGATTTTCTTCAAAAGCTTGCCATCGCATCTACATAGTACACAAAACTTATATATGAAGTTTCAACGCCATACCTCTTTTCTTTTTTGAGATTATCTGTTCACAGACACAGACAGACACACACACACAGACAGACCAATGAAAAAAATATGTTTTTTGGGTTCAGGGGACTCTAAAACGTGAAGCCGAACGACGGGCAGCGGAGTCCGGCGAGTCTTACGCGTCCCGAAAATGCATTTTTTTCGCGAATGAAACATACTATTTTTCTCCATTTACTCATAAATTCGGTAATATGACTTATTATTTAGAATCAAACATTGTAGGTTATATTGTAGAACTGTCATGGCGCAAATAAACAATCACTATACGGGGAAATTAAACAACAACGACGGCGATTGCCGAATATTGACGAAGCGTTTGTGTTTTATTTAAAATTTACCATGCAAAACCCTATCTTGCGTCCATTTTTGTACTAGTGCAAATATGAATCGAAAAGTGTACAGTTACCAAGATAATTGGTGAACATCCCGAAATGACTTACTTTTTATACAAAATTATTCGACAATATGGCGTCTTATTCGTGTGGTTGGAGAAAAAAGTATATTTATCAGCAAACGTCACAAAAGTGACAACTTATGTGTCTTTATTGACAAGTTAAAAGCGCCACTTTATCTGCCTAAGCAGATAAAATAGCAACTTTTGCGTACTTTATCTGCCTAAGCACACAAAATCGTTGCTCTCTTTCTTTCTTTCTATGTTTGTTCGCTATCTCCTCCGAAGATACTGGACCGATTAAATTGTATGATGGCTTGAAATTTTGCTAATTTTTAGACTTAGATCGTAGGTCGGTTTTTATTTTCAAAAAGAGTACGAAAAGTTTTTAAATAAACCTTTAAGCAGCGGATCGGAGCATCTGTCGCTGTGAGTTATGGTGTGACAGCTGCTGTGCTATTAGCTCGGGTGATTCAGTATGTTCATATATCATTACAGTAGCGTGTTATTTGAACCACAGAGTTGGCGCAGGGGTACAGTGCTCGCCTGCCACGCGGGTGGCCTGGTTTCGATTCCCGGCCGATGCATCCTTTTTTTTTAATTTATATTAATGAAATTTACCTGAATACGTTTGCGGATAAAATAGTATATGTTATTCGGAGTAAAAGTGACTTTTACTCCTAATAACATAATCTACTATTATTTAATTTTTAAATTCAAATTTTAAAAAATCTGAATTTGGTCGCTTAATATCATTCTAAATCCTTGTCATGACCAGTCACTATAAAATTACATGTTTTTCTTGTTTAAAAAAAAAATACTGCGTAAAATAGTATTTTTTCCTGTGGTAATAATGTTTCTTGGAACCGTCGACTCCTGAACTCCTAAAAAGGTATCTATCTCCACTGAAGTTATATATAGAGATACAGTTTTCTAGAACAGCAGGATGATTCCCAAATTTCGTTTTCAAGTTTTACTTGACGGCATTATTACCGGAACTTGTAGATCCGCGTAAAAGACGGAGTATGGTCATATGCAAATCGTACAGTTTAATACACGTAATAATACGTATTTTTTGATACCAATGTGTTTTAAGGTATTTCATAATTGAAAGTGTCATAGCTCATATAAATAGTTGGCCTCTTTATCTGATTCCCTACCGATCTCTGTAGAGTGGTGTTTATCACATCTGCTTAGCATTCGAAAGGTCGCGGGTTCGATTCTCCTGGCCGTGCGCTGATTCAGGTTTTTAGGTGGTTTTCCTGAGTCAACAGAGTACCTTCTCTGAGGCGAATGCCGGGGCAGTACTTTTCCACCTTTTCTAGCCTCTCTTCCATTCTCCACCCCTTCTTTCTCTCGCCCATCATATAATTCCCGTTCTTGGCTCTCGCAAGGCCGCTATAGCATCCCGCCCCCAGTTGGGGAAATTGAAATGACCCTGAACCTTTTACCTTTTTCTGATTCCTATGTTCTGTATTACTGATTTATATACAATGAAATTCTTTATGTATTTACTATATAATAATATTGAAATAACTGCGATTTTCTATCCATTTTTACATTCTGAAATATATTCTATGCATGTTAATCAATTTTGCTATTGTAAGAACATTTGTAGTTAAGGTTTCTGCTTTGCTCTGTTTTATTACTTTCTAAAAAATAGTATACTGTAAGTTTGTTTGTTTGTTTGTTAATGGACAAGGTCTAGGCATGCAGAGTACCAGGTACCTTAGACACCGCCGACTGCTTGGGTCATATGCTCAAAGTCCTACTTAGAATTTTGCCGAGACTAAGGAGTTCCAACCGTAGCAAGGGATCTTTTACATGCTACACATCGTAGTAACATGGGACCCACGGTTTTACATCACTTCCGAATGATGGCATTCTGTAGAGGCTTTCATCTGCATTTTTTATTTTTGAAAACCTCACCGGGACCGGGAATCGAACTCGCGACCCTTAGATCAGTAGTCAGGATGCTTACCACTGAGCTACCGACCCCGGCATACTGTAAGTACTTTTACCGCTGCTGAAAGTCAGTGATACAGCCTTAGTAACAAAACGTGTAAGTCGGTGATTATATTTGTTTGCTACTTTTTCTTGACAACGGAACTTAATATTATTATTAAGTTCCTAGGATAATAAAATTAGCAAAGCAAGATGCAGATTTAGACGTTTTGTTTATAAATTGCAAGTGTTTATGTGACATGTGACACTCACGAAAACTAATCCTGGTGACAGGTGACAAACCAAACGATTTTTTTAAAAATCTAGGAAAATTCGATAAGCAGCGGGAAAAATATAATAAGATAACTCGGAATGAATCGCCTATTAACATTTTCGACAGGCAACAAGCCGCGACTTCGTCTTGGCTTGTACTTCCCTACCTCAAATGTTAATAGGTCCTTACATTCCTTATTGTTACTTAAATAGCTATTTTTCACTACCTTCTTTGTAAGTGATCCTTACACTCAAGTTTGAGGGATGTGGCCGCTCTATTAAAGCATCTATTTCGGCGGCTTAAGTAAATTCTTCAAATTTTTAAAACCAATATCCACAATGACAGTTTAATTTAGCCTCTTAGCGGTCATCCTTCGGAAAATGTATGCCAGTTTCTCTCGTGGTCACTTTTATTGTGCCTGGAGGGTTTCCATGGTTTGTTAGAAACACTAGGGGTACCATCATTGAGATTCGAACAAACAGTTCGAGCCGCCTTTTTATAGATTTTATAACCAAATTTCGACATGCCACCCTTGGAAAAGGACTTCGTCTCATATAATGCCGTTTAAATTGTTGCACTCTTGTATTAACTAATAACTAGGGTTGCCAACACTGTCATTTTGACCCGAAGACTTCGGGTTTGGCATTCTTCGGAATTCGGGTTTTCAATAAAATTCTTCGGGTTAACTAAAGGTTCATACATACATGGATTACAAAAAATGTAAAATGTAAAAGCTCCAGAGCAGAAGTCATTAGTAGAGAGTACCCAATGAGTCAAAAAATGTAATTGTAGAAAATAATATTTAATTCTTCTTCAGGAAAATGTAGTTTGGTAATAGTTTACGTAACTTTCAAGAAGGATTTTTAAAATGTTATTTTATAGAATACAAAAAGTAATTTTGTTTTTAATTCTTTATTTACAAAAGCCAAGAATTATGCTATGTGTAACCGGCCAGCTGGATCCTTCACCGATAACGCTTATTTTTATGCTTAAATATAGAAGCCAAGTTGTATTTCTCACGTTTTATTATTAGATTCAATATTGTATTTTATTAACCCAAAGTTCGCATAGCCGGTCCTGCGCTGGATGTGTATTGTGAATTTCGGTTTTAGTGATTGCAGCAAGAAACACACGCTGTACGCGGGATGCGGGAATTCTCAACTAATGCAAATTTAATAAAGACGACGGCGAAGATGACCGTCGCACGTAGCTGAAAGCTGTATGGATTTTCTCGACTAAAAAGTATAGTACGCGAATTCTCCCAAGACGATATAAGTTAATTCGAAGCGGTCTGGTAGCCAAAGTTTGCTACAGTGTTAAAGTGCAGCAAACCAGCGTTTGTAAATTCCTAAAACCCATTTTCCGAGTGTACATGTAAGTACACCAATTGTGCTACATTTAAAGGCTCATTTAAAGCATCCATTTTGAGAGGCACTAACTCAACTGTCATTATAAGGGCTGCACGTCAGGAGCGTATGGTGCAATCGAGGCGTGCCGTTTCCAAGGGTATGCAGCAGCCAGTTCCAAGTAAAATGTTTGTCTATCCGCGTGATAACGTTGGGTTTAACTGCGACCTTTTTCAAAAGCGAAAGAATGTGTTTTATCAGCTTGCACGTGAATTTAAATAGGGCCGGACTCAAATAAGTATCAGCTTCAAGAAGTTTTTTTGACATTGCGTTTTTGGTAGAGATATTTTGACATTTGCATTATTTTAAAATACAATTATTTCAACGTTTACTTTGATGATGTTTTACGTTGTTTAAGTATGTTGGCAACATGCCAGCGAGTAGCCTTAAGCTATATCGCACATAGATTGGTTGAAAATTTAATTGTTTTCTTTGCGTCAGCATCGATTCAATGTTGGTAACACTACTAATAACCGGATATTTTCAAGATTCAATTGAGCACGTTCAAAAGTTAGATGAATATTGGTTCGCCTATACATTTAACCGTATGAATAGTTAAAAATTACATTTCTGCCACTGTCGGGGTTCTTTAAAAACGCAATATTAAAATAGCTTTACGACACGACACCCTTCCTGGAGTTTTTTTTTTTTTGAATATCGCTTAAAAGATTCAACTCGCAAAAAAATATAATAAAATCGATGCAAACCACAACACAAAATCCTTGCCCACCTCTTAACCTTTTGAACCTCTGACAGTTCAATTTGTCATATTTTTCAAGGACTCTTCTCTGGTTTTATTCACAATTTTTATTACACTGTAGCTTTTATTCAATCATTTTTCTTCAATCCATTACTTTGGATTTGAAGCAAGAAAATAATATTCATGTCGTCTACTATTACTTCACTTATCTGCATATGTATTGAGGTTCATATTTATATAGCAAAAGACGTATATTTCTCTTAGAACAAGTAACACAGTTTAAATTCCTATAACCGTTACAACAAAAGATCTAGATGAAAGCACCAAAGCCACTACAGAACCATACTTCGCTCTATACAAATAGATGCTAATAAAAAAAATCAACAAACGCACGCTGCATATAGCACCATTGAAATATGGCTCGAGGACATGGACATTGAGCAAAAATCGGAGAGACTGATCATAAGAAGAATAGCAGGCTTAAAATTACTGAATAAAGTAAGAAGCAAATAAATTAAAAAAAGAATAGAGGTAGAGTTGAATGAAAAAAGTACTACGGTACAAGCTATGGTTGTAGACATGGTTAGAATGACAATGCTAAGAAGAAGAGTATGTAAAATGGGAAGGCGTAAAAATAAAGCAAAAGGCACACCAAGCAATAGAGCAAAATAAATGACAAGAGTTGAGAAAATGAAAAAAAGGAAAGTAGAAAAATCAACCTCAACATTGATATTATAATCGGTAGGAGATGAATCAATGATGCATGTATGTAAAAGCATATTCTTTCTAAACAATGTTTCTTCCAGGATTTATTTTATCTTAGTGGTCGACATAGAAATAGAAAATTTTTTCACACAGACATCATTTAAAGAATACTGTCAGAGCTTTGAATTTCGCCAGGCTTTTATTATTGTATTTAACATTACATTGCTTGTAAATCTCACTCTTGCTCATTGCTGTTTGACTTTCATACAATAGTGCAATAAGTGCCACCTGCATTTCCTTTCACGGTGTCTTCTTTCTTTTTTTCCTAGTGATTTTCTTATAAACCATTTGTTGAAACACGTATAGGAAGTGATCATAACCACAATAGTCTGCATTTGATCTATGACTTACAAAACTTTTTCATTTCTATGGTGCCTTTCGCAGGACACACAACTACGATTTTGAGTTTTTTAAGATTCGTCTTCTTCTTTAGCAGCATTTTACTGTTCACTCCTTTACATATGCATCTCCTTGAATTTTCCGTTCCTGCCGATTTCTTGCGATTTGGTTACCAGTTTCTGGCTGCTATATCTCTTATATCGTCCACCCATGTTTTGGGAGGTTTTGTACAATATCGGTCTCCATTAAATGATATGTTTCGTCCACTTAACTTTGTATTGTCTTGTCTGGCGATATGACCTGCCCAAGTCCATTTCGATGTAGCAATACGTGTTATTTATCTACCTTCGTTCGTCGTCGTATTTTTTCGTTCCGTACATGATCCCTAAGACTTACACCGAGCATTAAGTAGTCTTTCGATAGCACGTTATGTAGTTCGGAGTTTATTAACGGCTTTAACAGTAAGTGTGAGCGTTTCGAGTCCGTAGGCCCTCACTGGGAGAATGCAAGAGTTAAAGACTTTGGCTTTAAGTTGATGGAAATATATGTACATAAATTATGCAATGGTTTAATGCCCACAGCAATTCTGGTTGCCTAGCTAACACGAAAATGAAAGAATTCAAAATGAGCACAAAATTAATATTTTGTTTATTGCAAGGTAAAGTCAGTATATTACACTAATAAATGCACGTGATATAATTAGCAGTAACTATAATTTGATTGAGAAAGATTAGCATTGATAAGGCAGAATCAAAGGGGTTACGCTTAACGTCTTATTCATAATTAATGTTCGGAATGGTAAACGCACCTTAGCTTGTGTAACTGGCAGATTTGATTTGGTAACGTCAATACAATAATGTGAATTTAAAATGATACAGAGATGGTTTGTGACGTTGCAATTATATGAGCGTTAGTATTAAAAATTATATCACCAGCAAACGGCAAGACAGCTGACCGGTAAAGAAACGGTGCAAAGCAGTGCAAGGTAGCAAATATTGCAAAGAGCAAGATAAGGCAACGTATTATAAGAGACCGACAATTGTGCAGTGCGAATTATAAATATGTGAAACAGTGCATTTAAAAACTAAAGTGATTAAAAGCAGAATAAAGTGCTACGATTGACAATTTCCAAGAAAAATGCACTTTAGTTCATAAGTAAAATATTATAGCAAAACGTATTTCATAAAACAATTGTAAAACTTAGTTGCTAGGAAATCAGATATTCAATTGTTATAATTGAACAAGCCTTGCAAAATTGTGCTGTGTGCAAGAGGTGCTCACAGATTTATGTAAATTTTCAAATCAAAAGTTTTCTGTTTGAACCAAAAAGTAGTTTTTAGTAGTTTGTGAGACAAGGCCAGCTAGAATCGTATGTGCAACTTGCAGAGCAGATCCTCTTAAGTGCCTATGTCCAGAGTTTTGGAGCAGGAAGCCGTCACCAAGTTTATAATGGCCGTGGCGTCGTTTGATTTTGTGATCCAGTTTACGAAGCTGCCCTTATAAGGTAAATTTCACAGGAAAGCAATTGGAGAACGCCCACTAGCTTTAGGTTTCGTCAAGATTAGGCTTTGTACGAGGTGTAGAAGCAGACCCCAGTTCCCAGATTCGTAGCGTCCTTTAATTTTGCGGATAGGCGGTTTTGAACACCTAAAATTACAGGAAGTTAAACAAAAGCAGATCTCGGGGTCCCTGCGCCACTGAAACAAAATCAGGTTAGCCGGAAATTATGTCATTACTTGCATTGTATTTACCTGATGTGGATGTTGCTATTTTTGGTGTTTTATCTTCAAATTACCCTACATTTTATCCGTACAACCATTTATGTTTTGCTGTCACTTTGCAGGTTAAAGCTGCCAAATACGAATTAGAGCAACTGCCATAGGAGTTAATCTGTCCTTCTCAAAAGTAATTGTAATACAAGTGTTAACCTTTGAAAAAGATTCTTTCTCATGTTAAACCGGAGCTTTATTTTATTTGATTGCAAATGAATAAAATAGAAAGAGCAATAAACAATTTATTTTGCAAATATATAAAAGTCCTGAGATTGACACAATTATAAAATTCTTTTATTAAAACTATTTTATGGTAATTGTGGTTATTTATTTATATTAATACAAAAATAGTTAAGGGCATCATTACAAAAATTGGCACCCAACGTCGAGGCGGAAGAGAGAGAAAACTATGCAATGTCTTAATGCCCGCAGCAATTCTGGTTGCCTAACACGAAAATGAAAGAATAATTCAAAATGAGCACAGAATTAATGTTTTGTTTGTTGCAAGATAAAGTCAGTATATTACACTAATAAATGCACGTGAATGATTAGCAGTAACTATAATTTGATTGAGAAAGGCTAGCATTAGATAAGGCTGAATCAATGGGGTTACGTGTAACGTTATGGCATAATACTGGACTGGAGGGACTAATCAAGGTATTTTTAACAACTTTAATTCACTTGACGAATGATAAATAACGAATCGCATTTTGCTCTGACTTTGATGATTTTATTCTTACCAACTGTTCCTTACGCACATTAAAAGCCGGCTCAGAATCGCATATGAAGTTTCTTTTTTATACATATTTTTAGATTATATACTCTTTAGTTTTAGCATTCTTTCTAGTTTCCTTATATTTATTTTCATACTTATTCGTGTTTCTAGTTAAGTATGCTAATTTTGCTTTTCATCTATCCTTTGTAGCGACTTTACATTCTTCATCAAGCCATTCTTTTAGTTTTTGGCTTGTTTTCCCCATATCTTCTATTCTGCAGATTGTTTTATTATATTTTTAATTGCATCCCATTCAGCTTCTATCGCTTCCTCTTCTCTTCCCTTTCCTAGGTGCATCAATAACATTCTTTTAATAGCATACTGAACTACATAAGTCACGAAAACTAAGAGATCAGCCCGACATTGAAAAGTTTACTGCGTGACTAAAACAGTACAACCAATTTACATAACTGGTTGGCGAACTCATGCCATTCGGTTTGGAGCTTGACGAATCTGTAAATTGTGACCCAGATTATCAGATAGGAGTTGCAGCAATGGAGAAAATAAAAAAATAAATCGAAACATAAGTCAGGTGCAGAGAATCTGTGAAAATCACTATCTCGACCGTGTGCGACAGCCCAAGTAAAATAAAAAATACTAAGCCTAGTATTATCACACGAACTCATCCTAGAAAGAATTTAAAATGTTGCTGAAAATTAAAAAATACATATGTCTACCACTTCATCCATGTTCCTTACGAGATAGAAGGTTGGTTCCTCAGATAGTCCTGTTCTACTTTTTCATTTTTTATGCGTAATTGAAATCAAAATTTTAAAATGTCGGAGAAGCGTACAAACTGGCAAACATAACGATTTTTTTTGCCATTTAGTCTATGTTCCTCACAACTACGAGATAGGAAGTTGGTTCTTCAGACATTCCTATTCTACTTTTTGATCTTCTATCAAAATCTGATAAAAAATTACGAGAAAAACGCAGACAAACACAACGAACAAACACAATTAACTAATTCATATACGACAGCTTGTTACGGAGTTCATGAGCATATCTTAATTACGAGCACTCCCGTCCGCCATCCATATTTGATGACGTTTCTTTTCGCAAGGGTACAAAATCTTCTATCATGAAGATTTTCCAGCCGGGTATTATGGGATAATTTGACCTACTCTAAAGTTGTTGTTGTTCGCTCAAATACTCTCCTGCCAGTGTTATTGATTGCTCTTGCTCCTGAAAAAATTTTATTTTTCTGCGAACAGAAAGGTGGTAAGAATCCTTTAAACGTTTGTTACCATATCAATATATCAACATAATTAGAAATATGCTCTTTGCTCATATAGTAACTGGTTGTGATGCATCATACTGTTTTGGGCTGGGAAAGCTTACAGCCGTTGAACTGATAAAATCATTACCTGAAGCTGAGAGCCAAGCTAAGATTTTTATTCAAAAAGGAATTCCTCGAGACGAATTGTTTACCAGGCGAGAAAAAATATGCTTCCATTGTATGGGATAAGTAAATGCTCAAATTTTAACTAAACTCGACGCTACTTCCGCTGCACAACCCTAAAAGTCAGTATTAAATTAAGATCAAATTTTTGATTTGGCGAAACTTTCTCCAACATCAAACCCGTCTTATCAACATCTCTTGAACGTTTATTACAAATGTGGTTAGAAAATCAATTTTAGCAATTAAGTGTGGATCGAAGATAGGATACGTAGAAGGGAATTAGAAAAAGTCAGGATCTTGAAAATATTGTGGATGCAAAAAGCAGGCTTGAATTGCTCCGCAATGTGTGAGCACTGTGATCGACTGTCATCTTACAACTCACCTGCTTTTTTAGTAATAGATGATACATTTTTTAGTGCATTTTTTTAGGAGAAAAAGCAAAACAGTACATCGTTACGACCATTGGTTACGAAAATATAAACAACTGTCTTAAAGTCTGCGAATGTGAAGTTAGAAGGTGCACTGAGAGGAAAGTACAGGAGGAAGGACAGTTTTGGGTAAACTTAACAATTGACCAAAATTCAGCTTTTTCCTAATTATGTTCGACATTATATCTCTTTATTTTCGGAGCTAGAAGGAAAAAGATCTTGTAAAACAGCTATTAGATAAAGATAACAATATATTTACAGAAAATAAAACAATAAGGCTAGATAAAATAACTATTTTCAATATATTTTAAGAAGCACAATGAAGCAGATGAAGAAGAGGTAGAAAGTGCCATTGTTACAATAAAAAGAGTATCAGAGGAAAAATAGATTTCCATAGATGAGATTCGATTATTTAGTGTTTGAAAGCTTTGGTAAAATGTAGCGAAATTACAAACATAGACTGGATAAATCAGATTTTGAAGCTAGTTTGAGAATTTTAAAAAGTTCAAAACTATTGTGAAAAAGATTTTGAAATGAAGACAGCAAGAAATGTAAAAATTGCAAGGGCATTATATTATTAAGTATGTGTTACCGGTACATCCCCGTTTACGACATGTAACAAGCTTATTCGGTGCGGGATGGAGGTGGGTCTTAAACTGCAATAAGAACAAGCGTTCGCTCGGGAACGTCAAATTAATTGTACCTTTGAGGATACAAGAGCACGTAGATGAATTCGTATTATATTTCAGGGCTCCTTCTAGTGTTGAATCCGATGATGTAATGGAAATGTTGCGAGAAAAACCTCCCGGTGAAGAAAAATATGTACGGTGATCAACTCTGGAATTTGTTTGGTCCTGACCTCATTTCTGTATTTTTGGAAATGCTTACTTAATTGTAAAACACGCGAAACTACACTGCGCTTTACAAATGAAAATAATACAGAAAATTTCAAGAATTACTTCGAGTAGAAGGAAAGGATTGCCTGCAGATGCTTGTGTTCGACATTTTTGCAGTGGCTAACCCTGATGAACCCACTGCATTGATTCCTGTTTAGTCTCAGGATCCCAATAATCGTCACAGGTTTCATCTTCCATAAATATCTTACACAACATTCTGGATAGTATTTCTCGGATACCAACTTGCCATTTCACCATATGGAGCCGTTCAGACACGCATACTTTTGCAAGTCAGAAAATACGATATCATATCATAGGCGTAGGTATTTTCTTCAATTTGTATTAAATGGAATGAGTAGTGTGAAACAGTGCGTCTGTTGGTATAGGTATAGTCTGTTCGATCATGGAGCGTACAATATCTGAGCGCGAAAAATGAATCAGTTAAAGCCCAATCCCTGCCTTTGGGATACAGCATACCCAGACTATTTTGACAGAAAACTGCACTGCAATGGACTGTTCTCGCAGGTGACTGAGAGCCCCAGTCGCTTATTTTTTCTATCACAATTGTGTATCCCGAATACTGTACTCTCATACAGTATTTATTTACATCTGAAAGGGGCCTAATTCTCGGTCTGTGGAATTCCAAAGTTAAGACTTTTATTAAGCTTTGGTGTTCTAATTTAACTAACTCATCTTTAATGACAAATTAATACACAAGAAAACATCCATAGTTATTTATAGTAGTCTTGACGGTTAATTGGAAGTGCGGAGTGTCATTACCTGTAAACCTTTTAGGATTAAAAACTTTCCATTTCAAAATTGCAAGTATTGAATTTTGAATACCGAACTTAAAACGACATAAATTTACTATTAACTTTGAATTGTCAAAATAAAAATTCATACAATATAAAATTTTATTGCGATTTGATGAAATAATAAATCTGTCCAAGGCTGTTCATTCGGTGTGTTTTTACATAAAATATTCCAAGTACTGCCTTTATTGACTAATAGATTAACACGAAATAACGGCGAGTTTAAAAAGATTAGAAAATAAAACAAGATAAGAATATGCAAGCTCGTTTTCGATACTCCGGCACACTGTTGGGATGAAGTGGTTTTGTTATGTTTTGTTTGGGAAGCTCGTTTCTTCGTAATCTGTTGAAACTATGGTTTTATTGTGGTATGGCCATTATCGTATTGTGTTATACATATGATCTGGCCATATGCGCCACGACTTCAGCTAAAGAGAATTCGTAAGGAAGGCGGGAATTAATTATTTCTAAGCTTAGAGGCAGTCAGCGATTTTTTTATACCTACTGTTAGCGCCGAGTACGACTGGGACAGAGAATGCCTATAATGTGTCATTCATGTTCAAAGGTGGCAGTGGATATGAATTCGTATCCAAATATTCAATTTTTTTTTTTAACTTCAGAGACTAAGTTTTGAACTCGTGGCCTTAAGCTCGGCTTTTATTGATATAACGAATACATATCGACAAACATATAAAGGAAAAACAACCAATCTCGCCAAAAGCTTTTCAGTTGTTTGTATTAATATTCCACACAAAATGGCGCAGATATCATCTTGATATCGAATGTCGTTCTCGAAATACAATGTTTTCATCCATCTGGTTGGACACCTTCACTAGACTTAATTTTCCAACTTACCGTTAATACCAGGCTTTTGATGTCTTCATAAAAGTTATGCTGTTCCATGAGACCTTTCATATAATTTAGGTTGGTCGCAATTGAGTAGTTGCTGCAAAAATTGCATATTAGTAAAAATGCTCGAGCCCGAAATTGTGCCGAAGTAATACGAGTATTATCCGTAAACCTACATGTAAACCGCCGTAGGCGGATCAATTCATAGTCATAAATTAATGAAATTTTTCACAAAAAGGCAGTGTGTTAGGATACTAGTATTTTTCGGCATTGAAATAAAATTTGTGTTTCTAGATATCTCCCTCCCTGGAGAGATACTGACTAGGGGGTATCACTTATAAGTAAGAGGGAACTGCCATCTGTGAAACTAATCAAATCGTTTTTCCAGTTTTTTGGGGTATTTAGGCCTCCCCACACCGGACGGTGCATCCTAGTGAAACCATCGTTCCAAAGCCTCATAGAACACCTCCGTAAACGTTCATGAAAATTTGGTCCCCCCCCCCCCCCCCCAAGATATCCCCTCCTTAGAATTTTTGGATAGATACTGTCTATGGAGTATCATTTTTGAGTAAGAAAGAAATATAGTCCGTGAAAATGACCAAAATAATTAGTTATTTTTGAGAAAAAATTTTTTCGTTTTTTCAAATTTTTTGGGTATTTGGGCCTCCACACACCGAACCATGCATCGCAGTGAAACCAAAGTTTGATATCATCGTTCTAAAGCTTCATAAAACAAATTTGGTCTGTATGAAATTTGCCCCTATCCCAAATTTCTCCCTGATTAGAATTTTTGAGTAGATACTGACTATGGAGTATAACTTATAAATAACAGAAAAATGTCTGTAAATTTTTGAGATTTTTTTTGCTTTTTCTCGTATTTTTTTTTCTTTTTTTTTGGTATTTGGGCCTCCCCACACCGAACGGTGCACCACAGGGAAACCGAGTCTGAGTTGTCTGTATAAAATGTGTATCCCCCCCAGATATAACCATCCCTGGAATTTTTGGGTAGATAGCGACTATGGCGTATCACTTACGAGTAAAAGAGAAATGTCTGTGAAAATGATCAAAATCATATTTTTTTGTTTCTCGACATTTTTTTGGGTATTTGGGCCGCCTGACAACCAATGCTGCGACGCAGTAAAATCAAAGTATCTCCATCCTTGAATTAACTTTCGCCGCTACATGTGGAACATACGTACATAGATACGTGCTGGAAAATGAATTGTTGGCCAGTCGTTTCGAAAGCCCTCGCTTCGCTCGGTCAACAATGACGTTTGCTGTAATATTCATTTATTTTTATAGCTAGGTAGATTATTAATCAATGACCCTCGTAACATTCTTTATTACATTTGAGAGAGCCCCAATGTCTCACAACATCTCAGCTAAAGGTCAGAACTGCAACGAACAACATACTTCAAAACATTTCCTAAGGAATTTTTATCTGTTCGACGTAACGTTACGGTTACGCGATATAACAAATTTAGCGTCAGCGGATGTCTGCAAGTCCCGTATGGGAAAGCGATATTGATACACATTGGCGCAGAGCGCTGACGGCGTTATTGCTCTGTTAACGGGAATACGAATACGCCCCGAAACTTATTCCATAAGGCCAAATTAAACACTATACATGTAAAAATAAAATATCAGCAGTAATTTACACGGGCAAATATTTATAATGTAGACTGCAGATACAAAAAACATTTCAAATTACCAGTAAATAACATATGCAAGATAATAAACCATAAATGACTTAGCCAGGTGCAGTCTGATCAGCGATGAAAGGCTAAAATCCAATGAAGCCATAGACCTCGTGTCGAGGCGTCACCGCGTCGCGTAAAATCTTGGCCGAACGTATTGAACGCTCTCCGCCAAAGTTAAACGATGGACACCAGTTCGCAGATTAAAGGCAGTCCTGGGTTGAAAACGGAGCTATGTACGTGAAGATTTTCCGGCGTTTCGTTTGAAGAATAGACAGTGGTAAATTTGGATTCAATCTTATTTTGCGGGTACCCTTCGCAGTATGAACCACTGCAACATTTGTATAATTATACTGCTCTCTTTCTAGCTTCTTAGTTCGTATATGCTATTAGAGCGAGGGCGAGGGCGCTTATCTTAGTTTAGACGGTTATTTTTACTTGACTGTGGACTTCGTATCCGCAGAATACGATCGAATCCGAGTGTATCAGATTTTCTCCGAGCATTCAGCAAGAACCTGCGCGCGATGCACGGAAAGCGTTGTTCAGGGAGCGTCGACGTGCGGGAAGGACTGTGATACGATCGATATGAAATTTCCGCCTGCTATTTAGCGAAGCTGGGTAGATCTGATAACCGTCGTAAATGTGCCAAAGCGGCACGCTAAAGCCTCACCCGTGCTTAAAACTCCGAAAAACAAATTACAAATTAGAACCCTTCAAAATAGTAGTAGGAGCCAGATAAGAGAGTAGGCACAGAATAATACTAGAGTAGGTACAATAAATCTATTATTGTTCATTATCAATGGATCAAATAACGAATAACACTAAAAATAAAGATCAATGTATATCATTATATCAAAAATAACAATAAACTACATCTCTATAACAATGTCATTCTAAAGGTTTCTTCAATGGTATATTTTCTGACAAATAAGTTGTGAACCACTTCTGCGAATCATTTACAAAGTTGGAAAGGTTGATCTATATGACAATGACATTTTAAAGGTTTTTTCAGTGTTATAATCTCTTACAAATAAGTTGCGAACGACTTCTGCCAATCATTTGTATGGTATATTTTATGACAAACAGGTTGTGAACGACTTGTTCTTGTGGCAATCATTTTTAAAGTTGAAAAGGGTCATCTCTATAACAATGACATTCTAAAGATTCCTTTAATTGTATATTCTCTGACAAATAAGTTGTGAACCACTTCTGCCAATATTTTACAAAGTTGAAAAGGTTCATCTCTATACAATGACATGCTAAATGTTTCTTCAATTATTTATTCTCTGACAAATAAATTGTAAACCACTCCCCTCAATCATTTACAAAGTTGGAAACGTTCATCTCTATAACAATGATATTCTAATGGTTTCTTTAATGGTATATTTTATGAAAAGTAAGTTGTGAACGACTTTTGTCAATCATTTACAAAGTTGGAAAGCTTCATCTCTATAGCCATGCCATTCTAAAGATTATTTCAATGGCATATTCTCTGATAAAGAGAAGTTGTGAACCACTTCTGCGAATCATTTACAACGTTGGAAAGGTTGATCTCTATGACAATGACATTTTAAAGGTTTTTTCAGTGTTATAATCTCTTACAAATAACTTGCGAACGACTACTGCCAATCATTTACAAAGTTGGAAAAGTTCATGTCTATAACAGTGACATTCTAAAGGTTCCTTTAATGGTATATTCTCTGACAAATAAGTTGTGAACCACTTCTGCCAATATTCTACAAAGTTGAAAAGGTTCATCTCTATACAATGACATGCTAAAGGTTTCTTCAATTATATATTCCCTGACAAATAAATTGTAAACTCCGCCCAATCATTTACAAAGTTGGAAAGTTTCATCTCTATAACAATAACATTCTAATGGTTCCTTTAATGGTATATTTTATGAAAAATAAGTTGTGAACGACTTGTTCTTGTGTCAATAATTTTTAAAGTTGGAATGAGTCATCTCTATAACAATGACATTCTAAAGGTTCCTTTAATTGTATATTCTCTGACAAATAAGTTGTGAACCGCTTCTGCCAATATTCTACAAAGTTGAAAAGGTTCATCTCTATACAATGACGTGCTAAAGGTTTCTTCAATTATATATTCCCTGACAAATAAATTGTAGACTCCGCCCAATCATTTACAAAGTTGGAAAGTTTCATCTCTATAACAATAACATTCTAATGGTTCCTTTAATGGTATATTTTATGAAAAATAAGTTGTGAACGACTTGTTCTTGTGTCAATCGTTTTTAAAGTTGGAATGGTTTATCTCTATAACAATTACATTCTAAAGGTTTTTTTAAAGGTATATTCTATGACAAATAAGTTGTGAACCAGAAGTGGTTGGAAAGGTGCGTTTTTAAAAGAGTTGCAAGGCTACATCTTGAAAACAGTTTAAAATATTTTGATGACATTTTGGTGGGGTGATAGGAAGAGGGGGGACATATTTAAACACATTTTTGACATTTACCCCTTCTCTCTGTTTTGAGGGGTGATGCTTAACTTTGGAACTTAACTTTAAATAGGATGATGTACTTTTGTTTATAAAATTCGAATCTACGTTAAAACTATGTATGTAATTTTTTTGATTTGGTTATGGTTACGGATTTATGATTTATTAGGTTATAAAATAGAAAAGTATTTGCCATTTAATTTAAATTTATTTATCGTCTGTCATCCTTGAGAATTTGTTAAAAATGTCCCCCTTCAACTTCCAAACAGTTTCTCACTCTTTTTCTAAATGAATTTTGTATTCGCTGTAACATTTCAGGCGCCACTAATAAACAGGCAAAGCGGATTCGTTCAAGAGCAAATAAAAAAGATTTTGTACTTATACGTAGTTTTTTACGTAGTTTCAAATTTTATAAACAAAAGTTCATCATCCAATTTAAAATTCCAAAGTTACCCCCCACCCCTCAAAACAGAAGGGGGGGGGTGTAAATGTCAAAAATATGTCTCCCCATCTCTCTACTACCTCACCATAATTTCATCAAAATATTTTAAATCGTTTTAGAGATATGGCCTTGTAACACTTTAAAAAACTCACCTAGTACGAGTATAACAATGACGTTCTAAAGGTTTCTTCAATGGTATATTCTTTGACAAATAAGTTGTGGACGACTTTTGTAAATCATTTTTAAAGTTGCAATGGTTCATCTCTAAAACAATGACGTTCTAAATTTTTCTTTGATGGTATATTCTACGAAAAATAAGTTGTGAACGACTTGTAGTCAAACATTTTTAAAGTTGGGATGGTTCATCTCTTTAACAATGACATGCTAAAGGTTTCTTTAATGGTAAATTCAATGCAAATAAGTTCTTAACGACTTCTCTCAACCATTTTTAAAGTTGGGATGATTTATCTCTATAACAATGCCATTCTAAAGGTTTCTTTAATGATATATTCTATGACAATTAAGTTGTGAACCACTTCTGTCAATCATTTTTAAAGTTGGAATGGTTTATTTCTATAACAATGACATTCTAAAGGATTCTTTAATGGTATATTCTATGACAAATAAGTTATGAACCACTTCTGTCAATCATTTACAAAGTTGGAAAGGTTATCTCTATAACAACGACATTCTAAAGGTTTCTTCAATAGTATATTCTCTGATAAATAGATTGTGAACGACTTCTGCCAATCATTTACAAAGTTGTAAAGGTTCATATCTATAAAAATGACGTATCAAGGGTTTCTTTAATGGCATATTCTATGACAAATAAGTTGTGAACGACTTCTGTTAATCATTAACAAAGTTGGAAAGGTTCATCTCTATAACAATAACGTTGTAAATGTTTCGTTAATTGTATATTCTCTGACAAATAAGTTGTAAACCACTTCTGTCAATCATTTACAAAGTTGGAAAGGTTCATCTCTATAAAAATGACGTACCAAAGGTTTTTTGATTGGCATATTCTATGACAAATAAGTTGTGAACGACTTCTGTTAATCATTTACAAATTTGGAAAAGTTAATCTATATAACTATGGCATTGTAAAGATTTCTTCAATGGTATATTCTATGACAAATTAGTTGTGAACCACTTCTGTCAATCGTTTACAAAGTTGGAAACGTCATTTCTATAACAACGGCATTCTAAAGATTTTTTCAATGGTATATTCTCTAACAAAGAAGTTGTGAACCACTTCTGTCAATCATTTACAAAATTGGAAAGGTTCATCTCTATAACAATGACGTTATAAAGGTTTCTTCAATGGTATGTACTCTGAAAAATAAGTTGCGAACGATTTCTGTCAATCATTTACAAAGTTGGAAAGATTCATCTTTATAACAATGGCATTCTAAAGGTTTCTTCAATTGGACATTCTCTATAAAATAAGTTGTGAACGACTTCTGTCAATCCTTTACAAAGTTGGGATAGTTCATGCCTACAACAATGATATTCTAAAGGTTTCTTTAATGGTATATTCTATGACAAATAAGTTGTGAACCACTTCTGTCAATCATTTACAAAGTTGGAAAGATTCATCTTTATAACAATGGCATTCTAAAGGGGTCCTCAATTGGACATTCTCTATAAAATAAGTTATGAACGACTTCTGTCAATCCTTTACAAAGTTGGGATGGTTCATGCCTACAACAATGATATTCTAAAGGTTTCTTTAATGGTATATTCTATGACAAATAAGTTGTGAACCACTTCTGTCAATCATTTACAAAGTTGGAAAGATTCATCTTTATAACAATGGCATTCTAAAGGTTTCTTCAATTGGACATTCTCTATAAAATAAGTTGTGAACGACTTTTGTCAATCCTTTACAAAGTTGGGATGGTTCATGCCTACAACAATGATATTCTAAAGGTTTCTTTAATGGTATATTGTATGACAAATAAGTTGTGAACCACTTCTGTCAATCATTTGCAAAGTTGGAAAGATTCATCTTTATAACAATGGCATTCTAAAGGTTTCTTCAATTGGACATTCTCTATAAAATAAGTTGTGAACGACTTCTGTCAATCCTTTACAAAGTTGGGATGGTTCATGCCTACAACAATGATATTCTAAAGGTTTCTTTAATGGTATATTCTATGACAAATAACTTGCGAACGACTTCTGTCAATCATTTACAAAGTTGGAAAGATTCATCTTTATAACAATGGCATTCTAAAGGTTTCTTCAATTGGACATTCTTTATAAAATAAGTTGTGAACGACTTCTGTCAATCCTTTACAAAGTTGGGATGGTTCATGCCTATAACAATGGTATTCTAAAGGTTTCTTTAATGGTATATTCTATGACAAATAAGTTGTGAACCACTTCTGTCAATCATTTACAAAGTTGGAAAGGTTATTTCCTTATTTCTATAGCAATGGCATTCTCAGGGTTTCTCCAATGGTATATTTTCTGTCAAATAAGGTTTGAATTACTTCTACCAATCATTTAGAAATTTGGAAGTGTTCATCTCCGTACCAATGGCGTTATAGGGATAGGGTTTTTTCAGTGGTATATTCTCTGACAAATAAGTTGTGAATGACTTCTATCAAACATTTGCATAGTTGAAAAGGTAATCTCTATAGCAAGGGCATTCTAAAGGTTTTTTCAATGGTATATTATCTGACAAATACGTTGTGAACGACTTCTGCCAATTCTGCCAGTTGAAATGGCCCATTCCAAAAATTAAAAAAAATCTGGTAATATGCCAGTTTTTCTCTTCAAATCAATTTATGGAATACGAGGGGCAAGATGAATTTATTGAGAATGAGGACAACTATATTCTAAATATGTTCAACATGTTCGACATTTCTTTCCATTGCGTAAAAGCTGACCGCCAGAAATCTTTTGAAAGGCTATTAAAATACGACATTACAGCAACACCCATAGCTTTCTACGAAGAAAAGTTTCGATCACGTAGATTCCTATTCCCACGCCCACATAACGAACGCGTTTTTTATGAAAATAACGCACAATTTACAGTTATGCAGTGGGCTGGGCTAAATATGTAATTTTTACCTAAAAACTACTAACAACCTCCAAAGAGTATCGTACGCTCCTGTTTTAAGTCATTCCGTTTCGCTACGCTCGCCTCGTTTCTCAAATATATATTGGCTTAATATATGTCACTTTCCGGACTTGTTATGTAATATACTATTAAGTCCAAGGAACAGCAACAGCCAAAAGTCACTCATCGCTAAATCAGGAGAACTGGTGATGTTCGATGTTCTTAATTTTATTTTGAATTAAATACTGCAGAGTTTGAGCTGCTTTATGCGAAGGTGCATTATCGTGCAATATAAACATTCGATTCTTTGGAAGCCATACCATACCATACCATTTAGCCGTATTGTAATTGTAACTGTAACCAGCAGCTTCTAAAGAATATTGCGTACATTATTTTGTCATAGATTTTTGTTGTTTGTGCAGGGTTTGTATTTCCTCATCTTCGTGAAGCCACACTAGACTTTATTCTCGAATGTGTACATCAAAAAAGGCTATTGTACGTTTCGTCATTTGTCACAATCTGAGAACCGCCATTATTTAACGATTCCAGATTTTGTTGACAAATTCTTACATATTCTACTTTTTGAGAGTTTGTGGGTGTGTGAAAAACAAATCGACTGATTTTTTTTAAGTGGAGTTGATAGTGTATGAATGTTCGACAGCTGAGCATTCAATCTGTAGGCGTTTTTCTATCATGGGGTATGTAACTTTATTGTCCTTGACAATCATCAGCTATTTTTTCATTGGTGACAGACGTTGGAGAAGTAGCATTTAAACTTTCTCCATACTCAGAACGTCATAACTCAAGCCCATTTTAAATTGATAAGAATAATTATGTTGCTACAACTTCTTTACTTTTAACTGCGATATAACCAAAACGATTAGTAGTACAGTAATGAATTGAACGTCAAAGTATATGTTAACAATAACAGTGTAGCATTTGTTTTCCAAAGCGTATGTAACTGGATTTTTAGATTTACAATAAATTCGGCTTGGCCTTTGTAACACGCTGCGAGTACTACGAATTATCTAATCATTGTTTTATGTTACTGCTAAAAGTACTACAACTTTTATTACTGCAATGTTGTTTTCTGAAATGGAAAAATAGTATATTACTCTACAAGTTGAGAAAAGTGATGTTTTTCTGAGCAAGTATGGCGTGTTTGAGTACGAGCGTCAGCGAGTACTTAAACGGCCATACGCATTACATAAGAAATTTAAAATATTAAATTTTTACATACAAGTGACACTAACTATCAAAACATAACCAAGATGAGCATAATTCATTCCTATGCACTAAATAAAGCACGATAAGCAGCTCCAGTTGATGTTATGAGTTTGGCAGTACTGAAGTGTGTTGTAGGTGACACTGTAAGTCGATGTCAAATGTGAGGTTATCAGGTTAGGTTTTGCGTCAATCTGTGTCAAAACTGAAGCAAAACCTAACCTACTAACCTCGAATTTGACATAGACTTACAGTGTCACCAACAACACACTTCAGTATTGCCAAACGTAAAACGAATCACCGTTGCTAGGCATAAAAATGTTGCTAATGATAAAAGTACCATATTTATTATCGATTTTGAATGAAGAAATGTATTACATTTCCAAATGAAATGCGATAAAATATTTTGTGAAAGATCTTAGAAATGTACAATTAAGGTTGCTAAAACAGTGTTGTCAATGAGCTATTAAAATCATCGGAGAATGTTAAATGGCCGTTTAAAAAAAATTTAGTAATAAAACATTTCAAATTATTAGATAATAAAGGGGGAAATAAAAAAACCCACATTTCACAGTGTTTTAAACGTGTTCTTCGTGTAACATGGCCTGTTAAAGTAAGGAATGAAATATTACGAGGTTATTTTTTTGTAGACTTGACAACATTTATTTCGTCTTAACCGTCTTGTTTTAATTAGTATGGCATACCTAAGAGAGAGAGTAACAGAATCTTTTTAACATAGGCCGACGCGACGTCGCGGCAGCCTCATCAATGGTACTTGACACCACTTGATAAAATTACGCAGATTCCGATTAAGACGCTGAAGTCAGTAGTTAACGTTTAGAAACACAACGTATGCTGTAAGTTACAATTGGGCACTGTATGCTATATAATAAGATAGTAGCAAAGAGCATAAAATTATATAATTTTTGATAGTAGTCGATCTTTTGGCACCCACTGCCAAACAGTGAAAAAGACAAATTTTCCATTTCAGTTTGAAAGCACAACTTTCAAAGTTTTCATTATTAAAGTTGAACAGTAAAATAGATAATTTAAACATGTATTAATTTTTGAAGAACCTCAAATTGGGGAGCATTGCCCGTTTAGTATTTTTTTGAAATACCTTGTGGGTATGGGGGGCCGTGTATGACAGCTCACAACTTTTTAATAGGCGAAGATATTCAAGTACTTACTACCGAAAGACTAAAGATAATACAACTAACAATACACACTAAAATTTCAGCATTATATTATAAATAACAACCGCACAACCACAACTTAAAGTTAGGTACCATTGAAAATGTTATATTTGAGCAAATTTTATTAATGTAATTGTTTCTTAAACATATTTAAAAATATGTTGTATCGGACCTCTAGTTTATACAGATACACTTCTTGCTCTACGTTGCAATCGTAAAATCGGATTTCTTAATAGTTATTTATGGATCTAGTGCATAAAACGACACTTTGGTGCTTGAGAATTATTATTTTGACGAGGCGTAAGCTAGTATCAAAATGTAATTAACAGAACACAATTAGTGCACCGGGTAAATTGTTAACATGCAGAAGTAAGTAACCATCACTACCTTAGATTAAGACAAACTTGGACTCGTGCAATAAAACCTTCATTTTAAAACTCGTTCTTTAATATGCTATTTTTCACGTCACCAATGGCAACGTTAAACAGGTACTCCTTTCACTAGTGAAAAAATCTGTAAAAGGCTTTACCCAAAACCTCCCTCGTCGATATTGTGACAATAAATAATTTTAAAAATAAAATTAAGTTAGGAGTAAAAATATCTTCACGTTTCTAATAAATTAAATAAAATTTCAAATAAAAGAAAACGTTACCGGTGGTCGAATTCGAACGGCAGGCGGACCGCGTGTGCAGTCCACAATGTTTTGATACTTGCGCCACGAAGTACGGACCTCTCGCATTCCTTCGTCGCAGCTATATTTAGTATCGCGCTAATTTGTGCCTCGCTTGTATATCTTAAAAACGTTATTCTGTATCTATTGGCTCCCAATTTTAGTAAGAATGAAGCCTGCACTATGTACAAATTATTACTTGTATTACTAAGTTGAATGAAAAATATACAAAACTTTATTTTTTTAAGGTGCTCACCCTGTATATATTGTGTATATGTATTCATTCCAGGTACATATATAATGTGTATGCAAAATATCGTCTTCCTCCGGCAAAATATTTTTTGAGTTATACCGCCAACAGACATACATCCTGTTTTTCGTCATCTAGGGACCCTGAAACGTGAAGATCTGAAGAAATCTCGGAAGGTGATTTTTCGTGATTACAATACTTCCTTCGTCTTTCAGACAAGGGAAGTAAAAAGAATGACATTTTGACATTATTAATAATGACATTTTAGTACAGGAATGCAAAATAGTTATTTTCTTACGTTCGCGTCTTTTCCATATACTTACCAGCATTGTTGACAGATCGAGTAAGTTGATCTTACGACACCTGACCGGTTTCCATAGAAATTAGATAAATAGCTTGCGGTAAGTAAATTCTACAACACCAACAAGTGCGGTAAGTAAAAATTGCATAATAAAATAATTTAAAATTTAGAGAATATCATTGTTGGCGCAAAATATATTTTGCGATACCCAATTATTAAGTGCTTGTAACAGGTCTCGAAAATTAAAAAAAAACTTGACCATCGGGCTCATCTTTCTTTTTTCAACCTGGTAAAAGTAAAATGCACTTTACGGGTCTTGTATCGTAATATACTATTACATAACAAGTGCGTACGAGTTTTATAAGTCAGGCTTTATTGCATGAGTCTAAGTTTAGAACACTCGTCGCTCAAGGACGACTGCAAAAAGTGATTTATGAAAAGAGTTTTTTCTACGACCATCACTAAAAGTAGGCCTTTTAGCGCTAGATTTTTTTCACTAAAAGTGACGTTTTATAATTTAGCATGATTAAAATGAGATCAGCTGTTTACTTTTGGCACATGTGTTATAAAGTGAAGTGAGGTTATAAAACTACAATTTCGAACTGGAAGTGAGGTTGTAAAGTTATTCTAGTTACTTCTTGCGTTAGACGTAAAGTGTTTTTTAAATAATTAAAGCGATATGTGATGAATACAGTCAGATGTGTAGTACTATTTTAATTACCTTTGATAACTGACCTTGACAGTACTGGCTCCACAAACATTCACTTGCGCTTCAATGTCATCTCTTTATTATGATATAAATTATAACTGTCATAAATGCAAACCTTTGTTAAATCGACATTTATGGATTAACAACAGAAAATTTAAGGTCGTAGAAAAAATATTGTATGCAAACTCGTGCTAAAAGTGTTTATTATATTGCACTCTACATGTTATGAAACTCAGCCTTCTGCTTGGTTTGATAATTTTCATGTCTCGTGCATAAACATTAACTTTTAGCACTTGTTGCATAAATAGGTAGCTATTTTAATGTTACTTTTTGTTTTGCGCCTTTTATGTCATTTTCAAATAAAGTTGTGCCAACTTTATTTTGCATATTTTTACTAAATTTATTTAAAAATGGATGTAGAAAATTTTTCATGTATCTCGCCACTCGTTCTTTAATATACTATTCCAACACTGAAAGCAGCGTTTCAATAGAGTCTATAAAAGCACTGTTTTGCTTTGTTTCTTTTATATGAAAAACGTTAAAATAGCCTCTTTTGTTTCATACAACTGACAGATTGTCACATTTATGAAATTTCAAAGTTCAATGTCGTCCTATGCTATAGGATGCTCCCCGCTGCGCGGATCGCGTTTTAAACTTGGACTCGACCAATACAACCTGCCTCGCGAAACATCTAGGTCTTTGAGATTTAACCAATTAAATACTCTAAACCAATTCTTTAAATATTAAATTCCTGTATCGTAAAACCCAAAAACATTATTCGCGAAAACAAGGCACTCATTTTCAAAACCATCAGTCCATTTTTTAGCTCTCGAATTTTAAGTGGTAAGAAATTATTTTTTGGTGTCTCCTTTAAAGTACTTACTTAAAACAGAGTGTAAAATATCCATGACTTCAATTATAGTATTATCATGACGCTCCATGCGTTCTATGTTGGAATGGAAAACTGTCATTCAAGAATGTACAAAATACAAATAAGCTTCAGAAAATTGATTTTAAAGAAATGATTTAAGAAGGTATGGAGCACTTTTTTCAGATAAAAAGTAGGCCTTTAGAGCATGAAATGTTTTCAAAAGTCTCTCTATTGCGGGAAGTAAAAATAATCACCTTGTTTGTTAATGATATAAAAGTTGTTCGTAATTACTGTCCGGTAACAAATTTCGATTGCCTAGACAGATTCTGTCTTGCAAATCAGTTTTTGGGTTTGAGATGTAGTGAAAATCCGGAGCAGTTATCAAAACCCGTCCTCAGACGCCCGTAAAACCCGGACTAATAGTATTGAAATCTTTGAGTCATATAAAACACGCAGCCTTCACCAATCAGTCACGTCGGCGGTGTAACAGACACTACCTAGCCAGCGACAGCGAACGCATGCGCATAATTTTTGCTTATTATTGTGTTAGGAAGCTTGTATTGTTGTAATCCAAATTGAACAGTTTTTGATAACGTGTTATGCAATTTGCGGCATATTATTACAACAATATGTGGAATAATTAACCCGTGCATTATTAAAACTCAAATATTAAATGTGAGTACAAGCCAGTGTGTGCCGAAGAATGGCAATAACCAACGTTTCCTGCAGGCCGTCGCCATGATGGCTAGAAGCAAGAGTTGCCCCCAAAACCAAACAACGCCAGTGCATTTGCAGTTTTGAAATAAATCGAGTGCAGTTTTTAATCTGGACCAACAATGGCGCAAGTTCAGGTTTGCAGGACGTGCTTGAGCGTAATAGAGAAGAACACCAATTTCGTCAGCCTGGATGCAACTGACCCCAGCCCCAACATTTCAGAAATCAAATCCAAGTTGGAAGCCTGCGTTCCAGAAATGGTATGTATATTTGCATATCCTTTAAGTGTTGAGAAACACATTCCCGCCTTCACCCCTGCAATCTAACCTAGAAATAACGATTAGCAGGTGAAGGTGGTCGTGTGATGAATTCGTATCGGTGCATTTTGTATTTGAGGATTTATGAATGATAATTGATGCTGACCGGTTATAACGATTAGCTTGAGCATAAGATTGCTTTGCAACCGTTTGATAGTAGTACGCGTTTATGATGTCGACGGGTCGTACATGGTTACAAGTAGCTTTGAATAATATTAATATTTTGTCGTTTAAACTCGTTGAAATTACTATATTGCGTTGACAATAATTGTAATATGTATTTGTATTTATAATAAGTATGATTAGACTGTTGCTCGTGGCGTTTTACTATTTGTAGTGGCAAGTCACTCGCTCCATCTGTACAGTTTCAATTTATATTTACCTTTTTTAGTACTGTTTTATAACTTTCAAGGTATTTTTGTCTGGCAAACCTATTATTAGAACGCAAAATATTAGTGTAGTTTTATCCCTTGCACGACTATTCAAACGAATCTCGTGGCAATGTTCGAAAGCATAAACGTGTGTTGTAAGTTACTCTTAAAAATTAGAAGGGTATGTTCAATACCTATAGTACTCATGCCCATCGTCTAAATATGTACAACATAGAACTGAAGAGGACAGAACCTATGTTTCACATCAAAATGTTCTGTGAAGGTGAGAAAAGAATTTGCCTAAATTAAAGCTTCATACATACTAGTATTACGTGTTTTAAATTTTTCAATAACTTAATCGGTTCATTCGGTGCATTTCTATATTTGCCAATTAAACAAATTTTTTTTAATTGTTGCTAAATTACTTTCCTTTACGTCCTCTACTGTATAATGGGTGCTTTGTAAAGTGCTATTTAATATTTAATTTATTTAATGCAGATTGCGTAATGTTTGTGTAGTAATAATTTGAGTTTTAAGTTGTTGTGTTAAATTCAAAATTAGACCATTATTAAGGTAAGTAAAGTTTAATATTCATATTTAACTCTTGTTATAATTTGAATGACTTAAAAAGATTAATTATTAATTAAAGATTTCAATAATGTAATAAACGTAGTTGGTGATAAAGAGGATGTCGATATTAGAAGGGAAGGTTGGAAAATATGGTTCATGGTTTTTTCTATTTTTATTGTAAGCAAGTTAGTACTACTTCATAAAATAATGGATATTTTTGAATTTTTTTATTACCAAGGTATTAGTTTTCTCTCGTTTTCACATTACGATGATTTGTTCTGATCAATTGGCCGAGGAGTGGAAATTATAATCTTACACCATTTCCTTAAGTTTGCAGTCGTGACATATTAATTGCTTAATTGTTTATAGGCCTGTTATAGTTTTGTCAAAAAAAAGGTCAAGTCAAGAATACCTCGATTATAAAGTTAAATTTACATAGAAACCCACATAGTTTACATGCATAAAACTAAAATTTCCATGGCCAAGCTTGATCCAAATCAATCGTCCACAGAGTGTACATTTCATGATCGCGAGATAAGAAAACCCAGCCAGTTCTAAATGTTATTTGGATTGTCATATTAGGCAGTGGCCTGTTATGAGCTCTTTAGCGGACTTTTACCACTGTGTGAGAGTGTTTTTTGCATGACGTTTTGAGAGTTCTTGATCTACTCTCGTTATCAGCGTGCTTTTGTACTTTTTTTCTTCGTATAGTAGTGCCTACCTCGGGATTTGAACACGGGTCCACTGATTACTTGTGGTTACGAGCCTGTCGCTCTTACTACTATTGCCATATATTTTGGTATTAAACCTATATATTGTAATGACGGCCTACTTTAAAAGGGGAACTACTAAATAAAAATGATAAATACAGAAAATCACCACAATTTTTGATATAGTAAAGTAAAGTTGGTAAAGTTCGGGCACTTCGTTCCATGTAGGAACATGGCGAGTCAGGGTTTTAAAACCCTGGATGAATCTACGTAGCTGGAATCATTTCGCTGCTGATCGTCTGAGTGGTAGTACTCGCAGGGTATTCGCTTACTTGTTGCAGTTATTCATGAACTCCTTGCAGCTCCCGCGTTACTCTATTTTCCACTATTGCAATGTAATTGGAGTTCTGGGTGGCGATAACCTCCAAGTAGTCAAAAAGGGGCTCCGAAGTTGATCGCACTTGGAAAATCCTGCAGCGTGCTAACCTTCTTCACTGGGAACTGTTTTTACTATGAAAATTATACTCAAAGATGCCCTGCACACTGATGAATATAAACGACTCGTTTTGGCTGGCACAAATAACTTTTTTTATTGAAAAATTTACACAACTGAGCTCAACTGGCACACAACACAATTTTTACAAGGTGGTTTGGATATTTTTTCAATTGACTGTCTTGTTACTTAGTGATTATGATTTACATTTGTTTTAATGAAATTAGGTTTGATATCATGTTTTCTTAAGGACTAAAGTTTTGATATAAGTAGTGTTTTTGTCTTTTTCTTGGGAAAACTGTCACTTTGCTTTCCTTTTAGTCACTTAGTTTTTAATGCACTGTTTCACATGAGTTTATTTAGCACTGCACTAATTGTCGGTGTCCATCGATAGGTTGCCTTATTTCATTGCTTTTTGCAATCTTTACTTCTTCGCACTGCTTCTTTACCCGTCAGTTATCTTGCTCTTTGTGGGCTTATAAACTTTTAATACTCATAACGCTCATATAATTTTTGTACTTCGCAAACCATCTTTGTATGATTTTAAATTCATATTATTGTTTGACGTTACTAAACTCAAATCTGTCAGCCACACAAATTAAGCTGCATTTGCCATTCCGAACATCTATTATGACTGAAACACTTAACGTAACCCTTCTGAAACCTGCTTTATCTAATGCTAACCTTTCTTACTCAAATTATAGTTACTACTACTCATATCAAGCGCATTTGTTAGTATAAATACTGACTATTTTGCAATAAATAAAATATTTAATTCTGTGCTCATTTTGAAATTATTCATTTTCGTGTTAGTTAGGCAACCAGAATTGCTGTGGGCAGTAAACCATTGCAATATATATGTTACTGCTATATGTGCAGTGGGCTATTTTTGTATTATTCTGCGCAGTAGTGGTATTCAAATGGGATTGATTTGTGCGCTAGCTTGGCTAATCGAACCTCTGCCAGTGCTATGTATGTAGCTTTTTTCAGCTTCCTATGCTAGTACGGAAACTGTTTTCCTGTTATTGGTATGTTATCCTATTGTATGCGGTGGTCTTCATTCCAGGTGTGTGACCTTGGATTACTATGGGAAAACATATCTATAGTAGCAAAACATGAAAACATTCTCCGTAGGAGCATAGGAAGCTCAAGAATTATCAGATTCTAACATAATTTTCTCGGCATTCTGGTAAAAAATTATAAAGTAACATATTATTATATCGTCAGCTTTTTCCCAAAATTTTCGGGCGTGAATGAATATTTTCAAAGTGAAAAAGTAGTAAATACAGTTGTTTATAATAAGTTCTGGGAAACCTATAAATCTTTATTATTCAGTTATTTAACTCCAATCACTTGGCTGATATTGACCCAAAAAAATAGCAATGAATTTATCAATTTGCAAAGTATTTAAAGTGTTGAGGTGATGAAAAATATTGATAAGCTAGATGAAACGCAGACAAATAATTTTTTTATAAGATGTTATGAATTTCTTATTGTTAGTTGTCTTGAAATGAAAAAAATATTTGATATTGGGGATTCACTTTTATCCAAAATTGCTATATTTGATCGTAAGTTCACCCAAAAACCAAATTCGATCTATTATTTAATAAAGGCAGTCCCTAGAATAATAAAACAAAATGATAATGAATGGCGATTGTACTGTCAATCATTTTCAGAACTTCCAGACAGTATTTCCAAAGAATCTGAAATTGACGTGTTTTGGCACAAACTCGCAACATTTAGTGATGTTGCAGATAATTTTAAATTTAAAAATTTGGCAACTTTGTTTTAGATATTCTGGTGGTGACCCATTCCAATGCTACATGTGAAAGGAAATTTTCAAAGATAAATTTGATAAAAACAAAAACACGGAAAAAATTATGTAGCGAAACAATAAGTGGGTTGGTATTAGCCAGTAAAGGGGTAGGAGAATGTCATTGTCATGTTTGAAATTAATAAAGGAATGGTAAACCTTATGAATGTGCCAAAAGAAACATTGGAAGACTTAGAAGACATTCATTTTGATAATGATGTCTAGCAGAAGAAATAGTGCTTTTTTATATTAATAATAATCATGTTATTTATTATTAACCATATTATTTAGATTTGTTTGTCCAGGTATACGTAACCTAAGGGAGTTTTTGGAAATCTATTTTTTATTTCAGAAGTTTAAATTTTATTATATTTTGCTTTATTGTTTGTGTTATTTTATTGTGGTAATATATACAATATTTAAATTAAATTAACTATTTAAAAATTGTAAATATAAGGAAGTATTTAAGTTTGGCGACATGTATTATCATACAAGCACAATTTATGTTTAATTTCGCGACGTTAATTTGAATGAAATGACGGATGAGTCGAAAAAACTGCTGCGTTGCCATCTATAGGTGTTAACAGAGCCGGATTTAGGATATGTGAGGCCCAGGGCTAAATTTTTTTAGAGGCCCCATTCCCATTTATGCAACGGGTACAAAGGGATCAAAATGATTAGAAACCGCACTAGATTATAACCTTCGAATCTTTTCGAGGCCTCCGAAATTCTATGGCCCGGGGCTGCAGCCCCTTAGCCCCCCCCCCCCCCTTAATCCGGCTCTGGGTGTTAACATAATTTACAGCAAAATCTGATAATTTTGTCTTGGCGGTCCCATAATTTTAAATCTTACAAACGGCAACACTGGCGTACATATGAACATCTGAGGTAGCTACAATTTCTTTTATTCGCAACCATATATGTAATGTTAACATTCCTGACCTCATTTGAGTGGGGGAAGTCGTACATTTCAGCCCGCTACTTCCCGCACTCACTTCCTTCACGTCTCAATCAGCTTTTACCCAGGTGACAAACAATTCACATTTTCCTTCTAGTTTAATCATCAGTTTCTGTATTTGTATTATTAAATTGCCATGTCTCCCTTTCAATGAATCAATTGCGACTCTACTGTCGGTGTATAGTACTACTTTTGGTTGATTGTTTTCTGAGGTGCATATTTCTTCAAATTTTTGTAGTCCTTTCAGTATTGCCAATTGTTCGGCTTGGTTATTTGAACACCTACCACTTAGTCTGTATTTCATTTCGTGCTCAAGCTGGTTGTTTCTGTAAATCGCCACTCCAGAGCCAACCTTGTCACTAGTTTTACTCCCATCTGTATATATCTCAATGTCAGGTTTTGCATTACGATCTGGTTGATTAACAGTCGGAATTTCTGCAGGATGAATCCACTTACTAACTGGCATGGGAAAATCGTAGTGAATATCCTCTTGAGTTCTTGTGGCCAAGTGTATTCTATTTATTTCTTTAATTTTAATAATTATAGGCACTAAACCACTTAAGATACACGACGCTTCGTACGATAAAGTTCTGTATGCTTTTGCCACTTTAACATTAATGAGTCGCTGTACCCTCTTAAGCATTAATTGGTTGGTTTTTCTATTCGCGGATTTAATCCAAACGGGAGCTCCATAGGTAAGTATAGGTTGAATAGCGCCTGTATACAGGGTGAGTCATTAGTACGGGAAAGCTCGATAGCACTTAAGCCGTTAAAGATATCAAAATTAGCCAACTGCCACTATATACAAGAAGTTATGGTGAAGTTTGTAAAATTATTTTTCGTTATACAGGGTGTTTAATTTTTTCAGAGCAGTATTTAACTTAATTTTTTTAAATGGAACACCCTCTATATTTTTAAAAATATGGATTTATCTTTGTCTGGGACTTATAATAAAGTTTACTTTTTGAAATTTACTCCGGCCATTTTGAAGTTATTCGATTTTTTCTGTAAAAATGTACGCTTACGGACACTTTTTCAAAAAATCACAGGGTACTTGATCCTAGAGATATCTATATGAGATTATGCTTATGCTTAAACAACTTTTTGGACTATCATTTGGCAATAAGAACGCTCATCTGCGTTATGGAATTACTTAGTTGTGGCACGTTAACTTTTTGAAACTTTGAAGGGCCATAACTTTATTTTTTCAAATTACACTCCCTGTATTTTATTGCTTAGTGGTCTTCAACCTCTAATTTTATATCTTTTTTCTCCGATATGTCCTATACAAAAACTTGATAGTTTAGGAGATATTAGAATTTCTTTAAAAATGCATACATTTCTCATCGATACCTACAGAGTGTGCCATGGAAAACAAATAAATTATAGCTTGACACACGTTATAATTGCACTTGTAGTACATCACATTTTTAATTTGTCGAGAAAATACAATTAACAAAAGATGTATTTACGGAAAGTAATAGATACCCCCATAGAAGAAGCACAAAAGTTATACCTCTGAAAAGTGCTAAACATGTTTTTATGATATCCAGAAGTATACACATGTACCCAAAAATAAACAATAATTAGAAACTTGGAGTTATTTATTTATAACAAATAGTACTTAGAATTACACAACATGTTCAAAATGACGACCCCCTTGGGTTATACACTCGTCAATTCTTTTTAAAAACGACGCATTCACGGCTTCAAGTGTGGCAGCGTCAATGCTATGAAAAGCTTCTGTAATTCTTTGCTGCATATTTTCCTTAGTAGTGACTTCAGCCTCATACACCCGATCGTGGACGAAGCCCCATAAGAAAAAGTCTGGTTTCGTTAGGTCAGGCGACCTCGGAGGCCATGGTATTGGACCTCCCCTGCCAATCCAGCGTCCCTCAAATTCGCCGTCCAAATACTCCCTTACAATACGACTATTATGTGATGGAGCACAGTCATGTTGAAACCACATTCGTCTTCTCACATCTAAAGGCAAATCATCCAGATACAATTGAAAATCGTTTTGGAGAAAGTGCAAATACGATTCTCCATTCAGTGGGCCGTCGAAGAAATACGGCCCAAGAACCCTACTACCAACAATACCACCCCAAACATTAAGTGACCATCGATGTTGGTGGTCGAGTGTTCGAATGAAATGGGGGTTTTGAGTGTCGTAGTAATGAAAGTTGTGAATATTAACTTTTGCATCTTTTTTAAATGTCGCCTCATCCGTAAATAGCACGTTATTGAAAAAATTGTTTTCCAGCTGTTCCTTATTTCGGGCCCATAAACAAAAATTTTGCCTGGCTACATAGTCGTCTTCATTTAGGTGCTGTACTAACTGGACATGGTACGGATGGAATTTGTTTTTACGGATAATCCTAGAGACACTGGTTTGGGAGATTTGCAGTTGTTGACTTACGGCACGGGAACTTGTGTGCGGATTTTCTACAACACTTTGCACAACCAGATCTTCATTTTCACCCTCGGTCGCTGGGTTTTGCAGACGGTGTTTCTCATACTGGACACTGCCCGTTTCTTCAAATCTTGCTTGCACATTTCCGAAGTCTCTTGCTCTTGGATGCCTCCTACCGGGATATCTTTGTGCATAAATTCTAGACGCCAGTAACGTGTTTCGCTCACTTTCACCTAATACATAAACCATATCCACCATTTCATCTTTCGTTAATTTCATTTTCCCGACAAATTAAAAACATGCGGTTAAACGAGTGTAATTTTGACATGTCTCAAACAATAACTCGTGAACACTTGTTTCCATGGCACACTAGGTCGGTATAGATGAGATATTTGTGCATTTTTTTAAAAAACCGAATTATCTCCTAAACTATCAATTTTTGGCATAAGACATGTAGGACATAAAAATTGCAAAATAAGATGCTGAATACGACTAACCAATAAAATACAGGGAGTGCCATTTGAAAAAATAAAGTTATGGCTCTTCAAAGTTTCGAAAAGTTAACGTGTCACAACTAAGTAATCCCACAACGCAGGTAAGCGTTCTTATTTCCAAATGATACTCCAAAAAGTTGTTTAGGCATGACCAAAACCGCAATTAGATATCTCTACGATCAAGTGCCCTGTGATTTTTTGAATAAGTATCTGTAAGCGCACGTTTTTACAGAAAAAATCGAATAACTTCAAAACGGCTGAAGTAAATTTCGAAAAGTAAACTTTATTATAAGTCCCAGACAACGATAAATCCATATTTTGAAAAATATACAGGGTGTTCTATTTAAAAAAATTAAGTTAAATACTGCCCTGAAAAAATTAAACACCCTGTATAACGAAAAATAATTTTACAAAATTCACCATAACTTCTTGTATATAGTGGCAATTGGCTCATTTTGATATCTTTAATGGCTTAAGTGCAATCGAGCTTTCCCGTACTAATGACTCACCCTGTATATAATTTTAAGAGACTGATGTCCTAATCCCCAATTCATTCTTGCTGACCTAGATAAGGTGTATATCAATTTGGTGGCTTTCTCAGTGATACATTTAATGTGGCTGTTAAAATTTAATTTTTCATCGAAATAAATACCTAGGTATTTTAGTTCCGACACCTGTTTTAAGGTATTTCCATTTAAATATATTTTTATATCATCGTCCTTCCTTTTCTTTGATATTAACATTGTCATTGATTTTTGGTCGTTAAAGGTTCTCTTATTATTTTTTGCCCAGATTTCAATTTTCTTAAGATCCAAGTTAGCAAAGTTTTCTGCTTCGATTGAGTTATTCCCATGCGTAATTATTAGCAAGTCATCGGCGAATGCTATCGCTTTTGTTTTTTGGGTATAATTTATGTTTAGCAGTGAATTATACTGACTATTCAACACTATAACATATAAGCCAATCATATTGCAGACATTTGCTTTTTTCAACCAATAACAGCAGTATATCACTGAATATTGGGCACCATGCAAAATATTCACAAAACAGTGTACGTACTCAAAAAATAAATAGCCTTGTTGCGCAATATCGCTTAGAAACGATGTCCTGTCCTTAACGATATCGCTAGGTTACGTAAAACTAAACACCAACAAACTGTGTGAACAAAGTTTGGCTTGCATTAAAAATTTAAAAATGTGTTTTGGAAGTATTCCGCTGAATTTAATTGAGGATGAATATTAATTGTTGGATTATTTTTCAATAAAGTTAATCGTTATGTATTAATATCGTTAAATAGTCGTCCCAAATACCACTCGAAGTGAATATTTTTTTTTTTAATATTTTGCCATTTCCATAGAAATTATTGCAAATTTCACTCAACAAAATCACATTTATTTTGATATTTGATATGATTTTGTTTCGTGAAATTTAAACGCAATAATTTACATGGAAACGGCAAAATATTTGTCAAAAATATATCCACTACTTGTGGTATTACCCTTGAATATTCCATAGACCCGGTCCACAACACGAACCTTGGGGGCAGCCCATAGTTGCCTTTTTTTCTATCTTTATTGAGTTCATCGCGAGTGTAGCCGTTCTATCTTTAAAATAATCTTTCGTGAGGTTGTACAAATTCCTAGGACAGTTAAATTGTTTAAGACTGTTTAGTATAGCTGGCCACCAGGCCGCATTGAAGGCTCCCTTCACGTCTAGACTAGTAATTACTACAGACTTCTTCTGTTGTAACAGGTTTTCGATGTGTTCTCTGACGAACAAAGCTGCGTCCGTAGTACTTCTTGGAGGAATGAATCCAAATTGGTTGCTATTCATTAAGTTATTACTATGTACGTGATGCATTATTCTGTCAATCAAAAGTTTTTCCAATGCTTTTCCTCCAACGTTAATTAAACTTATAGGCCTAAATTTATTTGCGTCGTCGCTGTTTTCTTTGCCAGGTTTTGTTATAGGTATGATAATTGACTATTTCCATCTTTTAGGAAAGCAGCCTCTTTTTAAACATTCATTGTAAATTTGGTTCAAAAGAAGCGGAAAATTTGTATGTATTGCAAGCATAATCTCGCTTGTAAGCTCGTCTTCCCCAGTTGCCTTATTTGGGTCAAATTTTTTTAGAACACTGTGGATTTCTTGTTGTGTGAATCGTTTATCATCTTCTGTGGTCGGTGGATTAACCGAATTTAGCCTTGTTTGTTCATGGGTAATTGCTTCAATTTGCGTATCGTCTGTTGGTACGAAGTTGTCCAACAGGTGTTCGAGAGTATCTTTTATTGTGGTAGTGTATGTTCCGTTCGGCTTCTTTACGGTTGTAAATGCTGTATTGGATCTTAGCTTTCTGGCTGCTACCTTATATACTATGTTCCACGGGTTCACTTCGTTTGCAACATTACAACATTCCTTCCAGGAGTCAAATTTGCTCCTTCTAATTAATCTTTCATATTCTTTCTTCTGTTCCATGTACATATTTCTCCTTTCTTCCCTTAAATTACTGCCCGTTGTTTTCTGATTCCTTCTTCTTAAGGAGTTAACTTTTTTCCTTAAAATAGTTAGGTTTTCGTTCCACCACGGTACACTTTTCTTGAATATTTTTTTCATGTTAGTATTTATGACAGGAAAACCATCTTCGCAGGCCGTTTTTATTGCTTTATAAACTTGGTCTAAAAATAATTCTAGATCAGGTTCGTTAAGAAGAATATCTGCGAGTTCTTTGTCAATTTCTTCTTGATCTTTTATACAGTTAAAACTCTTAACAAGGTTTTTCTTTAAACTCTCCTCAAATTTTTCGAAACTCCCTTTTTTGTATTATATTTAACAGCGTGATAGCAAAACATTGATACGTTTTCTTTCGGCCTACTTATATGAAACTGTATTAATTTATGATCGGAGCAGCTTTCTTCTCGGGCTGTAATATACTATTACGCTGCGAGTTTTAAACTGAACTAAATTCAAATAGTCGTCTGTTATTCGTAAATATTTTCACACCTCCAAGTGCTATCAAATTCAAGAATGTGACTTTTATCTGAAATTGGTAGCAGCATCAGCATCACACAGGGGATGTTTATGTTACCTAATCCCATACTGACGCGATTTAATGGTACTATTGACGGGTTGAATATTTCCGTGAAGCGGATTAATTGCCTTATATGAAGCAAGAAATAACATTATGTGGTATGGATGGGGTGATTCTTGTTATTACTGCATGGTTATGTTTTTCTAGAGCTTATTCTTATTGTTTTTAAGTTATCATCTTCTCCGAAAAAGACTGACTTTCTGAAAATTACATAATTTACTGGTCGTTGACTATTTCCCGGGTCGACCCGGGTACCCACCGACATCCCTGGTAACTAGTTTAGAAAAGTGATAATTTTATTACTTAAACCGCCATAGGACTTCAGTAAAACCACATTTCTAACGTGTAGCGTATACTATTTTATTGCATTTCTTATAGAAATGTGAAATATTAATTTTTATGTAAAAGTTACTCTAAATGTCAAAACAACCAAGCTGAGCAGAACTCGTTTTTATTTACAGAAGCACAATAAGCAGCTCCAGTTGACATTACGCTTTTGACAGTACTGAAGTGTACTGTTGGTGGTACTGTAAGTCTATGTCAAATTCGAGGTTAACAGGTTCAGTTTTGTGTCAGTCTTTACACGGACTGACGCAAAACATAACCTACTAACTTCGAATATTGCATAGACTGACAGTACCAGCAACAATACACTTGCCAAACGTAAAACAAATTGTCGTTGCTATGCTGTAATGCTTGCTGCCAATAATTTTGAATTCATAAATTCATAAACATCGTTCCTTTCATAGATTAGAAACTATCCCATAGCCATACTAGATGAAAATAATTTTTGATCGTACTTTAGTTGAAGGCAATAGAAATGACAATTCAAATCATTCTCAAATTACAGATTACTCAGCGGCGAAGTCTGAGTCAGCGGTATCATCAAAAATTAAAATAAACACTCGTATTGCATTATACCATCGAATTTTTGTAAGTTTACAATATGGATAAGCTTTAAAAAATAAATAAAAATTATTCATTCTTGTATAACTTGCTGATGGCTGGTCTAGCATTTGTACATTTACATTTTACATATATAACTACTTGCAAACAACACATTTATTAAATAATAATGATTTACTAATTATTACCTACTAACTGGTAAAATAGCAATTAAGACATCAATTAAATAAACAAGAAAGCAACATGGTAAACAAACATCCAGTAACAACAATTGCTCCACCCAGGTAGCATAGGCGGTTTGAATAAAACTATTGTGTGTTCATGCGGTTTGAACTAAACTATTGTGTGTTCATGCGGTTTGAACTAAACTATTGTGTGTTCATTAATGATAATTCTGTTAGGTGCCACTGAATCTCATAATCAAACCCCAGACGTTTCTAACCCAGAAGAAACATCCACGAAGTCACCTCTGCATATTCCTTTACATCAGGGTATTAAAAGAAATACAAAAATTAAATAAAAAAAAAGCACTATAATGAGCACACCATGTTACATGAACTGCTGAATTGGTATGGTATGGTCTGTAGATGGTGCGCCACACAAATACAACTGTGGAAGAATCTTCAAAAAGGCCTTAAAATTCCTTGAAGGGGTTTGCCAATAATTTAAATACGATGGTACACAAATTTAGACGGTAAAAGACGAACAAACCGTTGGCTTAGATACTAATTCAGCAACACAAAATAAAATATAAACGGAAATCACTCCAGCTACCTGGAGCAGAAAACCTATGAGAGTTAGTGGGGGACCAACAGGTGTCCAGTAGGTGTAAACTAGTTGCAGAACAGCCAGGTCGAAGAGAAGGCATGTGAAGTGGAGTTGCACCAGTCTTGGAGAGTACTGGTGGAGATGTATATAGCCAGCGACCGGTTCGATATTCAGGGGCCGATAATAAGGGCGGTTGTGAAAATGGACCTGATATATGTATGCACAGCAGAACTTTGTTATGAGATTGGAAACACGCCACCGACTAAGCTTGGGAGATTGGGTCGGGTTTGATTTGCCTTAGAAGGGGATGAACTAAAATAAAGGGCGCCAAGTGGTTCTATCTGGCACGTTCACCTCTGGATTCTTCAGACAACTAATCACTAAGTGACTCAAACAAAGCTCGACAGTAACGTGTATCATCTAATAATAGTCAATAAACTAGGCGATAATAGATGTATAAAACAATATGTAAATACTAATTATGGGTATTCCACAAACTAGAAATTAACAAAGGCACAATGAGAACATTTAATTTTGTAAATTCCAGATTTCTCTAAAGTCTTAAGTTTGTCTTTTGGATTTCCCAACAAATTTTGAATATATAAACAACTTTATAACCTGAATCTTTCTACATGTTTTCTCTAGGCACTTTGTAGCTGGATGAAACAAAATGTTGATGAATTTTTTTGTTGGATCCTTAACTTCTAAGACCGACCATTGTACACGGCTATGTTTTTTATAATCTGAAGTTCGGTGTTATATCGATCTTCGTTTAAGAGAAAGGTTAACAGTCTATGCCCTAAGAAATGTAGAGCAGCCATTTTGTGGTGAACACAAGGAATTGAATTCGCTAAAATGAATCTGTTGGTTTCTTTTCTATAAATATCGAATTCCAACTTATTTATATCTCTTATTACTAAGGTATCCAGATGTGGGAGTCAGATTAAAAACAACAAAAATATCGTCCATATACCTGAACCAAATCTTTGAGAAATACTTTGCATTATTCTTAAAATCGGTTTTGAATTTTGAAAAAAGGCTGGCAACGAGAGGAGAAAGACAGTTTCCTATTGCTGTTCCTTCGTGCTGTTTATAGAATTTTCGATCTATTTGAAAACAAATCTGGAACTTGCAATGGGTAGTTTAATCTAACAAACTCGTCAATTTTGTTTGTATCCAAATTATTATCAGTAAGTAGTTCCCGCAGATATATCATAGTTGGTGAAGCTGGTACGCTTGAGAACAAAGAACACATCAAATGGAACTAGAATCTCGCTTTCACCAAGTTTCAAATCTTTAATTTTATTTATAAACTGAACGAGCTTTTGACAGAAAAATTATTTTGAAGTTCTGGCAAGTTTCTAAATTCTTTTGTTAACCATTTAGATAAGACGTAAGAGTTAATACCAGAAACAATAGGTCTGACTGTTTTACGTGGTGCATGTATCTTAGGTAAACAATATATTTTTGGCATTTCTGAATGAGAGTCAGCTTGTATCTAAGGGCTGGAGTAATAAGTGTGTGACAGGATTTCGTCACATCCTGTGTTTTAACAATCATGTTCCTTAAGGGGAGTCTTTTTCAATTCTGTGAAGGGTCTATTGTTAAGCAATGTACCTACTCTCTGAAAGTTCTGCTTATCCAAAATAACAATTTTATTACCTTTGTCAGCCTTTAGATAAAACATCCCTAGCTATGCAATCCCTTAATAAGTTTCTGGTCTTTTCTAACCCATTCGATGGTTGTACCTGTTCCATTGCTCAGGTTTTCCAAAATTTTTAGGTGGCAATTGAACTTTCGATATCAGCAAGGATATCTTCTAAAGGTGGTTTAGTATGACCTTAACTGAATTTTAAACCCCTATTTAGAAGAGCCAATGCTACCTTATGAAATGATTCTGAAGACTCGTTTTTAACAATTAAATCCTTATCAACTCTTTGGGCAATTCACAAAGATGTGTGGTTAGGGGTTTATAACAAATTGTGTAAGAAAGTTGTTACCAACATCTTGGAAATTATAGGAACAAGTGAATATTTAAACTCGATATGAAATCCTTTATAAGTAGTGTGCCAACAATGTCAATCTAATTGATTTTAACAAAAAGTAGGTTTTTTGGCTGCCCAGTTTAAACCAAGCAAACTGTAAGGCATTCGATTTTGCACATGGACAGGTTTTAATATATAACCTAATTAGACAATGTCGATACAAAAATGTTTCTATTGTTTTATAATTTAATTGTTGATAAATAAAGTCCTTGTTCAGTAATTAATTTTTTTTTACTCTGGAACTTCTGTCCTATCATGCATCGTACATCAGTATCTAATACATCATTTTTTAAATGCAGTATAACTTTGTCATAACTTACGTGCCAGAACCATAATTAATTGTACATCAAAGGAATTGTGGTATAAAAGATGCAGTGAAGTGCAATATAGTTTTTTATAATTATTGCGTACCAATAATTATTACATGACGAAAATTAAACTGCTTTCAACTACCTTCAATTTAGAATTTGTGTTCACCTTTAGCTATTTTTTAGTAAATGCAAAAGATACGGCCAGTATAAAATTAACTACGGCTTGAAAACAAACGCTTCAGAAAATCAGGGGAATTCCCAGTGTTACATGTTAGGATTAAGCATGTTTTCTGGTATGTCGAAAAAGTTGCATACCCTGCGTCAATTTAACTATTTGTTCAAACATCAAACATCTAGTAGTTATTACAATTAACTGTCACTTTTACCGTTCATATAACTAACATAAAACGATTTAAAATACTAAAAATATGGATACTTGATTTATGCACGTGTAGGCAATTTTTTTACTGACAACCATACTTTATAAAACCATATGCTTTAGTTTGATGATTGTTTTTTTGCAAACGCGATGTAAAAGTACATAAAAACCTTGGATGTTATAAAAGAAAAAACTAACGAGCCATTTTTAAACTTCTCATTCTAACACTCATCAGCTCTAACCCAAATTTAGGTGGTTTTCCTATATAAATAATTTACGGAAGCCCTGAACAAATTTAATGTGAGATGCCAAGTTGCAATTGCAAGGTACAAAATCACGGTTGGGAGATACAAAGTTGCAACTACAAGATACTAATTTGCAATTTTGAAATACAATGGAGCAATTACAAGTTTTAGAACGTCCCAAACGACGGTTTGAGTACTTTGGTCGTGCTTACAGTTGCAAGTTTGCAGTAAGAGCCACTACTAGTGATGTAAACAACTCAGGTATTTATTTTTAGGTGTATTTTCCCGGTTAAATACCCAAATAGGTATTTATAGCCAGATTTACAAATTGTTCTCTGAATGTCATTTTTTGGCAGTGGTCTATTATGATATGTTTTATCGGACTTTTTCCACTGTCTAGGGTGTATATCACACGATGTTTCGGGAGTTTTTGATCTACTCTCGTCTTCAGGTGTTCCTGGTTAGTCCTGAGAAGGACTGATATTGTACATCTTTATACGTAAACTTGTGCCTGGGTTTGAACCCGGGACCGCTGATCACTGTGATTACTAGTCTGTCACTCTTACCACTAGGCCACCGCGCAACGTGAGGCCTGGCGTTATCTTGCAAAAGGGAAATTCTTCCCCAATAAAGGGCGCAAAGGGTAACACATACTGTTCTAAAATGTCCTCCACTTACCTTGCAGCAGTCAATGTTCCCCTGGTAATAATAATAATAATAATAAAGTCTTTATTCTGAGATGCCAATTATGTACATGAAAACAGAAAATAAATACATTCTTTAAGCAACGGCACAGCAGAACCTCAAGACGCAGCTGCTTTTCAGCTGAACCTTGCATATTATAATATAAATTTAAATATAAGTTAATGCCTATTCATAACAACAAAAAAACAAAAGTGTAAATTTAAAAGTATAATTGGGTTTATATAATTATTAACTGCCTAGAAGGCGCAGTGTACGGGCAACGAATTAGCTATCAACAATAAAGGAATATATTGTTATCATACAACTACTCTATTTGTTATAGTGGTTAAATAAAAATAATGATAAATTTGGAAGATCAATACAACCAAATGTTGAGGGGTTTTAAATAAGATGGTTATTAATTTTAAAATAATTGAGAAATATTAAAATTGAGACCATTATTAATGTAGACGTGACAATAAAATAGAAATTGAATATTTAATTTTGATGGTTGAGGTCAACCACGATAAAAAGTGTAAACCAAAGTTATATTGACAATTATGCTTGCTTTAATAATAAGGGATTGTAACATGTAATAGTTAGGAAATTTTATATTTTAAGAGGGCAGTAATAATAGTAACCATCAGAGATAAGTTTTTTTTTGTTTGGCAGTCAGAATAACAACTCATATAAAAATGTTGCTTTCAAAACTTTCGCGTACACCTATTTTTCACTGTATTAAATCAGGGTTGTAATTAATCAACTCTGACATTTAAATTTTTGAAAAGTCAAAATGCCTCGACTGACGGAGCACATGCTGTCAATGTCATTTTTAACCTAATCTCAAAATTACCCGTTCACACAGCTAAAATTTTGCAAAATCGTTGTTACTTGATTTTGAATGTGTACGCGAAAGTTTTGAAAGCAAGTGTACATAGAAATTTGAAAAAACCCTTTTTACTAATAAAAACTTGGAAATTATGGCTTATTTTGTATAATTGTTTGGTAAAATATGAAAATATAACATTGAAATAATAAGACATTACAATCGGTGAAGAGATTGTGCAATACAGTTAATAAAATACAAAAAACAAGAAGAATTGGATGGATTTGGATTTAATGGTTCATATAAGATATAATTAATATTCATTGGTGACATTGGTCGTTGTTTGGAAGACGGACCGATCGTTTAGAGGGAAGTTGATGGGAGTATTTACTTGATTTGGACAGTTTCTGTGGGTAGTGCTGGATCTAAAGTACTAGCTGAAGAATAAAGAGGATTAGTTTGGAATCATCTACAATACTGAAACTTACCAGAAGTCTATTGGTGTGGCAGTAATATTAATGAAAGGAGCAGTTGGAGTTTTGACAGGTTAGATGTGGTTTTGGCTATTGGAGGAGTAAGCTGTCGTAGTTGCTGACTGAGCATTTGGAGCTGTGGACATTGGGATCTGTCATATTTGGATAATTGCAGTGACAACTTGAGAAGTGGTCAGATTTGTTTTAGTTAATTAACACGTTCAGTGCCCAGGACGTTAATTCACGTCTTTTGGCACTCCCGCTAGGCGCCCAAGACGTATTTCTACGTCCAATTCTCATTGCGCTTCAAACTGATCCTGTTTTGTGGGCGTTGCTTTCTCGTCAGTAATATTTGAGGAGCGTGTGGTAAGGACTGTATTTTCATTCAGTTTGAGTTTGGTTGCCGGTTGGAGCGCATCTCAATGGATAACGTCCTGCACACAGTGCATTCATCTGCAGCGCGGCCTTGAGCATTGACCACGTATACAGGATTGGCAGTCAAGGTGTTAATATAAAAGCAGGTTGAATAACAAACAATACAAAGAAAGAGTGAAATAAACAGAATACAGTACTTACTTTGGTGAATTGATTAATTGAAGTGTCATTGTAAAGGATAGTTGTCAATTCTTGGTTTAATTGAATTTGAAAGTCAATCTGACAGTTAATGTCATTTAGTATTCATAAAAGCACAATTAAGAGTTGAATTTCAATTAATAGATAACTAGATTGGCAAACCCGACCCTGAGTGTCTCAATATTAATATTTAGTTAAAAGTATGCCATAAATATGTCTTAAATATTAATTTTGAACTCTGTATTCTCAAGACAAGTGGAATATATTTCAGAACAGTATACAAAGTGAGACAGTACAAGCGCCTCGCACAGCATATTCGTTAGCGGTTGTTCTAAATGCATTATATGGAGATATAGTATTTTAAGATTTATATAAGCTTTTTGTATACATTTATTTATATGCTCTTTGTACCTCAATGTGTTGTCCAATATGAGACCCAAATTTTTTGCACTACTTTTTACAGGCAATATGTTATCACCAATAGCCACATTTAACGTATTTTGTAAGGTAGAACGATCACCATTTCTCCCAAATAGAAGTACACAAGACTTTTAAATCATATGTTAGTTGTTGGATAGCTGTATTGTAATAAGATGGGTTAAAAGATTTATATATCTGTGTATCATCAGCGTACTGAATAAAATGTAATTATAAAAATTTGATGTATAAATGGTATACAACAGAGGCCCTAAAATAGAACCCTGTGGCACTCCTTGTGTAAATTGACTGGAGTTTGAGATTTTGTCTTCAATTTTTACACTCTGATCTGTTACTAAAATAACTTTGAATTAATGTTACTGCACTTGCTGAAAACCCAATATAATACGGTATTGAAACAACAAATCATGATTGAAAGAATCAAATGCTTTGCTGTAATCAAGTAATGTAAGAACGGTTAGTTCTCCGTTATCAGTTGCTCGTAAAATGTCATCGGTCGTCCCTTTCTTGGGTACATCTTGTACGTCCTTGCCCTCTTCTTCTTGTGTTATTTCCAGTCTCCCTGAATCTTCTCAATACTCGGGAGACAGTAGATTGGTTCACACCGAGGCGATCTGCAATATTTCGCTGGCTTAACCCTAACTCAGCGTACACGATGGCTCTGCTTGCATTAACTTCCGAAACATAACGTTGTTCGTTCATGTTGATTAGTTTTTCTCCAATTTTGCAAAAAAAAAACCGAAGTACCGGCATTAAATTTCGTTTCTGCACGATGTAAAGGCGAACTGGAGCAATTTGAGATTATTCAGATTATTCCCTGCACTCGATGCAATTGTTTCGGTTTGGTGTTGTTTGGTTGCTAGGATGGGCCAACTACACTTTACAATAACAAATCGAAACAACTGCATCTGTTCTGAAAAGATTAGAGACCTTTATGAACTTTTTTTTTGTGGTGCGATAATTTTGTTCAGCAGTTTATATACCTATACAAGTAAATATTACAACAACATTGATGGTGATGGTTTCTTTGTAGGTGAGATTAAAATTTTCATTTTCTTTTAAACAACATTTTGACCACACTCATGGTCTTTCAAGATTATTTCATTAGGTTTTTTATTTATAAATTCACATTTATTATTAATGTTAAATTGTATAGAAACCTTTCTATATGTCGATGGTTGTCCATGATGTACCAATCACGAGAGCCATGCCCACGACGTGGTTACTGCTCTCAGCACCCACGGTTGTCAAACTTACTTTCCGAGACGGATGCTTTGAAATGTTCCTCAACTTCTCTTATTTTATTTTTTTGAGCACTTTTCACCGTTTTAACTTCACTACAAGCTTAGTTATCTCTTAATTTTCACTTCAAGTCAAGACTGCATTTGACAGTTACCCGACGTCGATCCTCAACTAACAAGTATTATCACTAGATTGAATTGTGTTGGTACATAAGGTTGTGGTTATTATTTTTGCAGTGAGGTTAGGTTTCATGTTGTGTGTTTGATATTTAATTATTTTAAGTTGTAGTTTCGGCTATTATAAACTTGAAATGTGATTTTATAATGTTGTTTTAACTAGGTCGGTATTCCAGTCCAGACAATTTCAGTTTATATAGCCACCAATGCCAAAAAATTGGTCTGAAGCTGTAATTTCCCCAATTCACAAAAAAGGTGATCAGCTTAACTGTCAAAATTATAGACCTATAGCAATTCTGAATGCTCACTACAAAATACTTGCTACAGCAATTAACAAACATCTAACGGAAAGAACAGAAAAAATAATAGGGGAATATCAATGTGGTTTCCGACCGAATAGATCTACGGTAGACCAATCTGAGGCTTTGAAATATGGATTAAAGACCAATGAAGAAAAATCTAAATATATGGTGATCGGTGGTGGTCAACAAGCTGAACAAGATCTGACAATAAACAGAAGCGAGAGTAGAGGTGTAATGAATTTCGAGTTAGTACAATCAACTGTATATTTGGGAACAGAATTATCAAGTACCACAGAACAAGGATTGGATATCGAAAGAAGAATAATATCAGGATTACGGTGTGCAGCAGCATTAAACAAAGTGTTAAGCGTGAAAAGTTTTTCCAGATCGGTGAAGGTAAAAATCTATAAAACAATAGTAGGACCAATAGTAAGCTTTGGTTGTGAGACGTGGGTGCTGAGAGAGGAGGACAAAAGAAAATTAAGTGTTTTTGAACGTAAAATATTAAGACGAATATTCGGAGGTGTAAAAGAAGGAGAGTTACGGAGAAGGCGTACAAACAAAGAACTGGAGGAGAAATATGGAGAACCAGGAATAATAAACATCGTCAAACAAGCCCGGTTGAGATGGTTAGGCCATGTGGGTAGGATGAAAGCAGGAAGAATGCCAGAACAAGTACTATTACGAGAACCAGAAGGAAGATCTAAAGGACCTGGGCATAGAAGACTGGAAAACGCATGTCGATAACAGAAAGAAGTGGAAGGAAATATCCAAACGAACCATGAGCCTAAAAGGCTTTTAGTGCTGATATATATATATATAGGGTGGGCCATTTTAATTGACGCATCCGAATATCTCCGTTGGTAAACGGAATAAAAAAAAATGTGCAAACAAAAGTTATTCAGAACGATGGGGGGTCATTTGACTGTACTAATAACTTTGACCTTGGCGGCAATTTTCAAGGTCATTTGAAGGTCAAAATCATTTGTTTTAATGGAAACTCCTATTTTTGACGCCGGATTCGGAAAGCGTGGAAAATGTTATTTCCAAAATGTTTAGAACTCGTTGGACTGACCTTGAAAAGATCAAATCAAGGTTAAATGTTGAAAATTCGTCCAGAAACTGGTTTTTCTAATTTGGATGATTTAAGGGCGAAAACATATTTGAGTACACTTAGGGGACAATATCCTTGACCGTCTTGTCCTTTAGGTCAACTGTGAAGGTCATTCGAAGGTCAAAGTGAGTTTTTTAAATAAAAAATCTCACTATTTGCATTTTAATTCAAAATTAAAATTCGGGCATAGAAGGGAATTTGAGGCTTCATTTTTATCAAAATACAATAAATTATTACATAAATAAAGTGTAAAATAAATGTACATTTTATATAATTAATATTAATATAAATTATGCAATATGTATTGAAAGAAATCTTATTTAAATTACATTTATTACAAACGATTAAAACTTACACTAATTACATTGTAAATAATTAACAGTGTAATAAAAAAAATACTGGCAAGAATCACTTTGCATTCGAATGACCTTCACAGTTGATCTAAAGGACTAGATGGTCAAGGTTATTGTCCCCTAAATCTAGTCAAATATTTTTTCGGTCTTAAATCATCCAAATTCGAAAAAACAGCTTCTGGACGAATTTTCAACATTTAACCTTAATTTGACCTTTTCAAGGTCACTCCAACGAGTTATAAACTATTATTTTGGACATAACATTTTCCGCTCTTTCCGAATCCGGCGTCAAAAATTGGGGTTTCTATTAAAAAAAAAGATTTTGACCTTGAAAGTTGACGCCAAGGTCAAAGTTATTAGTACAGTCAAATGACTCCCATCGTCCTGAATAACTTTTGTCTCTACATTTTTTTTTATTCGGCTTACCAACTGAGATATTCGGATGCGTCGGTATCGGCATATCGGCCTTCCAGTTTGCCGATATATCGGCAAATATAAATTTTCTTTCAATATTTAATATTTTAATATTTATTATAAGAAATGAACAATATAATGTGAACAAACAATGTGGAGTATAAAATATAATTATCTAATATTGAAAATTCAATTTTTGTAAATTATTATGTAAAAATATTAGGCTCTCGAACAAGGGTGTTGCACCATGCAGCGAAATATCTTCCAGCTTCGCCTCGCTTCTGGAATGCACTGCATCAGCAAAAAAAGAAAAAGGTATATACGGACCTTGCGTCCCTCTTCAGCCAATAACGGGAATTTCAGGATGGGTGGAGAATGTAAGAGACGCCATGAAAGGTGGAGAAGTACTGCCTCGACATTCGCTTCAGAGAAGGTTGACTCAGGAAAACCACCTAAAAACCTGAATCAAAGCAGACAGCCACGGGAATCGAACCCCCGACCTCCCAAATACTAAGCAGACGTGGTAACCACTAGTCCGCAGAGCTCTGTCCATCAGCAAAAACATCCGATCAGGCGATGCCATCATCAGAAATTGTTAACAATACTACCTAATAGGTCACGAGTAAAAAACGATTGTGTTAAACTGCGTTATTAAAACGAAATAACAAACAAACCTAAGCATGAGTTTGTATTCAGGGGATTACCCTGCCCGAATCCAGCAAGCAGCGGCGCACACGTACATGGATGTAGTCAAAAAGTAATGGGAGAGAGCAATGAGAATATATCGGCCGATATATTGGCGTATCGGCCTCGATTATATCGGTGTCGGCCAAAAAACCCGTATCGGTCGACCCCTAATGATGTTGTGCCCAATGGTTTCCCTAGATAGTATTTTTATAGGGTGAGTTGATATTCACTCCCCAGCCCCTTGGATATGTGTTCTACAATTAAAAATAAGACAAAGGAGTTAAGTGGGGAGACTGGGGTGGCCACGTTATTGGTCCACTCCGCCCAATCCATTTATTAAGAAAATAGCTTCACTTTCGGAATTTTAGTATTCTTCATTTTTGACTATTAATTGTAGAACACATATGTATACGAGGGCTGGGGAGTGAATATTGACTCACCCTGTATATGACAAATGAGTATACTATTCGTGATGAATTTGAATCCTGATAATTGCAATGGCCTCATAGTGTCTGTAAGGAAAAATATTTTGTTTTAATAGTATATTATGATTCGAGTTTTATAAGAAGCATTTTGTACCACGCACGAGTTTAGGGTACGACGAACGAAGCAAGAAGTGCCCTAAAGGAGTAAGCGATACAAAATGTCTTATAAGCAAGGTATCATACAGTATTTTATCTACTTTTCTACCTTTTTAAACAAAAAAAAATGAATCTAGGGAATTTCGAGGCAGTTGGCAACATTTGTGCAATAAAGGCGGCTGTGAAAATAAATAAATTTGAAATGTAAAGCGCCATGGGGGCTGGAAGTCGTCGACGGTGGCAGAAGGATACGTTGAGGCCACGCTACAACAGAAAATTGAAGTGGCATAAATGCTTAGGCCTCAACATACAGACTTAAGCTTACCAAGTTGTTCAAGCGTTTCAGAGGCCAATTCTCACACAAATATTGCTCCAATAGGTAACAGTAAAATTCAACAAAACATTGTAACTCATGAGAATATTCTGAGTGTTGCCATTGATTCCAAAGACTCTTCTACTGTATCTTTTAATGTTTACAATTGTACTTGTTACGTTCATAATTAAGTTTTTGCAGATTTAGTTTTATATGGTCCCTAAAATGTATTGCAATTGGTTATAATAAAAACATTATTCTCTCAGATTCATACTTGCACTCCAGGCTTTTGAGGTTATGTATGTATGGATGTCAATCCAAATACGTATAACAAATTTCATGCGTTATTGAAACGGTGTTTTACAGGGGTACATACAACGGTAATGTATTAACAAAATTATTCTATAACTTGGCGGCAAAACGTACCTGTCAATCAATAAGTAAATTTTACATTTTGTTATAATATTGAGTCTGTGTCCTTCGACCTAATGGTATCCGTAGACAACGTTATAATCATAATCTTAATACTGGAAGTCTTGTGACGATTAAATCAAGCACAGTCAGAGTTTTTCTTATTCGAATCAATTAATTACACTATTGACAGTTGGATACGTATACGCAGCAAAGTACATATGGTTGCCAACGTTAAAAAAATTAATTACTCTGTTTTTAGTATTTTTATTATAGCATCGCTTTTTGTCTATTACGATACGCAAACGAGTATCTGAATAGCCTCAGTACCAACGCAAAGTAGATAATTTTTTTTACAAAACATTTACTTAAAATATACAAGGTGTTCCAAAAATAGGGAACAATATGGATAAAAATATTCCTAGAAACATATACACTCACCGGCACGAAAAACAGAGCACTTGCATTTTTTGATTAGATTTAAAATTGTATCCCTTTGTGATGTTTTATTATTACATTTATTACTATACATTTATTATACATTTAACATTATAACATGTATAATAAATGTATAATAATAAATGTAATAATAAAACATCACAAAGGGATACAATTTTAAATCTAATCAAAAAATGCAAGTGCTCCGTTTTTCGTGCCGGTGAGTGTAGTACGAGCGGCGGTGACACTAAGTCTAGTGTGATAAATCTTTTCAATGTCATATATATAATTCGTTAGGTCATTGATGGGGAAACACAAAATAGCAGTGCTTCCACGTGTGGACCAAACGGCACTATGCAAATTATAAAAAAAAATCAGTATCTAGTATCATAATACTTCAGGATTCTGGTTGTTCCTCGAGACAGGGAAGGGGTAGGGCTTTAAGAAAAAACAGTGCTGCCACTCCCCGAGCGAACTCTTATCAGCGGCAGCAGGGAGATAAGTGATCCCTCGGATCCTATTTTCTAGTATCATCGAACTTCATACAAATTCAAACGTTATCTGAAAGATCATCAATTTCTTTGTAAGAAAAACCACTGCTGCCTTTTCCAGAAAGTGAAGAAAATGGCGGCAGCAGCATTTGAAAGTCGCGATTATCGCAACCGAATTTCGCGTGTTCATTCGGTTTTATCGGCATTAATCCGGTTTTTTCGATTTGTACTAATGAAATACGCCTGACATTGTAAATTGCAATAAATTTTCTATTGCGTTGATTGTTTAAACAAATGAAATTGTATTTTTTATGTGATATTTTTCGAGTTTTCCTTATTTCTCTTGTTTTTTTTCATATTTTTCAAGCCTTCGAATCCAATTGAGAATGAATTAGTTCTATCTAAATTAGATTCTATCAATTATTCCAAGTTCATTTATTTGTGCCGTTTTTTTTTAGGTCTTTTCGCGTTTTTCACAGCACGTACAAATCCGTTTCACAGTGTTATTGAAACATGCCATTTATTTATCAGGACAGGGATTGTTTGAACAAATTAGAAGTATTCAGTAGTAGTAGTTGTGGGGAGACCGAAGTCTAGCAAGTAGGCCACCATAGGCCCTTTTTGCCAACCCCATGCCATCCCCTCAACCGCCTTCATTATCGTCCTCTTCGATGGGCTCTTCTCCCTGCTTAAACCTTCCTGATTTTCTAATGAAGATCAGAATTTCGGCCCAGGATAGGGAGTTCAACTCTTCCATTCGAAGCGTAGGTGCTCCAAAGGTTCTATACCTCAGACGCTGGTACGCTTCGCATTCTCCCAAGTAGTGAAAGGACGTTTCCTCGTCCCTCCCACATCTTGGGCAGATGGGATCTTCCTCTACTCCTATCAGTGTAAGGTGTCTCTTTAGTTTACAGTGGCCTGTCAAGATCCCTATCAAAAGATTTGTGGTTCTTCGGCTCCTTCCCATTAGCCAGACCGATTTCTTTGAATCAAATCCCGCTACTGCTTCTCAAACGAAAGTGAGCATAAAGCATACCAACTACCGACGAATGGGATTTGTAGGTCCTTTTGCTGCCCTCTAGCCAATCAGAATGTGCCACTTGTGAATAGCACAGCCGGGGTCCTACAAAAGAAGTTGGTAAAATAAATCAACGCCGCAGACACAATTTCTGCTTAAAAATAGCTCAAAAATCTTTGTTCCCAGTAAAATACTTCTAATTTGTTCAAACAATCTCTGTCGTGACAAATAAATGGCGTGAATAAAAAAATGCGAAACGGATTCGTACTTACTGTGAAAAACACGAAAAGACCTAAAAAAGCGGCCCAAAAATCAATGACTTTGGAATAATTGATAGACTCTAATTTGTTTAAACAATGATCGCAAGTATTGTTTCAACGAATAGAACTAATTTATTCTCAATAGGAATTAAAAGCATGGAAACGATAAAAAAAATATGGAAAAATCGAAAAATATTACATAAAAAATAGAACTTCATTTGTTTAAACAATCAACAACATTGAAAATGTATTGGAAATTACGATGTCAGCGTATTTCATTAGTACAAATCGAAAAAAACCGGATTAATGCTGATAAAACTGAATGGACACCCGAAATTCGGTTGCGATAATCGCGATTTTCAAATGCTGCTGCCGCCATTTTCTCCACCTTCTGGAAAAGGCAGCAGCGGTTTTTTCTTACACAGAAATTGATGATGTTTCAGATAACGTTTGAATTTGTATGAAGTTCGATGATACTAGAATATAGGATTCGAGGGATTACTTATGTTTCTGCTGTCGCTGATAAGAGTTCGCTCGGGGAGTGGCAGCACTGTTTTTTCTTAAAGCCCTACCCCTCCCCTGTCTCGAGGAACAATCAGAATCCTGAAGTATTATGATACTAGATATTGAATTTTTTTTTTCTTTAATAATTTTTTATAGTGCCGTTCGGTCCACACGTGGCAGCACTGCCATTTTGTGTTTCCCCATCAATGACCTAACGAATTATATATATGACATTGAAAAGTTTTATCACACTAGACTTAGTGTCACCGCCGCTCAGACTAATAGATCCAGATATGCGTCTTAACGGAGCTTCAGCTCTGAGAAGGGTAATGGAGTAGATTAGGCTCCTGAAGTTGCAATTTTCAATATTTAGGTTCCGTTTTCTCTAAAACTACTTCTCTCAGCGATTCCAAACAAGAGCACCTTTTTTACATTTTTCAACCTTTTCGTATATCTAACCGGAACTGATTAAAATTTAGATATAAAAAGTTACGATAAAAAACATCCTTTCACTTCAACCTTTTTTCTTTCGCTTGTTTCTCATGTTTGCTTTCAATGCTGTTAATTTTCTTTTCAAGTTTTCTTTTTTCTTTTTTTCATACTTTTATCTTTTCTTCCCATTCTGTAATTCTGCTTTCGCCACTGTGAAGTCTTCTTTCATATCTGACATGTTTTTCTTGAATTCCCTTTTTAATTCCTCTTTACTTCATCCATGTTCTTTTATAATTGCTTCCATTTCTTCTGTGTCTTCTCCACTTCTATTGAAGGCTTTAATTTGTTCCTGCTCCCACTTCTCAAAGTCTTCTAGGTCTTTTCCTCTTTTTCGTTTTATAAATTTTTTACGCTGTGGACACTATTATTCCTTGCTCTTCCACCTGTTTGTACTTCCTTTTTTGTTCATATGACTTTAGTTTGGGTCCGCGAACTATTTACAAAAGATCAAAACTTTCCCGTATATCAGAGCTCTGCGTTCGTATTTTACGTGCCTCACGTTTTCAAAAATCAACCGCTCTATTTTGGGATCATTTTAAATTCTTTTCACTCGTGTGGATCTGTGACGTCGTTTCGCTCGAGGATCTTTGACGTCATTTCGCTCGTTTGGATCTTTCCCTCGTGTGAATTTTTAAATTTCGCGGTCTCTTTTTAGCTTGTAGAGGATGGTAATTTGCGTCTTTCGTGGTATCCAATGTTCGGCTCTATGATATCCTTATCAGTCTTCTGTTCAGTTTCTTTCCCAAATTTGTTCTTTAATTCACTCGATTCGCGCAGTTTTAATTTCCTTACACTTGTATTGTTCCCCCAGCTACTTTGCGCTATCGATTAATCTCTGGCTTCCCTAAACTTTCACGATTTATTCAATTTTCTCCTCTGTCACTGACACTTCGATATCACCACCTTGTTTACCTTCTTAAAACGCATTTTCAGACCTATTATTTATTATCATCTTATTGTGTATTATTGGCCTCTCAAATATTTCCCCTGTTTTTTTAAATTTTAAAACTAGTAAACTGAAAAATAATTTGGCAATACATTTTTACAGTAGGTATAAATAAATAAATTGGGACATGTACGCCTTAACCCTTTTGTCTGTGTTGATCAACTTTTGCAGTTTAATAGTAACGTACTATTGCGGATAAGAAATGAAAACACCGATGTTAGTGTATTGCTCGTTTTTTATTGATTTGAAACATTGTAATTATGTCTTCCATGTCATACTGACTTTTAAAAAGTCACATTGACTTTGACATTAAAATTAATTATTACAATAATACCCCGAACTGGCAACTATGATCGGATGACATGAAAAAGACATATTTACAAGATATAGAAATAAAATTAGTGTTTCTATTTGTTATCCGCAATTGTACATTTTGAATTTGAACAGAATTTCAACAATATTGAGTTATTAGCATTTTCCATCCTAATGTATTCACAATCATTGAATCATCTTAACAGAAATTTTTAGAATGTATAACTTTTTCTACAACCTTATTGCAAAAATTTATAAAATTCGCAGCATAGATATGAAATTGTTGTGAAATGCTATGAATCAGACTAAACACTTCCCAAAAGTGTTTGATAATAATTAAGAAATTATTATAAAATATATTTTAATCAAATTGTAATGAAGTGAAATGCGAAATGATAGGAAATGGGGAATTATTGTAAAACATTGTGGACTGATTTTTAGACTATTGAAATTATTGCGAGATGCGTTTAAATTATTACAAAATGCTTGTAAATTATCAAATCGAAGTAGTAGAAAAGGTACGGTCGAAAACTATTATGAAATTATTGAAGCTTTTGCGAAATGCTATGAATCGTGACGTAACAATTCTCAATGTCTGAAAATTTTAGGAAATTTTTATAAAATACGAAATTTAACGTAATTATAACGAAATACATAGTTGAACATTTTCTGTTACTATGAAAGCATCGACCATTATAATTGTCAAAATTAATAAGCATACTATCAGAAAACTACAATAGCAAACAAAACTAGTGTCGCTTGTTAAGTTCGGCAGTTACGTGATCGATGCTTTCATTGTTGCCCTCAAATGCAATGGCTCGACGCGTGCAAAAAGCGAAAATATGGTATTACGCTATATATGGATAAAACTAATAACTGTAGTGGCTTATTGCAAACTTGCAACTGTAAGCTGTAAAACATTCAACTTCCGAAGTGCTCGAACCGTCATTTGCAACATTCTAAATCTTGCAATTGCAACTTTATCTCACAATTGCGATTTAATTTTTTTGCAATTGCACCAGGCACCAGGGCTTTCGTAATAATTAGATAATAATATGCAACTTTTCCATTAGCATGCACGTCCTTTCTAGTAGAAGTAAAAAAATGGAGGTCTTTATGTATAAATCTGACAGATGGTACGAGCTGACTGCTATCTAGCAAAATCTCTAGGTTATTAGTAGTAATGGTAATCCGTGTTAGTAATAAACGAGTTATACTGTATTTATAAATGAACTAAAACTCTTGCCAGACGTCTTACTGTTTTTTTTTGTTAATATTTCAGACATTCGATATTGTCAAACGCCCAGTAATATGCAGTCCTTGTATAGTTTCGCTTGAATCAGCATATGAATTTAAAAGAAATTGCCTGCGCACAGAGGAAGCGATCTACGAATACATGATGGAATGTGAAGAAAATGAAGTAATAGACCTTGGGCTTCTGGCTTCACGAGCTTTAAAATCTACTACTCCTGTCATCGTCAAAACCGAAATTGATGACTCTGCGATGGATTCGTCCTGTGCCATGAATGCTATCACTCAGGACAAGGTTTCTCTCGACAAAGGAATCACTCTTGACAAAGAAATCCCTCTCGGCAAAGAAATCACTCCTACTATTCCTGTCATTGTCCCTACTATTCCTGAATTCGTCCCTACTACTCCTGAATTCGTGCCTACCATTCCAGTCATCGTTAAAACCGAAATTGATGACTCTGCGATGGATTCGTCCTATGCCACAAATAGTATCAGTCAGGACAAGGTTTCTCTCAACAAAGAAATTCCTCCTATTATTCCTGTCATCATCAAAACCGAACCTGATTGCGGGATGGATTTCAGTCAGGACAGTATTTCTATTGACAGAGAAATCAAATTAGAACTTATTGAAACGGCTACAGAAACACACGAAATTTCAAAAATTAAAGTAGTCACACCATACCCTCCTGTGCGTCCCTGCTCTGTGACGTTACGCCGCCTACCGAAAGACCAGGTGGCAATATTACAGCATTCCAGTCTTGCATTGGCGGTAGATATAGATGCTGTAGATGTGGACAGCATAGATGTGGAACAAGTCCCAAGTGAAGCGTATCCAACGAATGGGCAACAATCGAAATGTTGCGTATGTAAAATCTTTTTCAGATCTAAAGAGGATCTAAAGAAACATTCTCTGGTTCATACAAGAAACGGTATGAAAGTTTCGCTTATTGGCTATCCCTTTAGCGCGACCACTTTGGAACCTATGCGAATGGAGCTGTACAAACGGAAGGGTTTCAAAGAACGGCGTTTTCGGTGCGGCATTTGCAATCTAAATGTAGAAGGTTCGCTCGAAGCTCACTTGAGGATCCACACGGGTGAAAAGCCATATCAGTGCATCTTGTGTGAATTTTGTACGTCGCAATCAGATTCGTTGCAGACGCACATGCAAACTCATTCTAACATAACTAACAACCACTTACTCGAAAGGCAATACAAATGCAATTCGTGTCAGTTCTGCACAGCAGGGCGAACCGCGTTGAAGAACCACATGGAGAGCCATAAAAGTGATGATACGTTCCCGAAAGGGTTTACGGAAACTTATACCTGTGTTACATGTATGTTTTCTACCATCAGTAAGGAAAGGTTGATGGAGCACTTGAAACTGGAGCCAAGGGCTGAACCTCTCGGAAATGATCAGGCAAAACCCACGAACAATCACTTGCAAACCAGTGCTACTACTCATAAAGTTAATATAATAAAAAATTCGGTAAAGCCTGTAATTAATAAAACTATCGTAAAACCTGTCATTAATAAAACTGCGGTAAAGCCTGTCATCTGCAAAACTGCGAAACCGGTAAAGCCGTATAAATGTGGCATGTGCAAGTTTGCATCGGCCCAAAAAGATGACTACAGGAAGCATTGGAAAGTCCACAAAAAGAAGCCGCAGTGCAGATGTGCCTATTGTGAGTTCACTTGCGATACTACCGCAGAGTTAGCTACGCATACAAGTAACCATCCAGATTCCAAATTCTACAAATGTGGCAACTGTGAGTTTGTAACGGATTACCTTACGCGGCTAGACTGTCATATTATGATCCACGATAACGAAACTGCATATAAGTGCTTCTTCTGCCACTACAGGACATATGTGCGAACCTATTACAGCGATCATACAAGAGTAGTACACTCGAATTCAGCAGCACTATTATGTAATAAAAAGAACGGTACGTGCTGAAAGTGTTGCAGGAGACTTACTTATAAATTTTGTAGACTTACAGAAGTTGTTGTGAGTTGTTTTTAAGCTGTATAGACAATTAACTTACTTTACCACATATACGATTTAAGCAACAATCTATACTTTATTGGCATAGCAATCGGTTATAATTACAAAGAAACATTAAAAGTGACTTACGTATACATTTATTTCATGTATTCCTTAAAGTAATGTAAATATATTTCTAAAATTGAAAGTGTTTTAATGTTTTGGAGGAACTGTAATAACGTGGTACCTCTTAATTTGCTAGAACTTCAGTTAATATTGCTTGCCGTATTGATTACCGTATCAAAATTTGTGTCAATCTTTTCAGGCTGGAAAAATTGTAAAAAATGTATTGCTCATTTGGTACTTAAAATATTACAAACGCATTTAGGTTACTTGTTAATTGACACTGGTAGTTCCCCTGTAGTTGATTAATTATTACTGAAACCGAGAGTTTCTTCTGAGAAGCTGGAATTGAAATACGATAAAATACTTCAAAATTTCTGGTGAATTGATGTTTTGGTTGTTTTTTTCTGCAGCTGATTGCGCAAATGAAGTAGAGATTGAACATTTAAACTTTGGGAAAGTATTATAGAGTAGTCAGGTGGCAAGAAGCAAAGTGTGCAAAATAAAAATTAATTAATACATGTTTTTTGTTAGTTTCAAGCAGACTCCATGTTATTTGCGGTAAAGCTAATATTCCAGTGATCACGTCATTTACTATAATGTTATACTCATCGCACAAAAATGCAAGATGTTGTTAAAACCGTATTAGATTCGTATGTAAATGATAGTGCACATATTCTTATACCAGAAATACAATATTACATTATGTAAGGACTTCAGACGAGGCATATTTACAATGAAATGAATTGTGCTTTATTTTTTTTTTTGCATCAAATTGGTTATCTTGGTGTACAGCTTTAATACTAATACATGTATGTATGTTATTTTTGTTATAAATAATAATTAGTTCGATAGTTTTACATTTTAAGGTGACACCTTCATAGGAAATAGCAAATGTGCCCCAGTAGCAACTGGAAAAATAATTATACGAGTAAAAAGAGTAATTCTTACATTTCTGTGGGTATTGCTTGCGCCTTAAAGTAGACACGTGGGAATTATTTATGGAATATACATCAGTCAAATGACCTCTACTCCTCGTAACAGGAATCTAAAGACATAAAACCCCCGGTCAAAAAATTTCCGGACTAAAAACTCCCCGAACAAAAAACCTCTGAACTAAAAACCCCGCCCCGATCAAAAAACCTCTGGACTAAAAAGCCCCCGGACAAAAAACCTCTGGAGTAAAAACCCGCCGATCAAAACCTCTGGGCTAAAAACCCCCCGGACAAAAAACCGCTGGAGTAAAAACCCCCCCGAACAAAAAATATCTCTAGAGTAAAAACTCCCCGAACAAAAAACCTCTGGACTAAAAACCCCCTGAACAAAAAACCTCCAGTCTAAAAGCACCCGAAAAATAATAACAATTATGTGGAGGCCGTGGACTATTAACCAAATAAGTTATTAATTATCATCAGGGATATAATTTTTATCAAACCTGATTGTTATTTATTACTCATGTGCGAATCCAGAAATGCCAAATGACCTCTGCTCCTCGTAACAGGAATCTAAGGAAATAAAACCCCTGGACAAAAACCTCTGGACTAAAAACTCCCGAACAAAAAACCTGTAGACTAAAAACCCCCTAGACAAAAAACCTCTGGACTAAAAACCCTCTGAACAAAAAAACCTCTGGGTTAAAAACCCCCTGAACAAAAACCTCCATACTAAAAACCCCCCGGACTAAATGCACCCGAAAAAGAATAACAATTATGTGGAGGCCGTGAACTATTAACCAAATAAGTTATTAATTATCATCAGGGATATAATTTTTATCAAATCTGATTGTTATTTATTACTGATGTACGAATCCAGAAATGTCAGATGACCTCCTTTGCTCCTCGTAACAGGAATCTTAAGGACATAAAACCCCCGGACAAAAAACCTCTAGACTAAAAAACCCCCCAGACAAAAAACCTCTGGACTAAAAACCCCCGAACAAAAAACCTCCAGACTAAAAAACCCCCCGAGCCAAAAACCTCGGGACTAAAAACCCCCTGAACAAAAACCTTCATACTAAAAACTTCCCGGACTAAATGCACCCGAAAAAGAATAACAATTATGTGGAGGCCGTGAACTATTAACCAAATAAGTTATTAATTATCAGGGATATGATTTTTATCAAACCTGATTATTATTTAGTACTGATGTAAGAATACAGTAATGCCAAATGACCCCCTCTGCTCCTCATAACAGGAGTCGAAGGACATAAAACCCTCGGACAAAAACCTTTGGACTAAAAACCCCCTGAACAAAAAACCTCCAGACTAAAAACCTCCGGACTAAAAGCACCCGAAAAATAATAACAGTTATGTGGAGGTCGTGGACTATTAACCAAATAAGTTAGTAATTATCAGGGATATGATTTTTATCAGACCTGATTATTATTTATTACTGATGTAAGAATCCAGAAATGCTAAACGACCTTTTCTACTCTTTGTAATAGGAATCTAAGGACAAAAAACCCCCGGACAAAAACCTTCGGACGAAAAAACCCCCAACAAAAATCTCTGGACTAAAAACCCCCAGAACAAAAAACCTCTGGACTAAAAACCCCCCCGGACTAAATGCACCCGAAAAAGAATAACAATTATGTGGAGGCTGTGGATGAATAACCAAATAAGTTATTAATTATCAGGGATATGATTTTATCAAACCTCATTATTATTTATTACTGATGTAAGAATCCAGAAATGCTAAATCACCTCCTCTGCTGCTCGTAACAGGAATCTAAGGACATAAAACCCCCGAACAAAAAACCTCCGGACTAAAACTGCCCCGAACCAAAAACCTCTGAACTAAAAGCCCCCTGAACAAAAAACCTCTGCATTAAAAACTCCCCCGAACAAAAAACCTCTGCATTAAAAACTCCCCCGAACAAAAAACCTCTCGAATAAAAACTCCCCGAACAGAAAACGATATGTACGATAAATGTGTAAGAAGTAGAGCATCCATCTTTTAAGGGCAGGAGCCTCCTCCCCTGGCTCTCTATGAATCCCTGTCTCTGGTTTTAATTTTCCAGTTTCATCCTGTTATTTCCACTAGCTCATCACACCATCGTTTTGAAGGTCTATCTCTGCATCTCTTACTGGTACCTAATTTGTTAATATCTTTGCCCACCCATCTTTCCTTCTTTGACCCAATGCCATTCTGACGGTGTACACTTATACACAATACTTTTTTAACGTCGAAACGAATGAGCGGGACTTGCATCAGTAGGGAATGATAATTTACTTGTAGTAATACTCATATGGTGGGAGTTTTTAGTCCGGGGATTGTTTCCTCTGGGGTTTTTTTATCCAAGGACTTTGCTTGGTGTTTTTTCTCTGTCGGTTTGTCTTGTGGGATTTTTTGTCTGGGTGATTTTTCATCCAGGGTTTTTTGTTCAGGGGATTTTTTGTCCAAAGGTTTTTTGTCCAGGAGTTTTTTGTTTGAGAGTTTTCTGTCCAAGGGTTTTTCGTCCTGGGGTTTTTGTCCGGGGATTTATGTTGGAAGTTTTTTGTGAAAGAGATTTTTCTCTTGGGATTTTTTGTACTGGGGTTTTTAATCTGGTTATGTCTTAACAGACATCGATTCTTGTTTTTTTTTCATAAATAACTCAATGAATGTTGTATTTCAGCTCTTGAAGCGTGTGTGGATTATTGGCATAGAAGCAAAACCCCAGAGAGAAAATCCAGTAGTGTTAAATCACACGATCCTAGCGCCCAATTAACATTTTCTCTTCTTGATATTATGCGCTCTAGATATTTCGTTTACAACAGTGTTGAGTCTAGATGTCTTCCAAGTCAATTTCATGCAATTCATGGCATCGTTCCAATCACACCCTACTTCAATATTCACACAAAACAGTTACTTTCTATGGATATATCGGCATTTTGTCTTCCCCATGGATTCTGGGTTTTTTTGTCCGAGGGAATTTTCGTCTGGTTATGTCTTAATGAACATCAATTCTTTTTTTTTCTATTTCATTGTTGTGTTTTAGCTCTTGAAGCGTTAGTGGATTGTTGTCTGAGTCAAAATCTAGTGGTGTTAAATGACACGACCCAATTGATACTATGTGTTCAAGATATTTCTTTTGCAACAGTTTGTAACCAGATGTCTTCCAAGTCAGGAATCACACAAAATCGTTACTTCTTGTGGATATGTCTGCAGTTCTTCAATGCATCTTGGATTTTCACTTTCCAAGAACGACAATTTTGCTTTTAATATAAAATACACAGGCAATTCACAAATTTACAAATGCATTCGTGCATCAGTCATGATCATCATCATTAATCCATCAATCCTTTAAGGGCAAGGGATTTTTAATTTTCCAATTCCATCCTGTTGTTTCCACTAGCTCATCACATCATTGTTTTGCAAGTCTACCTCTGCGACTCGTACTTAGCGTACTTAACGTTTAAGTGATTGAGGGGGACGTGCATCAGTACTGAATGATAATTTAATCAATAACTTTTAGTAATACACATGATATGGTGGGGGGGTTGTAGTGGGGTCTTCTTAGGGTTTTTTGTTCAAGGATTTACTGGGTATTTTTTTCCACAGGTTTTTTGTCCAGGGGCTTTTCGTCCACAAGGGTTTTTTGTTCGGGGGATTTTTTGTCCAGGAATTTTTCATCCAGGGGTTTCAGGGGTTTTCAATCGACATATGTACGAACACTGACGTAATAGTGGTTGTTTATTCGGAACTTTATGTGTTCTGCAATCGCCTAGCACTGCATAATTAATTCTCCATCTGTCTAGATGCCAATTGTAAAATATGGCTGCTGTAGGTTTGACAGTACAATTCCAGTTGCTATTGGGACACCCGTTACTAGTTCCTGCAGGATCATTTTTATTGATGGTTGATTGTAACAATCTAATTTTTTTAAACGATCTTTGTATGACCACCATCCGACCTTGAAGCCTATTATAGTTACAAAGTTGGTTAAGTTAGTAGTTGTGTAGTTCTACAAACATGTTAGACCCAGGTTCAAATTTCAAAATGTATTCATACTTCGTTACATATAATAAAAAATATAAATTTTATTCTGAATTTTTATTCTACAATTCCTATGATTGTAAAAATATCAAATGTAGATTCTTTGTGTGCAAACTCAAAAATAAAAATGATAAATTTAGATCTAGATGAAACTAGAACATATAGTTTCAAAATTAAAAAGTCAAGACAATCGTTAGATACAAAATATGCATGTATACAATACAGTGTGTTTCACTTTACATGGAAGCACCCCTGTATTTTCTTTGTTTTTGTATGAATCGATTTGAATTTTTTACCAGTTGTACAACTCACCAAGAGGCATCTACTCATGTCCTTGAGCGGAAATTACGTTTTTAGCCTGGCCTACTACGATCAAGAACATGGGTCGTATTGTCAATATTTTGCATCGCGTTAGAGTTACAGCAAAAAGTTATTAAGAAAAGTTGTTTAGAATCAAAAGAATACCCCAAATACCGATTTTCGTTTAATAATTCGAATTTTTAATTTTTATCCATAAATTTGTCAAAGTCCCAATTTTCAACTTTTAATTTGGTATTAAATGGTGCCATGGAGAAACAACATTTTTATTATTGTTGCAAACGTCATTAGGTCTTAATAATGGCTGAATTACGTTTAACTGTAGCTGAGAAAGTAGAAATAATTGGAATTAATGGTGAAAATGCAAGATCCAATAGAGAAGTAGCTAGAATATTTAATGGAAGGCATCCAGGGCGTGCACCAATTTATCCAGGAACTGTTTCAAAAATTAATCAACTTTTTAATTTAACTGGAAATGTTGTTAAGCCCAGACCGAGAAGAATAGTTCGAGAGCATCCCTCGGAGGAAATGATTTTGGCGGTTTATGACGCTAATCCTCCTGAGATATGGCATTAAATGTAACTATTGCACTATCGAAAATGTTCCGCTGCTTGCATCTTCAGAAACTAAGTGCTAGAAAAAATAGGTGCACGCCCTGGATGCCTTCCATTAAATATTCTAGCTACTTCTCTATTGGATCTTGCATTTTCACCATTAATTCCAATTTTTTCTACTTTCTCAGATACAGTTAAACGTAATTCAGCCATTATTAAGACCTAATGACGTTTGCAACAATAATAAAAATGTTGTTTCTCCATAGCACCATTTAATACCAAATTAAAAGTTGAAAATTGGGACTTTGACAAATTTAAGGATAAAAATTAAAAATTCGAATTATTAAACGAAAATCGGTATTTGGGGTATTCTTTTGATTCTAAACAACTTTTCTTAATAACTTTTTGCTGTAACTCTAACGCGATGCAAAATATTAATACTACGACCCACGTTCTTGATCGTAGTAGGCAAGGCTAAAAACGTCATTTGCGCTCAAGGACATGAATAGATGCCTCTTGGTGAGTTGTATAACTGGTAAAAAATTCAAATCGATTTATACAAAAGCACAGAAAATACAGGGGTGCTTCCATGTAAAGTGAAACACACTGTATATACAGTGTGCTTGTCCATCCTTCATGGAAATTTGTGAAACACTGATACATTTTCAAACTTAGAAGTCCAAAATATTCACACAATTTGGCTTGGAGTCAATATAGTCAAGAATAGTAACGATACATAATTGATATACAGCTCTAGTGCATTCATAGTATGTAGAAATGGTTTTATTCCATCACTAACTCGATGCAATTCCTATCAATGTGATCTTAACATATTTAGGGTAGTGGGTGTTCATTTATGTACATGTAGCGAATGTAAACAGAATTAACAAAATGTTAACCTTGCAATGCTTACATTTGTAAGCAATTGTAACAGTTTTCTTAATTAGTGTTTTCACGCTGCAGAAGTTGGCTAGCCTGGATCACTAACATAGAGCTTCCCAGAAATTCTAATTGTTTAAATTTATGAAAATATGAAGGGGAATTCCAGTATTTTAATTTTAAAATAAACACTTGCATGAATAGCTCTGTCATATACCAAAAACCAAAAGGAAGCCGTTTTTGTAGTGATCGTGTAATTATTAGTAAACATCGATTTAAACATTTTTTTGGTTATGTTATAAAATATTAATTTTTAATAAGAATAACATACAGTAAATCAGTTAGTTCAATGCTCACAGAAGGGTCTTGCTATCGTTTTGATTTTTATATACCTACACATTTTTGTCCCAGTTATGTCGATTGCCAAAAAAACGCTTTAAATATATACATACAAAATAAAAATAACTTTGTAAACTTACGCTAGGGATTTAAGAGCTAATTTGCCGTAAATTTATATATCATTTAACGAAATTCCATGTTTAAACAAGTGTAATTTAACCTCACCTTTTTACGTTAGCATCAGCTTTACCACTACAGTATCATGTGTCATCAATTATTTACACAATTGATTGATATAAGAATGAGCTTTACGTTTTAATATTTTTTAAGCGTGTAAGGTTGATTTATTAATATAATTATTAATTTACTGTAAATAAAACTGCTTCTTGTTGAGCACTATGCTAGGTTTGCTTATCTACTCCATGTTGTGGAGTACATAATTGTGATAACTCAAAATTATTCTTCTGCAAGTAACATATAAAAAAATATTCAACCAACTAGAACTAGACCATGGTTCTACCCGATTGTTCTAACTTGCCTAGAATGGGATTGTAAGTTATTTTTTAACGTTTCTAATGTATATTTAAACCGTCTTCTGTTATCTGTAAGAAATACGTTTATATTTTTAGAATTGTGCGCAAAGTGCCGTTTACTGTATGTAGTTCTGTTTATTGGTGTTTTATGAAAGTTCATTTTTTTCTGACGTTTGTAATGTTAACTTAATTAATCTGTATAAAATTAAAAACTCTTTAGTTATTTACTTTTATATATGCAAGACCTATACCTACATTTATAAATAAATAAAAGTGCATTGTAAGACTGAAGGCGTTATTTGGGTTTTCTTTCGCTTACACGCGGTTGCTGCAACGTAACAAATCGATCATTGCATATTCAATTGAAACACACTTTCTAACCTTGAAAAACGAACGGAATTAAGGATTCATTCTACATATTATAAAAATGTGTGTGAACTACTAGTTTTGTTTGTTATTTTAAAGTGGTTAACTATCTCTAAACGAAGAGATTTTTTTACAGTTCTTCAGTTTCATTGTTGGTGCTACAATATTTTACAGAGTTTTTAGAATTTACAGGTAAGTACGTCACTTTCTCATTGCTTAAGCATAAGTATGCGGTCACTGTAAGAGTGTTGCCATTTCTAAGGACAATTTGTTGAATATTAAATAACTCGCTCACCTGTTCCTGCCAAGTGGCAGAAATTAGTGAATATCAGCAGAAAAATATGAGTCCGTTTTTTTAAAGCAGTATGTTTTAATGCATTCTTTTAATCAAGTTTGACATTTAAGTATAAATGTAGCTGCATTCATAAATTAGGAACTATTCCATAGCCATACTAGATGAAAATTTTAACAGAAATATTCTTTGCAATAATATAAACATCAGATATGGAACACTATGAAGTTAGTTGCAATCACCTGCTCCATCTAGCATGAGACTAGCCAACTAATTACAGTTTCCTACAAAAAAAATTATTATAAGAATCTCAGTTACAGAATTATAAATTAATGTAGAATGTAACTCAAGCCCAAATAAGAAACTTAAAAGCAAGGGAACGCTTTTATATAAACAACGAATTTATGAACTGAATCTGGACTAAATTTATAATTATTAAAAAAACATAATTCAAATATAAATATGTAAATTGTAACCCATTTTCACTTCATATGGGCACTATATGTTTAATTAATAATTCTAAATAATATATAGCCTTGTACCGTTCAGAATACTGTCTATTGTTATGTTCAGTTCTAGGAAATTTCCGTTACGGGAGCTTTCACTGTATATAGTGAAGGGAAAATAATTAAAGTTTTGACACAGACTGACGCAAAACCTAACCTGCTAACCTCGAATTTGACAGAGACTTACAGTGCCACCAGCACAAACAAATATTTCAAAGCCAAGCTTGATTTCATTGTCGTTTGCTCCCATGTTAGTTTTGTTAATTTAGTATTCAACACTACCACCCCGTCAGATTTTTACATAAAAACTGTTTTAGAATATGTCTATAGTTTGCTCAAAATTATAGTTTGTCAGCAGATTCACTGCACTGGTTGAGGCAAAAAGTACCGAGAGAAACTTTAAAAATATTTTTTTGGTATTCACAATTAAGCCATTCTATTTGAGTGAGCAACAAGAATAGAATAGTCAGACTTTCACTGTTAGATAACTCATTCATAAATTTCGCTTTAATTCGATTTAGTAATTGGCATTAAAATACTAGCTTTTTAGTCCACCACATATAATATGTTCACATCTTTTTTGTATGAAGGTTGACCATGGATTTTTGTTATTAAGTTGGACATGAGCAGAGCCGTAATTTTTATTTTGTTTTTTAACCTGTATAACCTCCAACAAATTTACTGTCATTTGGAAAAATAGAATATTGTTGCCAGATGGACTGTTTATTTTAAATATACCACTCCCTATAACATAAACCAATGAAAAATGGTGCAAATGCATAGTTACGCATGTACTAACTTTTGATAATGTACATAGCAACGGTGATAATCATTACTTTCTTGACTAATAACCGATAGTCAAAAATACCTTCACAAACATCGCGTTATGCTGAAAGTACAATCATAGTCATAGCAACCACACTAACTGTACTTTTAATATTTATAAATAAACTTTTCAAACGTTGTTTATTGACTTGTGATATAATCTAGCCGAATGCAACTCGTGTCTTCTTGATTATCAAATAATTTCTGTTTCCATTCGTTCTTCGGACTCGCGTAATTGCCAAACTACATATCTCATGTAAACAGAAATAATTATTTGATAATCAAGAACCCACTAGTTGCATTATATATGATAGTATGGTTGGCGCCATCGAAATGTAAATGGATTCTCCTTGCCATGGCATTTTTTCTGAATTATTTACTACAATAAAAATCAGAAAAAATGGCATGGCAGCAAGAATCCCTTCACATTTCGATGGCGCCAACTGTACATGTGAAGAAATCAAAATTACTATTTTCTAGTTCCATTTTCTGTTCTGCTTAATAAATGGCAACTTTGCAATTGAAGGTGTTTTGTCATGGTTTCTAATCTAAATGCATTATCTGGAAACCATAACCTTTATACAAAAAGGATGTGAACGGAGTACAGGTGACTTTTTCTAATTGAAATAATTTTTGCATTTTAAAGTTGAATTGTAAATAAAAAAGGAAATTTTTAATAGACAAAGCACACCACAAGAAAAATAACTTGTCTAGGGAAATTTTTAGTAATGCAAATTACATTAATTCGCAAAGAAAAAAGAACATTGCTGTCGTTAGGATTTAAACCTATGCTCCTAGGGGCAAACTGATTGCTAGTCAGACACTATAACCACTCGGCTAAGAAGACTAACGTACTTGCTTATTGTTGCTAATGAAGGGTATGGTGATGACAGGACCGATCACGAATTACTATAAAAACGTGACACACACAAGCAAGCAGGCCCTGCACAACATGCGAGTGTCTATAAAAGATTGTGTGGTCAAAAGGGTTTTGAAAGTAAACGTTAATGAGCAGCAACATTGTTTTATGACCAATACTAATTAATTTAAGATTAACCAACATAACCTTCAAACAAATTTTGTCATTCTGTAAGGATACCATTGCAGTTGAAACTAATGCAATCAAAATTATTATGACAATGGGAACAAACGTGTTTACAATATTAGCTGTCAGAATAAGTTGGTCACAACGCTTGAGGAGTGGCATCGTTCATAGCCCTCTTGACCAGACAATCTTTTATAGACACTCCGTATAAGGATTTAATCGATTATCCTGTATTTATTCTTTCACCAATCTTTTTACAAATTCTATATCCATTTGACGTGAGGGATGTGAATACTTTTTCCAGAATATAAAGTTATAATCTCTGTACGATGGTGCAGTTGATTTGCCACTTTGATCTGCTTCGTATTCTTGTTTTGTGTTGCTCAAATGAAAGTAGGTGTAGCTGAAAATGTATTTTATTCGCAACCATATATGTAATAAGATCATTACTGACTTTTAAAAAGTTCGAAAATGAGCTATTCCCAACTTAACTTTCCAACCGGTCGGAAAAGTGATGCCGGTTGGAAATGAATCCATTCCCGACCGCTGTGTCGGTAGGGACAATGGCAATCTCGTTGATCCACTCATGCGCGATCTATTCCCGACCGGTGAGTAGGTAGGGACACTGGGAATCTCGTTGATCCATTCATGCGCGTCACAACCTGTCTTATCATAATATAATAATTTTTCCAATTATTGTTTAGAATAAAGTGGTTGCGAATAAATAGTATACATACCACGGTGAAAAGTTTCCTTCCTTTCTCGAGATAAAAACTACTTAATCTCTCGACAGGAATGAAACACTTGCACCTCGGTATGTAATATACTATTATATCTTTGTTAATAGTCTGGGATGCCAAAGTATACCACCATCCATTCTCCTCCTGATTTTCAGGCAGCGTGTTGGGCCAATTTGTTAAAATTAAGTTTAAAAAAGTAAATATCTACGAAAAGGTATATGCAGTATTGATGAGTACCTTGAGCAAGAGACTACTGAAATAAGTAATACAGAACAAAGCTTTACACATGGTAAAATACATATCAAATAACGTAGGAGTCAGAAACATTTTCCAGGTTAATTTGAAGAGGAAACGAAATGTTTAAGATACAAAAAGTGTATAGTAAGCGAATATAAATGTAACACACGATTGTAATTACAATATTGTTAACTAGTCGTTTTGGAACTAGGCGAGACACATTTTAATTAATCAGACCAATCAGACTGTGAGGTTAGATGACGTAAGTAGCTGTCAGAGTCAGAATGACAAATCACTATTAAGAAAATAAATAGGTAGGTCATAACATTAAACAAATTTTAATTATTTTAACACAATACAAAATGGCAAATGTAATTAAAATAAGAACATTAGGAATGAAGGCCAAAACTGAAGGAGACCAAGGTAACCTAAAATTAGATATTGATGCATTAAGGGAGATATGAATATGTTTTTTTCCCTAAGGTTAACATGTGTTACAGACCGAGGGCTCTGGCCGAAGGTAAAGAACATGAATATCTCCCGTGGTGCATACAATATTTTATTTACTAGCATATTAGTAAGAATACTATGAAATGTCATAATGGCATTTAAAATTAGAATATGTAAGTAACATCAAGGATTGACTCATTGTACGGTAGCTAAGACGTTATTTGTAGTTGCATAGTTACCATGAGTTTGAGGGAGAAATAATTTGACAAGTCCCTTGGGAGTAGTAAATAAATTAATTTTTTCCATGACCGAGAGTAGAAGATGGTTTCTATAGCATCAAAATTGTGACAGAAGTAAAACATTTACTCCATAGAGACAAAATAAGACAAAAATTTCCCTAGGGAGTTTGCATTATGACTGAAACAAAAATTATGTCAAATTCGAGGTTAGCAGGTTAGGTTTTGCGTCAGTCTGTGTCAAAACTGATGCAAAACCTAACCTGATAACCTCGAATTTAACATAGACTTACAGTGCCACCAACTTTAAAATTTAAAAATGTCAATAAATTACGATTTAAAAAACAGGTTTGTAGTTTTAAATCTTTCTGCAAAGAGAAAAAAATAGTATATACAATTCGGAGAGACTGCTATTTTGCTACAGTGCTATGTGACTCTCGGGCTTCGCCCTCGAGTCACAAATTGCACCTCAGCAAAATAACGCATTTCTCTCCCTCATTGCATAATCTACTATGTAAATTGTCAGCGCGGCAGGCAGACAGGGTTCAAAACATCATCCAACAAAATTCACTGTCAGTTTGGCCAACCTTACAACAGTTTGACAGGTATTCTAGCAAGAAAAAATAACTTTAGCTGTAGCCCGCGGCCCATGCCGCATTTAAAGTTTCGTGCGTTAGTGTGAGATGCGCGCAGATCTTCCTGTCACGAAGCCACCCGAACCTGTGTCGGAAATTGATTTGTAAATGTGGGTTTAAACGGATCGTTTGGACTCATTCAGCAAGGAAATAATAAACCCTCCTCATCATTAAATGAAATGTACTTGTGTTTGTAGTTTTAAAAAACACAACCAATAGGCATAATAAGTAATTGTTTTCTGTGATAATATCGCTATTAAAAGTAATAGGAAGTTTGTTTATAAAAACCCGAAAATTGTAACCGTCGAATGCAACCATGCCCGTTTAACACGGCATGTAGTGTTGTGCATTATTATAAATATATTATCAATTCACGAAACGCATGAACTGTCAATGTCAAAATTTTGTAATATTTGCTGAGTGTATCTGGAAATTACAGTTTTTTAATGTACTTCAGATCTAGTAATTTCTAGTAATATTTAAGGTTATGTTACATGTGTCAAAAGTCAAAACTATTTTCTTCTAGTTTTTCTTTGTAATAATCAACTATAGCCTCCCCCCCCCCCCCCAAGTAATAAAACCCTCTTTCGTTTCTGTTCCATTGCAGTTGAAGTGTATTCACAAAAGTTAAAGAATTTGGAAGATTATTTTTTTACAAAAAGGTGTGACATAAGTCAAGTTTTTAAATTTGAAACATTTCAGTGCTGCAAAAATCAGCAAGCAGAAGTTCCAAAACAGAATTTAAACAAGGTACCAACTTGACAGCGTTTTGACAGTTCACGAGTTTTGTGAATGGATAGTAGCTATGATCTCTTGTACTTTTGCAGTTTTGAAAGTGATACTTTTTTTCATGAATTTGCAGTTTGATAACGAGGGCGGACTCCGAGTTAATCAAGCAAATGAATGAAAAAAAGGACTTTCAAAATGTGTTGTACACGTAGTTTTTTGCATAGTGATCTCTTGGTCGAAATTTAGTCGAAAAGGACTTCGGTATTGACTACTGTCAAATTGACACGTTAATAAAATAGTTAAAGTTGTATTTTTTTCACGATTTTTGCGTTAAAAAAAGTGGAACTTTCAATACGATTTTTTGTTAAAAAAGGTGACTTTCACGATCACTATGCAAAAAATAAATTTAGTTCCTCTTTGAAATGACCTACAGCAATCAAAGCATTAAATAATTGTAGGTTATGTCACAGATTTTTGAAAGTATCAATATTATTTTATTGAATTCGTGTCATACTATTTGTATAATATTGTAATCAGAACTATGTAAGTTTCAGTTACATATCTTATGTCAAACTAAATCGTACCTAGTCTTAACAAATTTATATTTCAAAATAACAAAACGGCCTTTGTGACAAATGCAATATTATGCCAGGAAGAACTTAATAAATTAGTGTAAAACCGTCGACATACTGAGAATTTGTAAATTTTTTACCATTGTGTTGTGCCTCTGCTGTTGGATCTTCTGTTAGGTCTGTTTATTAAATTAGTCAGAGGTATTAAATTAACAATTATACAGTGTATTATAAGCTCAATTACTCACAGAAAATATTTTTCCAACTTTTTAAATTATTTTGAAATTACTTGTGCCTTTGCACACCATTTTTTAATTCTTGAAAGCAGTTTCTAGCGGGTGTTTTTATTTCATTGCAGCATTCATGAAATTGCTCATTAATCGGAAATCACTTTGACTTAAATTAAGCTTAATTTTTACTGACAAGTCGCTATAAGGAATTACGATTTTTTTTTATTGTGTTGATAAATTTTAAATTTCCCTCCATGCAAAATGAAACCTTTAAACATTTAAAGTTGCAAACGAATGTGCTGCCAACAAATCAGTGCTGCCAATATAAATCTAGTCCCTCGCCTAGTTCCAAACGGCTATAACTAATGTTCATTTCAAAACTCATTTACGGCCTGTAACAAGTATAAGATGCACACCGCTTGCAGGACGGGCATTACGCTGAATGTGAAGGTGTATACATATAAAAGTCGATTCTTAGGCGCCACTGAGTTGCTTACTCTGACCTGAAAATGTTTGCGACGCTTCCAACTCTGAAGGCGTCCCTCAGCGTCGTGAAAATCTGAAGCCCCTTTTGTAGAACGAACTTACCTTACCTTAATTTGCTTGGCTTTTATACCACCTGTAAATGCGACTGCATATTCGCCTTACGAAAAAGAAATATATTTGCGCAGGTGCTCCGCCTTACGTATAAACCAGCTTGGTTGTATAAACAAAGCACATATTATTAACAGCCAGATAAGTATTTAAGAACTAACTTAAAACTAACCTAACATAAGATGATCCAGCCGAAATATGTTTAACAGAAACTCAAAATTTTGGTCATACTTCTGCTTCATTCCTATATTTATCTCACCACGTCGCTACATGAACCTTGCCCGTGGCTTTATACACACACGCGTCGCCCGTCACTGCTCACGATCGATCCGCAATTGCCAACCTTCTCGCAAAACGCGCTCCACCACACACCTCCGGCAAGCGGACGAGGCTGCTACGCCGCCGTATTATAGGCAAAAACCTCACACAATTACTCCAAGCACATTATTTTGTCTCACTCTAACCCGTTATGCCGTAATTATGTCGCGCGCTGTCCCACTCATTGCGATTGAAATTTCAGATTTTACCACGTTTTTTTGTACAAAAGTGTGAATTTAGGTTAGTGCAAAATGTGTGTATGAGATCAAAAGAAGATTAATTTGTCTATGTGGACGGCGGCGCTGCAGTCATAGCCGTAACGAGAGAGCGGCGACTTCGTTGAGATCGGCCGCCTACGTAAGCCCCGTCGCCCAAGCTCGCCTTTCAATGAAAATACTTGGACTGTAACCTGATACGTTTTATTCAAAAGCTCTCAGCTGGTAGCCTTGGGCTGGCCCGTGCTCAAACTAGTACTAAACACAGATTAGATTGCCGTAAAATGATCGAATAGGCCAGAGTTCTTGAATCGCACAGAGCTGCAAGCGTGAGAAGTTGTCAACATCGAACGCGAGAAATGTGCGCTGGTAGTTGGGCGCTAATGGTGCGGTTGTATGAAAACCGTTTGGGAAGTATTGATTTGCTTCAAACGGTAGTGACCCCGCTTCCCACTCAGTCACGCACAACATGAACTCGCTCTCTTTCCGACGTGCTGGTTCTTATCCACAGATTATTGGACGAAAGTCGGCTTTTTCCGTCACTGTACCACCAATATTGTAACTTGCAAGCCATATCATTTTACAACTATCCTAGTTTACAATGAAATTCCCTGAAAGAAAACGTCGCGGTGGTATATTCTGTGAGAAAGTAATTTTACTAGACTGGTCGCAACCCAGCCGACGTAATATAGTGGCGTTTAGCCTCCCTAATGGGGAAAAGCTTAACATTTATTGCCCTCAGGCGAACCCTTGCGAAAACACAACCAGTGTAAATGACATTTGTGAACACAAACGTCTTGAATATTGTATAATTATGTTACAGGCAACTTGTATAATTCAGGCATTTTATATAATGACTAGGCATTATACAGATTGGTGGCGGCTTGTGCGAATATAGGGGCATACCTGACAATTGAGTTGACGTACTGTACTGTCAAGCAGCTGTCACATTATTATATAGCCTGTTCACTAAACATAAAAACACAAAGTGGCCTTTGATTTCTAAAATTTCATGAGTGTACTTCTAAAATTCATCTTTTGTATAGGAATGTACTTACAAAAAGTTCCTAAAACAAATAGGTTAACAGTGTGACATTTAATTAGCATCTGTCATAACTACTTTTAAGGATGTTAAACAAATACTGTGTTGTTACTATTGATGTAGCATTTATTGATAGGTATATGTATTACATTTTTTAAAAGTTCAGGCAAGAATTTCCAGAATAATATTTACTTTGACACTGAAATAATGAGATTTATTCATTGCCATTTTTAAATTCAAAATCGCCTTTATGCAGGTGTGGAAACCTTTGCAAAACAAAATACAGAATCCCTAGCACAGAAATTTTACACATATGCCAACTTAAAAAAATATTAAATGTATTTATGTTTACTGAATGGCCTATAGTAGTTGTGTTGCTTTTACTGTTACATTCGCTTCAAGTAATCATGTCTCAATTTGCACTGCTTTCGTTACTCATCTATTCTACACCTCTTTGCAATCAACTACAATTGTTACTATACAGAAGTATTCTACATTAAAAAAAATCAAGGTGTATTGTAGTGCAATGCATGTCCTATTTTCGCACTAACCGCCTAAGGCGCCTAAGGCATTATATTATATATATAATCCTTAGTGAGCTGTAGGCATTTTATGAAATGTATGTTTTAAAGTAAAGCTAACACTCATTAGCCAATGGGTTTAATGAGGGTGTACGCTAACTCGTCACCCTAGCAAATTTTATAGGTATTTATGGCAGGCGAACTCATCACCGGCATCAGGCAACGACCGCTGAACATCACGGGAGACTCACGTAAGGATACATACAGTGTGTCAACGAATTTATTAGACAAGTCATAACTTCTAGAGTATTAGGTGTATCAAAATAATATTTGGTATAGGTAAATGGCATAGGGAGAGGAAAGTTTTCGCATATTTTTCACTTTCTGGTCACTTCCGGTTTCACCGGAAATGGCTCCCGTTTAGAATTTTTAAATAGAACACCCTGTATATTTTTGCATATTTGGATTTCTGAGACAATTTTGGATCAGCATGTGACATTTTAAAAACTTATCCATGGCACACTTGACAAAAGTAAATAAATTATTAGCTAGTATTTTGCTTAGAAATATTTAACTTATGAGCTTATTTTTAATCCAATCGCAAATAAATTAGTATCGTTAGATTCGCCAAAAAATTCTCTTTTCGGAAAGTGCTTGTCAAAAAAGGGTCGCCATTTGAACAAAAATAGTTAGACAAGAAAACGTGCTTTTGCCAACTTGTCTTATTCCTATCTATCATACTAATCACTCAAACTTTGCGATTGTAATTTTCTGACATCACCTGAGGTCTTTAGATTAGTTTGCGTCTGATCATGGCCACCTAGATGCCATATTAAAACTGGCTCTAAAAAAATCAAGTAGGCTTAAAAACTTTTTAAAATGTCACATTCTGATCCAAAATTGTCTCTGAAATCCAAATATGCAAAAATATACAGGGTGTTCCATTTAAAAATTCGAAATCGGAGCCATTTCCGGTGAAACCGGAAGTAACCGAAAAGTGAAAAATACGCGAAAATTCTCCTCTTCCTATACCATTTACCTGTACCAAATCTCATTTTAATACACCTAATACTCTAAAAGTTATGACTTGTCTAATAAATTCGTTGACACCCGGTATAACACACACACTCAAAGGCTGCAACTAACATAAACAAGCTAAAATGACACACTGCCTAGAAATGAGAATCAGCGATGCCGGTTTATTTAACATAACCTCCAATCCTATAACATAAATCGTTGCTCTCTTTCTTTCTTTGTATATTTGTTTGTATCTTTGTTCGCTATTTCCTCCGAAGATACTGGACCGATTAAGTTGTATGATGGCTTAAAAGTTTGCTAATTTTTTCTTCCTTGTACGATAAAGGAAGTATTGGATTCACTCCAAAAATTCTTAATTGAGTTTTCAACAGATCTTCACGTTTTAGAGCCGCCTGAACCCAAAACACATGTTTTTTTTCATTGGTGTGTATGTCTGTCTGTCTGTGAACGGAATATCTCAAAAACGAAAAGAGACATGGCATTGAAACTTAATATATAAGTTGTGTGTACTATCTAGATCTCACAGCAAGCTTTTGAAGAAAATCGCATAACCGGAAGTAGGGTGTTTACTCTTGTAATTTTTCAGTTTTTTCGATTTTTTCAAAAACAGCTAACGATTTTTTTCAAACTTTACATTTTTAATGTGTATTGATGTGAGATAGGTGATTTTCCAGTTGGATACTTCTAAAATGGGTTTCTTTTGTTTTTCTCCTATTTTTTTATTAACTTCTATTTTAAATAGGACACGCGGTATATTATTACATTTTTTAATTCAGCTTTAGATTTTAGAGAAATTTTGTCAGTTCAACTAACGCTCTATTTTGTACGGTTTTTGTAGAATTTGTAATTTTTGAAAAATTTTCACAAATGCTTAAACATTAAAAAAAATTTTTTGCTGATTATAAGATGACTGTAAAAGGAAGTTGTGTGCTGTATCACACCAGATTTTTCGACTTATATCGTAGGCCGGGTTTATTAAATCCCCTAAGCAGCGGAGCGAAACGTCTGTTGCCGTTGGCTGCGGTGCGACAGCTGCTGTGGGCGTGGGCTGTTAGCTCGGGTGATTCACTATGTCCATATACATACCATTATAGCAGCGTTTTATTCAACCAAGCCTGTTGGTCCAGGGGTAGAATGCTCGCCTGCCACGCGGGCTGCCAGGGTTCGATTCCCGCCCGATGCTGCCTTTTTTTAAATTTATATTAATGAATCTTTCTTAAATTAGCGAACGGAAGCGTAGCTCGGATGATTCACTAGTTACACATATTGCCTGCAACCGTGCAGTCATTATATGTATATAATGCCAGGGATTATATAATTATAATGACTGAAATTATACAAATTGCCTGTAACATATATTTATAAGATGCAGTGGCGGCTCGTGATAATTGTGTTTGAGGGGATCTTAATTTTTAATAATCAAAAAATAACAATGACTCACCTACATTCCGTCAATGTTTTAATCCAAATATAGCAATGATCTTTAACTTTATTAATCCAAAAGGAAACGTCATATGCAGAGACCACAGCATTTGTGCTTTGTGATTAAGAATTAATTAAATAAGTTCAAAAAAGTGTTGTATATACGAATATTTTAAAGGTCTACATCTATGTATACCCAGTTAATGATACAGTGTAATACCTTTTCAGCTTGGGGTAGGCTTTCAAAATTAATGTTGAGAATATTAGTTATACTATTCACCGCAATTTTTTAAATAACACTGCACGAAAACCGAAATCAACCAGGACAAATAAACACGCTTCAACTGCAACCGATATTATGTAAGATCGTCCGAACACTACACACAACGATACAAGAATGTCATTGCTACATTTGCATTTATTTTCGATTCCAAATTTTGCACAATATTTCCGAGGAGTAACGCTATCGGCGCGGCGATCACTTTTCCTTCGGATCAGATTACATTTTCTGGAGCGCGATATTTATAAATATTAGGATAAGCCCGTGAGTCGCAGTGGCGTCTCCAAAATCGTTACGTTGAAACTGCTATACCGCCGATTCTGCAGCGATCGCGTTTTTGCCCGTAATTTTCATACAAGTTAACGGTAGGATAGATGATAAAATATATTTTCAATTATTATTAGAATAGTTACTTTTTTTAATGAGATAGGCTATTCATGGCTGGGAGGTTCGAGCCACTGCTAGGACGATGTAACGTACAGGAATTACATGCACAGTAAATGTGTTCTTATATCTTAATGCAGTGGTTTAACAGTACCAAATTCTGAAAGCCATGCATTGGGTGGCGATGCTCGAAGCTCTAGCTCAGAGAACGTAACCTGGGAGGTTGATAAGGTCGACAGCGAACGTGGGGCACTCTCCGGTATTTGAAAAGTTCGGCCAAACTTTGGAAATCACCCAGCGTTGAGCAACAACTAGAGCCAACGAAAACGGGTCGATGCGTGATGCTGGTCCGATGGAAATCGATCTTCAGGGTCCAAGGGCAATTCAAGTAACGAAAATGATCCGGTACAACCGAAGCACAAACGATACGTGCGATTCGCCTGCCTCGCGTTTAGCGCAAGATCATCCCTTCCAACGAGTTAAGATCAAAGGCGTGTGCTCGAAATTATACACGGCAGAAAACGAATATAAACTCAGGAGTGGGAGGGGCGTGACAGTTTTCTCTGTTTACATGTACTAAATTGCCAATGTTCATAATGAGAGGCTATGAGAGTTCAGTTGGGCGACATCTGCTTTACGACGTAAACTGGGAGCCTCAGAGCAGTGACAGTCAAAAACTGAGTTTGAAGACGAAAGTGACGATTCAATTGCGCTTGATAGAAATTATATTATCCATTCAGTGAACTCCCGTGACGATTACGCTGTCAAATGAAAATTTTGGAGTGTACTTTATGTACAGAACCTATCAGCTTTTTTAGTGAATGTACTTAACGTCAAATTTGCAAGTAAGGTTATGAAACATTATTTGTTATTTTGATAAACTTAAATATGAATCGTAGTTTTAGTGAAACAAAGTAAAAACATAATTTATTAATAACTTTAGTAAGTAATCTTGTATTATATATGCAACCAAATGAAATGAAATGTACTTCAATAATTCCAATGTCAAAGTGAAAGTAAAAAAACAAAACCTTGAAATTTAAATTGAAAATGGCGCCAACATAAAATGCAAAAATTACTAACACCCTACTAGCCATTTTCATATTAACCAACTGATAGTGACTTTTATGTCACGGGAGTTTTCTGAATGGATTATAAGTGTATATTGTTCTGGAAACAATATTTGCAACCTAGTATTTATTTAACAAAATAGATGGGTCATTTCATATCCCTCAGGTGAAATTCATATAAAACTTAAAAAACAGATGCAATTCACGAAAAAAACCACAATAGAAAATAAAAATTGTAAAAAGAATGACGATTTGCTGATAAAAGATGAAAATAAATGATTGTCTTTGCAAATTTAAAATAAGTATGATTAAAGCTGATTATGTTGACCTTTCAATCAATACTTGCAGATGTGTTTCATTTTTTTTGCTATATTTTTTACTTTTGCAATAAAGCAATTGGTTGTAATTTGGTTCCGCTTGCTGGCTACACGTAATGGCACAAACTTCTTTATGATCAAAAATAGAAACAATATCAAGCAGAATGAAATATTCCCGATAAAGTTTGATAGTTTTTAGTGTCTGCCAATACTGAAGTGTCACATGCGTATGCATTACTGAACTTCGATGAGTTAATATTTGCAAACAATGATAATCGATTAATTACACGTCTAAATGCTAGAGATTATTATACCAAATTAAAGAGAAATTTTAAACTGATTACTATAGTATATCTAATACAGTGTGACAGAAAAAACTAAATTTCCTAATAGTTATTTACGCTACAAGTGCGTAAAGCTAGTCTATAGTCACGAGTGGAGCAGAGTTAAAATACGAGTGAGCGAGCGTTTTAAGCCCCGCGAGTGGCTAAAGATGCTTGACGCATGTGTATCGTACAATATTTTATCTACGATAGAATCTAGAAAACACGGTAAATATAAAAAAAATCTTTTAATTGCAAATTAGGATTACTAGTAACCGGCCGTAATTTTACATTGTTAAAAATTTAAACACGTTGCTACTGACGACGTCACTAATGAAAACATGTTATTAAACAGTCGTTTTACAAATTTAAAACTGCCAATTGAAAGTAAATTTTTTTATATGTTATTTTTGTATTAAATGCGCGAAATTAATGATTTTAGAGCGTGAGTGTTACTTCTTTTGTCATTTGAACACTCTAAAATATTTCGCGCTCGTAATACAAATAATATTTTTTTCTACAGCCGTCAAAAAAACGTGACATTTATGCATCGCGAAGTTTAACTTTTTTTAACACGTGAAAAAATAATAGTTTTCTGAAATCGTCAAGAAAGCGGGCCATGTCGACACTCAGTTTGATCTTGAAAGTGTCACTTTGCAAGACTAGTTAGTCACTTTTTAGAATTTTGCAAGACTAGTCATTTTTACTTTACATCACCTAGGTAACCGGTCACCTTCACCATGCCCCTTGATTTTATTTTTAAAATTTTCAAGATGTCGGAGAGAAAATAAAATCCTCCAGCTTCCTTCAAGATTCTTTTTATTTGCAGAAAGTTCTGTAAGGCCAGGCACATACAATATTCAATAGTTTTGACAGCGTTGTTCTTCGTTCAAACATTGTCATTATAAGTAAGGTTAACGATTTGCTGGCGCGGTTTTAAGTGAGCGTCGTCGAAACATGAGTAGCGAGCGGTGCGCTTGGCGCCCTCTCTTGGCGACGGCTGAAACCGTGGAGCGGTGTAGATCCGTGCTACCGAAGCTTACGCGCACTAGGTGTTACAAAGACATTTCAGAAAAAATGTAATACATTACACAGCATGAAAGTGTCTATGCTTGACTCGGAGGCTTTGAAGAAGTACTCGGACGCTTCGCGTCCTCGTATTATTCAACAAGCCTCCTCATCTGCAAAGTATCACTTTCATGCCTTGTAATGTAATATACTATTCTTCACGGCTAGCAGTGAAAAAACGGTTAATTACACCATTTCCTTAGTTACAACACATTAGGGGACTACATATTATGTTAGCAAATTAATGTTCGTATTTTATTTCTAGAATTTACATAAACAAAATCAATAATTATTCTTTTATTCTTTTTTTAACGGCTGTAGAAAAAACGTTGTTTGTATTTCGTGGCAAAATTCGTGTTTTTATGGCGCGTTTGAATGAAAATTGACATTCTCACGCGCCATAAAAAAACACTCATTTCGCGCACTTAATACAAAAATTACTATTTCTATCTACAACCGTCAAACAAGAATATCAATATTGTTTCGCGCTGTAGTGTTCGAAAATTTTTGGCGCTCTAGTGCGCAAAATGCTTTTTTCACATCACATCAAAATAATTTTTATACTTCTGTTATGATCATAGAAAAAATATTGCATGCAACACATGCAAAAAGTATTCATGCTGCGTGCAATAAACACTAACTTTTTGCACTTGATACATAAGAGAACTACTGTAGGAATTAATATAAGTATATTTTCTAGATCTTTTATCTAAAATACAGAATGCACCTCAGTCTTCAAATGTATATAAATATTTTACAGTTTTTTTTTAACTTTCCAGACACTGAGTGTTGCAAAAAATCCAGCCATGTGTGGTGTTTGTTTAGCCGCACTTGATGCTGCATATAACTTTAAAAAGCAATGTCTGAACACTGAAGAGAAGATCTACGAGTACATGTTGGATTGTGACACTGAATCTGTCGATTTACAGTTCCTTGCCAAAGATAACAAGAAAAACATTACAATTTTGAAGAGCGAAATGAATGAGATGTCAATTGAGGAACCGCAGTTTTACAATGATGATGTTGAATCACACAGTTCATCAAATGAAATTCAAGATAATTTTCATAAAGAAAGTAATGGTAATAACAACTGCGTTGAAGTGGATTCTGACTTTGAATCGAGTGAGAAAGCACCACAGAGCTTACTTCGCCCTTGTTTTGTAGTAGTAACTCCTCTTTCTGAAGAGGCATTGATGGGCATCGAGCGTGCCGAAAGTAAAGACATAGAAATTCCACAAAAAAAGATAAATAAAAAAACTGTTTTAGGACATTATAAATGTTCTATTTGTAATTTAACATATCGAAGCAAAGGAAGAATGATGGACCATTTTCGCTACCATTATAAGATGACACCTAACGTACGCTTCACTTGCTATCCATATACTGCTACGCAGGCAGAACCGCTGAGGATGGTATTAGAATGGAAAACTCAAGCCAAGGAGAAGCGCATGAAATGCGGTCTGTGTAGCGTACAGGCTTCGGCAATAGTGGCCCATATAAGAACTCACACAGGTGAAAGACCATATTCATGCAATTTTTGTAATTATCGTGCAACTCGCAAAGATGTAGCAACGAAACACATGGAAACTGTACATAAAAAATTGCAACGAACAGCTGCAGCTACACAAAAAGCTGCATCGCAACAAAAAGCTGCAGTGGATATAATAAGCGATGGCGAGACACAAGATTCACAAACAATTGCAATAGGAAATTACGATACACAAAAATCCAACAAAAATGTATCTCCAATAGTAGTCAGGAATTTGGATAACAATTTAATGGACTTAACTGGAAAACGTGCAAAACACAGAAGTAAGAATAAAAACAGGCAGAAGGGGAGGAGGAAGAAGAAGAATATGTACATTAAAAATAAAGACGTACAAAAAATAAGCGTAGAAAATCAAGTGTCCAAAATATATTTCAAATGTGTATTCTGTCAATATTCTACAGAAAAAAGTACTCATTTAAAAATTCACATGGGCAATCATTGGGCATCCACAACATACAAGTGTGCATTTTGCGAGTTTACGGCTTCCCGAGTGCCAGACTTAAAGTATCATACGAATTTGCACTCGGACAAAACGGTGTATCAGTGCTCCAACTGTGCATACAACACGATTGTGCGGGCCCATTTTGAGGACCATATAGTAGTACATTCTACAGTTAAAAACTATAAGTGTAACGTATGCAATTTCGCTGCACGTCACCGCTTGGGTTTGTCTAGTCATAAAAAAAAATATCATATGTGAAAATTATTCAGTGCTACAGCCCCAGTTTTTGCCATCTTGTACACTTTTACAATTTTTAGTGATTTACACTTCTAAATTTGGCAAATGAATGCAGCCCTACAGTATGTTTAGTCCAAAAGCACAGCATTTTACGTAACATTTAGACAGAAATATTTTCAATTTCTTTAGTCTTTAGACAGAAGTATGAAAAAAAGAGCTGTGACATGATATCAAGTGTATTAGAGCGTAATGTCGTTGATGCACCTTGCTTAAGAAACAAAAAGAGAACTCAAAAAAAAATACAACTGAATATGTAAGAAATGTTGAAAATAAACATAAAGTACATTTTTTTTAGGTTTTTTCTTTATATCTTATTTTTGTCTCATTCGTTTTTCCCTCTTTATTTTTAAAGATTTTTTACATTTTCAGTAACTTGAACGAAAAAATATACAACAGTTCGAATCCGATTAATTTTTTCTTTTGTTCTCTTGCAGCAATCCCGATGTGACATTTTTTTTTAATATTATATTACGCATTTGTTAGTATTATTTTATCGCTTTAGATTTATTCTACTTTTAAAAATGGAATTGGACGCAGTAGTGTTAATACATGTGTTTTACACGTCTTTTATTTTATAAACCCTCTAATTATTAATACTCCCAAACTTCCAAAATCCGCTCCACCACGCTGTCTCTGATGATAGGGCAGCGATCACCTCGAGCTCGGCAGGCTACCTCAGCCCGGCCGCCAATATTTGCCTTACAATGAAAATACGTAGCGGGCAGCTCTTGGTGAACACCAACTGCTGTAGAATGATCGATAGTCTTGAAGCAGTTCTTGAATTCAACGGATATGCAAGCGCCGGAGATTCTCAACATGAAACCTGAAAAATTTGAGCTGATAGATGCGTTTATGATGCAGTAGTACGAAGCACTGATTTGCTTCAAAAGGTATTGACCCCTCCTCTACCACTTCCCACTTAGTCTCGCCTTCTGTCCGATGTGCTGGTTCTTACACACAGATAACGGAACGTTTTTTTATAAAGTACGTCTGTAGTTTTTTCGTTCACTACCACGTATGAGAAGAAGAAAGGATATAGTACAGTATTGTAACTTGTAAACCCCGTCTATCTTTTTCCAAAAGATACTGCTGTGGTAGTACATTCTGTGAGAAAATAATTTACTAGACTGGCGGCAACCCAGCCAACATGTTCAAGTGGCATTAGCTTCTATGATGGGAAACGGCTCAAAACTTGTGCCCAATAGGTGAACACTAATATTGTATCTAAGATGAAGGATGATGTAGATGCACGAATCACACACAGTAAATGGGTGATTATAGCTGAATACAGTGATTTAATAATACCAACTTCTAAAGGCAAGGCAAGGGTGGGAACCCTAGCTCAGGGAAGGTAACCTGAGAGGGTGGAATGACCCACGGAGTTTGACAGCGGATGTGGGGCACTTTTCGGGGCTCGAAACGTTGGAATTTATCCAGCCTTGAAAAGATTCGAGGAAAATGTGACTCTGGTCTGATGGAAATTCATCTTTGAGGTCAGACGGTAATTCAAATAACGAAAACGGAACCTCAACGGTTGAAGTACTGCAGGAGTTTTGATCATTCGGAACAACCGAAGCATCTTTTGCGACCGTATGCTTGCTGTGGCATCACGATATCGAAAATATTCAGTGGGAAGGGTGTGAAAGTTTTCTCTGTTTGCTCATAGTAAATGTACCAGAGTTGACAATGAAGAGAGCTATGAGAGTTCAGTTGGGCGCCACCTGCTTGCGTTCTTAGCTTTGTATGATGTAATCTAGGAGCCTCAGAGCAGTGACAGTCGAAAACTGATTAAAAAGAAGAATTCAACCCTTGTTTTATACAAATGATAAGTTTATATTGTCTTGGAAACTAATTTTAGAAAACTAATTTTTATTTTACAAAGGAGATCGTGCATTTCACATCTTTCAGGTCAAAAGCATAAACTGTTAAAAATGTAGAATTCATGAAAGTCAATGGAATTTATAAAAAATGTTAATATAAATCTTCTGATAAAAGATGGAAATGCCGGATTTTCATTACAGAAATAAATAGGAACGAATATAGGCTGATTATGCCGACCTTTCAATCAATAATTCTAGATATTTTCATCTTTTACTGTTGCAATAAAGCAACTGGTTGTAACTTGGTTTTGCTTTAACTTCGTAATTACCTAAAATAAAAACAATATCAAGCAGAATAAAATATTCCCCATAAAGTTCGATAGTTTTTAGTGTCTGCTAATACTGAATTTTCATATGCGTAGGTGATGAGTTAATATTATATATTTGTAAAAAAATATAATCGATTAATTAAACATCTAAATGGTTAAGGTTATTATATCAAATTAAAGAGAAATTGAAGACCGATTACTACATTCTTATTCTTTTTTTAGTAGGGTTTTTTTCTGTACTTTTTATCTCGACCATTAAAACACGTTAAGAATTGGAGGAAAATTAGGCATAGTTGAACGCAATGTGAGACAGTATGAGATGTTTCTTGGCAATATTGCATATAACAAGTGCAACAGGTGTTTACGCCGCATGCCATAAAAACTAACTTTTTGCACTTGGTACATCGGAGAGCTATTGTGGATTACATACGGCAGGAATTACTGCAACTATATTTTCTAGATCTTTTATCTAAAATACAGAATGCACCACTGGTTTTCAAATGTATATAAATATTTTACAGTTGTTTTTAACTTTCCAGACACTCAGTGTTGCTAAAAATCCAGCAATGTGTGGCGTTTGTTTAGCCGCACTCGATGCTGCGTATAACTTTAAAAGACAATGTCTGAACACCGAAGAGATGATCTACGAGTACATGTTGGATTGTGACACTGAATCTGTTGATTTACAATTCCTTGCCAAAGATAACAAGGAAAACATTACAATTGTCAAGAACGAAATGGATGAGATGTCAATTGAGGAACCGCTACTTTACAATGATGCAGTTGAATCACACAGTACTGCAAATGAAGATATAGATAATTTTCATAAAGAAAGTAATGGTAACAACTGCGTTGAAGCGGATTCTGACTTTGAATCGAGTGAGAAAGCATCACAGAGCTTACCTTCTCCTCTACCTGATGAGTCATTGAAGGGCATCAAGTGTGTCGAAAGTAAAGACATAGATAACCTAGAAATTCCACAGAAAGAAATAAAACAAGAAACAGAATTAGAACAGTATAAATGTTCTATTTGCAATCTAAAATATCGAAGTAAAGGAAACGTGATGGCCCATTGGCGTTACCATTATAAGAAGACACGTAATGTGCGATTCACTTGTTATCCATGTAGTGCTACCCAGGCAGAACCGGTGAGGATGATATTAGAATGGAAAACTCACGCAAATGAGAAGCGTATGAAATGCGGTCTGTGTAACGTGTCAGCCTTGAAAATAGTGGACCACATAAGAATTCACACAGGTGAAAAACCATATTCATGCAATTTTTGTAATTATCGTGCAACTCGCAAAGATGTAGCATTGAAACACATGGAAACTGTACATAAGAAACTCGTTAACAAATTGCAATGGACAGCACCTCAACAAAAAGTTGCACGTAAACGAAAATCTGCAACACAACAAAAAACTGAACGACAACGAAAATCTGCAACACAGCGAAAATCTGCAACACAACAAAAAGCTGCACGACAACGAAAATCTGCAACACAACGAAAATCTGCAACACAACAAAAAGCTGCACCACAACAAAAAGCTGTGCCGCAACATCAACCTGTAGTGGATATCATAAACATTAGTGATAGTGATACAGAAGAGTTACAAATAATCACAGTAGAAAATTACGATATACAAAAATCCAACAAAAGCGAATCTTCAATAATATTCACGAATTTGGACAACAATTTAATAGACGTAACTGAAAAACATACGAAAGACAAAAGTAAGAATAAAATCAGGAAGAAAAAGAAGAGGAAGTACATTCGAAGAAAACATGTACAAAATAAAAACATAAAAAAGCGTGTATCAAAAAGATATTTCCAATGTGTATATTGTCAATTTTCTTCGGAAAAGAGCACTCATTTAAAGACTCATATGGCTAGTCATCCGGGGAAATATACAAGCGTGCCTTTTGCGAGTTTGTAGGTTTCGAGTGAAAGATTTAAGGCACGGCCTTCTAGATCAGCGTGCCTGCCCGCTCTCAGCGGCCTGTTCATTTGCGACAAATAGCATTACAAAGTTGCGACTCGGCATATCCGCGTTTGAAGTTCAGAACCACGCCAGCCGGTTTGAAACTTAGCTTTTATCTGTCAGATTATTGTTCTGTGACTGAAACATTAAATTAGGTTGGTTTTACGACATTTTTGTACGAAAAAAATACAAAATGGATTTTCACAGAAGCAACAAACTAAATTTGCAATGAACGAAAATGCGTACGTAGAAACGTCAAAATTTGTAAATTGTGCTTGCGCGCAAAAATCAAGCCTTCTGTGCGTCGAAAAGATAAAATCGAAAGTATTTTATTAAATGCGCCGCGCCAGCTCAGCCTTCTGCAGTTTAAACGCCGAGCCAACGCTTCCAAATCCCCGGGTAACTAGCGCCACGCGGATCACTCGAAAAGCTTGCAGATGAACAGGCCGCTAAGAGCCGACAGGCACGCTAATCCAGAAGGCCGTGATTTAAGGTATCATAAGAATTTTCATTCTGACAAAAGGTTGTATCAATGCGCCAACTGCGAATATAACACGATAGTGCGGAACCATTTTAATGATCATATAGAAGTAGGAACATTCTACAATTAAAAACTACAAGTGTAAAGTGTGCAGTTTTGCTGCATATCACCGTATGGGTTTGTATAGTCATATGAAAAAATATCATGACGGAATAATTATTCAGTGTTACAGCCCCAAATTTTTGGCATTAGTGTCTCTGCACAATTTTAGAGTTTTAAGTTATTTTCAATGTTCTAAATCCATATATGAGAAGACAGGATATAGTACAGTATTATAACTTGCAAACCCCGTCTATCCTTCTCCAATAGATAATGCTGTGGTAGTACATTCTATGAGAAACTAATTTACTAGACTGGCGGCAACCCAGCCAAAATGTTCAAGTGGCATTAGCTTCTCTGATGGGAAACGGCCATTAGGTGAACACTATAATATTGTGTCTAAGATGAAGGATGATATAGATGCAAGAATTACACACACAATAAATGGGTGATTATAGCTTAATACAGTGATTTAATAATACCAACTTCTGAAGGCAAGTCAAGGGAGGTAATGTTGGGAACCCTAGTTCAGAGAAGGTAACCTGAGAGGGTGGAATGACCCACGGAGTTTAACAGCGGACGTGGGGCACTTTTTATCCAGCCTTGAAAAGAAAGGAAAAGATTCCGGGCAATATATGATGGAAATTGATCTTTGAGGTCAGACGGTAATTCAAATAACAAAAACGGAACCTCAAGGGTTGAAGAACTGCAGGAATTTTGATCATCCGGAACAACCGAAGCATCTTTGCAATCGTATGCTTGCTATGGCATCACGATATCGAAAACATTCAGTGGGAAGGGTGTGAAATTTTCTTTGTTTGCTCATACTAAATGTGCCAGGGTTGATAATGAAGAGAGCTATGAGAGTTCAGTTGGGCGCCACCTGCTTGCGTTCTTAGCTTTGTATGATGTAATCTAGGAGCCTCAGAGCAGTGACAGTCTGAAACTGATTAAGAAGAATAATTCAACCCTTGTTTTATACAAATAATAAGTTTATATTGTCTTGGAAACACATTCTTTAAATCTAATTTTCATTTTACAAAAGAGATGAGGCATTTCACATCTTTCAGGTCAAAAGCATATATGAAACCGTTAAAAACATAAGATTCATAAAAGAAAATGTAATTTATAAAAAAAAGGTAAGAATGTTGATCTTCCAATAAAAGATGGAAATATATTATTTCCTTTACAGATTTAAATAGGAACGAATATGGCTGATTATGCCGACCTTTCAATCAATATTTCTAGATGTTTCCATCTTTTACTGTTGCAATAAAGCAACTGGTTGTAACTTGGTTTTGCTCTAACTTTGTAATTACCAAAAATAGAAACAAAATCAAGCAGAATAAAATATTCCCCATAACGTTCGATAGTTTTTAGCCTCTGCCAAGACTGAATTTTCATATGCGTGATGAGTTTATATTATTTGTAAAAAATTATAATCGAGTAATTAAACATCTTAATGGTTAAGATTATTATATCAAATGAAAGAAATATAAGACCGATTACTACATTCTTATTCCTTTTTTATTAGGGTTTTCTCTGTACTTTTCATCTCAACCATTAAAAAACGTTAAGAATTGGAGGAAAAGTAGGCATAGTTGAACGCAATGTAAGACAGTATGACATGTTTCTTGATAATAATGCATGTAACAAGTAAAAAAGGGGTTTATACCGTGTGCCATAAAATCTAACTTTTTGCACTTAATACATAAGGCGGCTCGCACACCGGAGCAATAAGCGATAAGCAACTAGCAACCGACAATAAGCAATATTGTTGCTAGGTTGCATTTTACATTGAATTTAATCATGAGTCTCACACTGCAGCAATTCGATATCGCTTCTAAGAAAGGGTTGACAATCTGCAACGATACTTATCGCCAGCGATATGCACTGCATGTTGAAAACCGATAAGTATCCCATTAGTACAGCAATATTTGCAGACTAGAGTGGACTTTTTTAAATCAAATTAAAAATGGACACTCCAGCATTCAACATACAATTTATAGAAACAGTGGAAAAATATCCGTGTATTTACGATTACACTCGTAAAGACCACAGCAGAAGGGACATTGTTGAAAGGGCATGGAACTCAATTGGATCTGAAGTGAAACTACCAGGTAAGTAAGATTAATTACGGTTTATTAGTTATTTATTAACTTTTATTAGTATAATTCAGACAGTATAATTCCCTTGCCAAGCTAATGCATTTTCAGGTTTCAGAAAATATGCTTTTAAGTAATCTCTTAATTCATAAGCAGAGTTATTATTATTCGGTTGTCTATTATTAGTTGGTGTTTGATGTTCAGAATCACTAACTTCTTTTGTAACCTGTGGAATCGAAAATCTGCCCTCTGTTATTCTTATAAAATTATGGAGAACACAAGCACTTTTAATTACTGCAATTGCTGTATCCTCATGACATAATATTGGCCTTTGAAAAATTTGAAATTTGGATGTTAGCATTCCGAATGCACATTCTATGCTTTTTCGTCCCCTTGACAATCTGTAGTTAAATATTCTTTTCTCATTATCAAGAACCCTTTGTGGGTATGGTCGCATCAAATTTTTTTGTAACGGGAATGCCTCGTCTCCTACAAAATAAAATGGAAAATCTACGTCATCATTTGGCAGTGGTGTTGACTTGGGAATACAAAGTTTTTCTTTGTTCAGCAATCTTCCAAGAGTAGAAGACCGGAAAACTGCACCATCGCTCATTCTACCTGCTTCACCGACATCAATGGTTAGAAATAGTCCATCAGCATTTGCGCAGGCCATCAGTACCACCGAAAAAAAACTTTTGTAATTATAATAGTACGATCCAGTTTTGTTAAATTTTTTAATTCGGCAATGCTTCCCATCGATTGAGCCTATGCAGTTTGGAAGATCCCATAGTTCGTAGTATCGTTGTGCTGTCGATTTCCAAATTGCCTCTGTTGGAACAGGCATAAACAATGGTTGAAGAACGTACCATATAGCCTTTGTACATTCTTTTACTATTAATCCTATAGTAGTGTCTCCTCTCATAAATATATGGGTGAGGGCCTTGAAACTGCAGCCTGTAGCCAGATACCTGCGTACGACAAAGTTCTGTAATTAGATTTCTTTTTTAGGGTCTCAATGCAAAGAAAAATGGAAGAATCTTCGAACGGCGTTTGCAAGAAGCATGAAAAAACCACCATCGGGAAGCAGGGCCAAGAAAAATAAAGATTATTACTTAAAAGACGTAATGCAGTTCATTACGCCTTTCATGAAATCCCATCCGCATCAAGGAAATTTACCTGCAGAAACAGAGTCCAGTTTGAATGAAAACAACGATAGTGAATCTGAAGCAGAGGCAAATAATGACGATTATTCAGAACAAGAGATTACAACGTCAGTTAAAAATTCTCAAGAGAAGCAAACAGATATCACAACTGTCATTAGAACGTCCCAAGAAAAAAATCCATCAATTCATGCTCAATGTTCAAATACTGCAAGCACTGCAAGCATTGGATCTTCTGAAAAACGGAGAAAAGTTTCTGCAAGTACCCTTAATGAAGCTGATAAGTGTTTTATGGAATATGTCAAGTCAAAAACCTCAAAAACCAATCCAGTGATAGAGAAGCCTAATCCAGATCTGCAGTTTCTAACAAGTTTGCTTCCAGATCTAGCAAAATTAACCGACTATCAAAAGAGACAGTTTAAAAAAAGAACACTTGAGCTGCTAGATGAACTTCTGTGTGATGGTCCATCCCTTTCCACTCATTCAAGTCACACATTTTCACCAAGCGAATATGGAGAACCACCAACACCTGTACAAACATATATGCAGGCTTTTTCACCTGATATGTCAGATGTTATTAATGACAGAAACCTCTCTCTAACTTTAATTTAAAAATTTTAATGTACTTTACGTTTACTTTTCATTAAAATACTACTTTTTCAATATAATCTATTTAATCTGTACCTCACCTGAGTGTAATTAATAGTTTCTCCTGTGGGGTTATCGCATCTCTGTAGTTAGTATCTTGTTTCGTAATATAAGGTTCTAACATCTCAACTAATGTTGAAAAAGTATTTGGACTCATCCGATAGCAGTTCTGAAACCTGGTGGGATGAGCCTTTAATTCTTCGGCACATATACTTGCTCCATGATTCTTGAGCCCTTGAAGTGATGGATGAATCCAATATTGTCTGCGTTTCCTACTTCTTCGCCTTAAATACTGCCATAACAATACTACTTCGTCCTCTTCAGATGACGACATTTTATAAACTATTGATATTGTATTGACTTGGTGTGGGAGATAACTTACAATGCATTGCCTGTTGCTTATTGCTTGTTGCCCGTTGCTAGTTGCGTATTGCTCCGGTATGCGAGCTTACTAAGGGAACTATTGTGGATTACATACGGCAGGAATTAATGTAACTATATTTTCTAGATCTTTTATCTAAAATACAGAATGCACCACTGGTTTTCAAATGTATATAAATAATTTACAGTTGTTTTTAACTTTCCAGACACTCAGTGTTGCTAAAAATCCGGCAATGTGTGGCGTTTGTTTAGCCGCACTTGATGCGGCATATAACTTTAAAAAGCAATGTCTGAACACCGAAGAGAAGATCTACGAGTACATGTTGGATTGTGACATTGAATCTGTTGATTTACAATTCCTTGCCAAAGATAACAAGGAAAGCATCACAATTTTCAAGAGCGAAATGGACGAGCTTTCAGTTGAGGAACCACTGTTTTGCAATGATGTCGTTGAATCTTACAGTTCTTCAAATGAAGTTGAAGATAATTTTCGTACAGAAATGAATGGTGACAACAATTGCGTCGAAGCGGATTCTGAATTTCAACCTAGAGAGAAAGCATCACATACCGCAATTCCTCCTTGTTTTGTAGTAGTAACTCCCCTTTCTGGAGAGGCATTGAAGGGCATCGAGTGTGCCGAAAGTGAAGACATAGATAACCTAGAAATTCCACAGAAACAAATAAAACAAGAAACAGAATTAGGGCATTATAAATGTTCTATTTGCAATATAAAATATCGAAGTAAAGGAAAAATGATGGACCATTGGCGTTACCATTATAAGAAGACAAGTAATGTGCGATTTACTTGTTATCCATATAGTGTTACCCAGGCAGAACCGATGAAGATGATATTAGAATGGAAAACTCACGCAAATGAGAAGCGTATGAAATGCGGTCTGTGTAGCGTGTCAGCTTTGGCAATAGTGGACCACATAAGAATTCACACAGGTGAAAAACCATATTCATGCAATTTTTGCAATTATCGTGCAACTCGCAAAGATGTAGCGGTGAAACACATGGAAACTGTACATAAAAAACTCGTTAAAAAATTGCAATGGACAGCACCTCAACAAAAAGTTGCACGACAACGAAAATCTGCAGCACAACAAAAAGCTGCACGACAACGAAAATCTGCAACACAGCGAAAAGCTGCACGACAGCGAAAAGCTGCACCGCAACATAAACCTGTAGTGGATATAATAAACATTTCTGATACAGAAGAGTCACAAATAATCACAGTAGGAAATTACGATACACAAAAATCCAACAAAAACAAATCTTCGATAGTATTCACGAATTTGGACAACAATTTTAAAGACGTAACTAAAAAACATACAAAAGACAAAAGTAAGATTAAAATCAGGAAGAAGACAAAGAAGAAGTACATACAAAGTAAACACGTACAAAACATAAACATAGAAAATCGTGTGTCAAAAATATATTTCCAATGTGTATATTGTCAATTTTCTTCAGAAAAAAGCACTCATTTAAAGACTCATATGACTAGTCATTCGGGGACCACAGTATACAAGTGTGCATTTTGCGAGTTTGTAGCTTACAGAGTGAAAGATTTAAGGTATCATACGAATTTTCATTCTGACAAAAGATTGTATCAATGCGCCAACTGCGAATATAACACGATTGTGCGGAACCATTTTCATGATCATATAGAAGTACATTCTACAGTTAAAAACTACAAGTGTAAAGTGTGCAGTTTTGCTGCGTATCACCGTATGGGTTTGTATAGTCATATGAAAAAATATCACGAGTGAAAAATTATTCAGTGTTACAGCCCTAATTTTTGGCATTAGTCTCCCTGCACAATTTTACATTTTTAAGATATTTTCAATGTTCTAAATTTGGCACACGAATGGGACCCTACTGTACATCTAATTTATAAAAAGAGCATTTTATGTAACATTAAGGCAGAAATACTTTCAGTTTTTTCAGTTTTTAGTCAGAAATGTGTATGAAAGAGTAAAGCTGTGACAGGACATCTCGGCGTGGGGTCAGCTCGGCCCCAGCCGATTCGGCGCAGAATTGGTTTAGAAAAATATAAGTGACCACAAAATCCGTCATCAAATGGGAATCATTTTTATTTTTGCTTTTTAAAAAAGCTTTTGACGGCAATAATTTGTGGTTGTCTGACAACCTATTTAGCCGATATTAGATATATTGAGTGATTTTTACTTAGTTAGCAAATGGTGTTTTTCGAAATTATGTAAATCCAAAAAGTTTTTCGGAAGATTTCAATGAGATTTTTTATTGTGTGTTAATTTCAACTGACTGAACAATCTCAAGGCCAGAAAACGACTTTTTTTCGTAAAATTTGCTTCTGTCTTGGCTAGTAAATGCAACTTTCGTAATTATTTCAAAAAAATATCATTTTATTGATAACGGAAGTCACGTGACAACTTTTGTTTGGCCCATTTGTAATCATTTTTAAACCATCCCTGGTCGCCAGTGTTTGATTTTCCAAAAAATCTAAATAAAGAAAAATTCAATTTGGTGCCAGCTTTTTGGCGATCATTGTATTTATTATTTGTTTATAATGATTTTCTTACTTAGTGCACACTGTAGTTCGCCAATTTGAATTCGGCGCTGAGATGGCTCTGCGCCGAGATGACTGCGCGCCGAGTTGCTTCGGCGCCGAGATGGTTCTGCGCCGACTTGGCGGTCGCCGAGATGACTGCGCGCCGAGTTGTTTCGGCGCCGAGCTCGTCCCGCGCCGAAGTGGTAACGCCAAGATGTCCTAGGCCCGTAACAGGACATTAAACGTATTATATTTTTCAATGCATCTTACGTAAGCTAAAAACAAAAGAAGAACCTGAAGAAATACCACTGAATATGTAAGAATGTCAATGCTCCAAGTACATTTCTTTAGGGTTGGATTATTCAGGTGTTTCCCTTTATATCTCATTTTTGTCACCTTTGTTTTTCCTCTATTTTCTTTCTTTTCAGCCTTCTTCTCTTTAAAAATTTCCATCTTTCGCGATGTTGTGCTGTTTCTATCCATTTCAATCCTGCGATCTTTTTAATGTCATTGTACCATCTCGTGTTTGGTCTCCCTCTTGATATTTTGCCCATCCGCCGTCTCCAGTTTTTATTATCTTAGTGCGCCATCTATTATCTTTTCTCCTTGCGTCGTGTCCGGCAAAAGCCCATTTCATTTGAGTTATTCTTTCTATTATGTCCGTTACATTGGCTGTCTGTCTTATGCTTTCATTTGTCTTCCTGTCTCTCAGAGAAATATTCATCATAGCCCTTTCCATTCCTCTTTGTGTTGTTCTTAGTTTGTGTGTATGTGTTTTGTGAGGGGTCTAGGACATCTTGGCGACGTCACTTCGGCTCCGCCATCTCCGCGCAGGGCCAGCTCGGCGCCTGGACAACTCGGCGCGCAGTCATATCGGCGCCAGCCAATTCGGCGCCGAATTCAAATTTACGAACTACAGTGTGCACTACGTAAGAAAATCATTATAAACAAATAATAAAGAAATGTGCATAACTATTGCAGTTTATGAGTTAATATTGTGCGTACCTATGAAGTGATTATAGCATACTCTTAATTATTATCTAATTCCATTAAAGTACTACTGATTCAGACTATAATAAAAGTAATATATTCTTAATAAAATTTTAAAGGTGTATTGAATCATAATGTAACATTTGGGATGACAGGTAAGTTACAAAGTAGCACTGTCATTTCTATCTAAGTAAAAATCAAACAATATATCTAATACGGGCTAAATAGGTTGTCAGACAACCACAAATTATTGCCGTGGTAAGCTTTTTTGAAAAACAAAAATAAAAATGATTCCCATTTGATGTCCGACCCTTTTGTGGTCACTGTATATTTTTCTAAACCAATTCTACGTCAAATCGGCTGGCGCCGAGATGACTCCGCGCCGAGATGGCGGTGCCGAAGTGGCGGCGCCGAAATGTCCGGCTTCGTTTTGCGATGGTTCATGTTTGGGCGCCATATGTCATCACAGGTAGTATGCATTGGTCAAATACTTTTGTCCGTATTTGTTAAGGGACCTTTTTATTTTTAATTATTTTAGATAGGGTATTTCTCCTTCATTTAAACATAAGTTGAATAGTTTTGTCATTTTTGGGACTGCTATATCTTTTGCTTCTTTTATCATTTTTATGAGAATATCGTCCTCTCCGGGAGCCTTGTTATTTTTCATGGATCTCAGAGCATGAATGACCTCGTCAACGTTTAGTTGTTCTAATTCTTCTGAGCCAGATTGATAATCTTTTTCTCTATTAGTGTTTGAGGTTTTTCTACTTTCGTATCATATAGGTTTCCGTAGAATGTCGTAGCTGTTTTCATTATTTTGTCTTTATTTCTGTCTTCTTCTTTATTTGTGTTTTTAATCGCTATTATCTGTTGTTTTCCTTCATGTTTTATCAAGCATCTCATGTTTTTGTTGTTCTGTATGATATTTTCTGCCATTTTCTCGTAGTAGTCTTCAAGGTCCTTCCTTATCATCTTCCTTGTTTCCCTCATTTGTCTGTATTCGTTTGATACCTATTTTCCATCTTTGTAAAGTGACCGTCGCTCCTCTATCTTTTCTTTAGTTTCTTTTGTTAATTTGTTTGTCTTTGATCGTGTTTTCTTTTCTATTTTCTTTGATGCTTTCACCAGAGCTGTTCTTAAGGTCTTTCCTTATGTTGGGTGGTATACTTTCGCCTTGTCTAAAATACTGCCGTAGTTCTTTTTGATATTTTTCTTTATTTTGTTTTAGTACATCTGTATCTATACTTATTTTAGGTGTCTGTCCGTATTTACTTCTATGTTGTTTTCTGTCTACGCTTGCTTTTGCTCGGACCATACGATGGTCACTTCCGGTATTAAAAGAGTTTAGAGTCGTTACATCGTAGATGAGTTTCCTTGAACTGGATAGTATGTAATCTAATTATTATTATTATTATTATTATTTTTTGTTTTCCTATCCGGGCTTATCCACGTCCACTTTCGTTTTCACGCTGTCATTACTATATCCCTTACTTCAATAGTGCCAAGACGGGAAGATACAATTGATTATTTTAAATACAAGGATTTTTTAAGGCAAATTGTAATGAAGCAAATGCAGATGTTAATAATATAAAAAGCCGATTTAGTGCAGTTACAATGCTTTTACACGTTGTCAGCTTTGGTATGCTGAAAATAAAGTATAATCAAAAATTATTTTCATCTAGTATGGCTATGAAATAGTTCCTAATTTATGAATGCAACTACTTGTCAAACTTGACATTTGAGTTTTAAGTGTGTTATTAGTATTTAGTTAGTATTTGTTGTGGGGACTGATGTCAAGCAAGTAGACTTTCATAGGCCCTTTTTGCCAACCCCGTGGACAAAGTCTAGGCATGCAGAGTACCAGGTACTTTAGTCCTACTTAGAATTTTGCCGAGACTAAGGAGTTCCAACTCTAGCAAGGAATCTTTTACATGCTACACATCATAGTAACATGGGACCCACGGTTTTACATCACTTCTGAATGATGACATTTTGTAGAGACTTCCATCCACATGTTTTAAATTTTTAAAAACCTCACCGGGACCGGGGATCGAACTTGCAACCTTAGATCAGTAGTGAGAATGCTTAATAACTGAGCTACCGACCCCGGCAAGTGTGTTATAGTTGCATTAATAAATTAGGTACCTACTATTCCATAGCCATACTAGATGAAAATAATTTTTGATCATACTAGCACAGAATAAACACCTAACGGACTCAGAAGCGATACTCGGGACTTTGGCAGGCGTCTAAAAATCAGTGCGCATGCGCAGCGCTAGCAAGTAGATTTGTGACGTCATGACGTCTGTTTCCACGGATTGGTTTTAACAGGTATTGTCGGTGGTGCGCCTATAATTCAACTTTTTAAATTTCCCGCCTTTTCTACTTGCTCACAGTATGGCCGCCTGATCAAAATAAGGCACCTTGAACATCAATGGCGCTGTCGGTTCTGAGTCCGTTAGGTGTTTATTTTGTGATACTAGGCTATATAACAGTGCAAATATGTAAATATATACAAAGCTGTACCTGAGGTATGAACACCGGAAGGAAAGATTGATTTTTTTATTACTGAAAAACTGCTGTAGTTTGCAGAAAAACAGCCTTGCATGTACGTTGGCCAGTAGTCATTAGCTAAACTAATATTTTAAGTTGAAAATGTTCTAAATTGCTACGATGTAATGTTCAATGTTTTGTTGTATTTGCACTTTACAGTGTAAAAATAGGTATAAGCGTATGTATCACTCTAATAATCTATATATCACATCTATATAGTTACCTATTGCATATATATTTTATTTTTAATTCGAATCTGATCGTAATATTAAAAATTTTCATTTTAACTGCTTTAGTTAACAAAGAGTTGTGCAGATCCATTGTAGTAAGATTAGTTTGCAATTTACTCAGCGCTGAAACTATTGTTAAATTTGTTAACAACAGTATTATTTTAATGGCGCAATATTAGTCTTCTTAAGTTTTAGCCATTTGTTGTACGTAGATTCTGATACTTTACTAAATATTGCAGTGAGCATGCAGTTTAGCATAAATTGTTTGTTTTATTGAAGTATTTCAATAAATTTATATAAAAATTATCACTCTGATTTCCTACTATTTCTGTTCAGTTCAGTGTCAGTTTGAATTTTTAAATGCCAATAGCACAAATGATCAAGAAGCAAGTTTAGGAAACTTCTACGAGGAATATTAAGTAAGTACAGTGACAAGCAAAGAATACTACATTTAAGAAGAGATTCAGTACAATGAAAATTTAAGTTGTTCTCTGAATGTCATTTTTTGGCAGTGGTCTAGTGGTTAGAGTGGCTGAGTAGTAATCACAGCCATCAGCGGTCCCGGGTTCAAACCCCGGGGGAGGCACAAATTTACGTTGAAAAACGTACAATATCAGTCCTTCTCAGGACTAACCAGGAACACCTGAAGACGAGAGTAGAACAAAACTCCCGAAACGTTGTGTGATTTACACCCTAGACAGTGGAAAAAGTCCGAAAAACATATGAAAATGTAAGTATGCGTTGCAATTTGGGTTGCATACCCAATTTTCACCTTTGAAACGGTATTTTTCAAAGACAGATTGCAACTAAATGGTGAAGGTCGTGCAAAATTTACCTCCGGCGATGATATGATTACACTGAAAATGTTTACCTGCATTACCTCTTAAATATACGCTGTTGCCAATGACCGCACTATTGTACACACGAAATAATAGTCATATTCTATCTGTTCCTGTAATATTTGTGTTATAATTTATTTATTGTTTAAATGTATGTGTTTTATTCTGTTGATAATAGCTGATTAACATCACAAAAAATTATTAAGAAAAACTATTGCGATTCAAATATTTAAGAAAGTTATTAATTGTGACATTTCTAACAACAATAACTTGGTACACAAAAATTTTGCATTACAAAATCTTCATTTGAAGCAAAAAGTATATTTTATGGAAATAAATGTTTAGTTAGTATTTTAGCAAACCTCTTGTAACGTATGTCCTTGGATGGGAGTTCCACTGCTGCTTCTCTCAGCGCCTCGTGGTACGGCTGCCACGCAAATAGTTGGTCCCGGATGTCATAATACCATCATGACAGTCGTTAGTGTGGTTGGAAGTTCCCATAAAATGTACAGCGACGTCTATAATTGGCCTAACGGCTGTTGGCTAAGTACTAAATAAAATAAAAATATTTATCGGGTTTTCTTATTAACAAACAAATTTATTCAAACACTTATTAGTTGTCATAAAATACAATTTAATACTAGAAACTACGCTCTTAAACTAAGTGAAGATGCTCGTGCTTCTTGACCAGACGCAATTTTCTAAGGATGTCCGTCGTCAGGCGCTGGACAAAGTCCAGATCGATTTCTCTTAGTTTTTTGTAAATTCGCTGTCTTAATTTTTCCTCATTTTGGGCTTTCCACCCTCCAGGATAAACCTTCCATGACAATAAAGCCAAGACGGTCTATATTGTTCCAGGCCATGACACTGGGCCTATAAAGTGACCTATGGAATGGGCTACCACAATCTGGCAACATGGCTTTACCAATCTTTAACAAAAAATTACTAGTTTTGGTCACTAAATAAACAATCTGTCAGTGCATTATCCCTGTCATTGCGATGCATATTAGTTTTTAAATTTTTTTATAAAATCACTGCTATTTACATCGCGGCGTGTCACTTCACCGTAATATTCGATTTAAAAACAATTCCTAATGGGTAGGTATCTAATTCTCCATTGCAAGTAAATCGTTACTAATTTTGACTTCATCTAAAACAGTAATTTCAGCGTACATACATCAAACAAGTAGATACACTTAAGCCAAATGATGAAACCTGTCTAGAGTGCCAGGGACAGTAACTCGGGGGGTATTTCCGTATTTCCAAGCTTGACTATCAGATGGCAGCACAAAATTCTACGAATCAGAGTCAGTAGATATAGGAGAGTACCGCCACGTCCGCCATGTTCGTTCCTCTGTCATATGCGTCACTTTGAAGTTAGTAACACAATTCCGCCAATGTGACATTTATTGGCAATCCGAAATTTTACTTAAAATTGGAAAGACTGTAAGTTTATATCAAATTCGAGGTTAGGTTTTGCATCAGTTTTGACACAAACTGACGAAAAACATAACCTGCTAATCTGAAATTTGACATCGACACACAGTCTTACCAATTTCAAGTAAAATTTTAGGCATAACTCATTCAGTTATTGCTAATGGGAACATAAATGGCGGTGATGGCGGCATTTTCACGGATCAAAGAATGGCGGTACTCTCCTATATACACTGGCTCTGCTACGAATCAGAGCCAGTTACTAGCTCTGCTACCAATCATATGTGACAAAGTAGTGGCGCCATCTGTTAGTACAGTCGGAAAGTACCCCCCAGGAGCCGTTCAAGGTCATACAAATCGGAATTTTGACATCAAAGGAACCTACAGTGAGTGTCTCTACTTGTTTGATATATGTACGCTGGTAATTTCTTCAAATTAACTTGCCTGGAAGCTAGTGATCTTACAGTCATCTTATTACCTTTTATATCTGCTCTCTTAAAGTGCTTTTCACACACAACACTAGCCTTTCCAATCTGCCAGTTCTCTAAATGCAAAATGTCTTTTGATTTTTGTGCCACCGTTCCATTAGATGGAAACTTGAACACGCTAACATATGGAGCAACTGATGAAGCGTAAGTTGACTTGCAGCTTGGTACGTAAAACTTCAAAAGCATTTTTGGAACTTACATCACCTGTCTTGTCAAAATAGTTTATAATGTCAAATATATTTCAAACAAATAAAACCAAGGGGTTTATTTTCTAAAAAATCGTTATGGTACGATTCGTTGGCAAACTATAATCGTTCGGAGCTTCAATTACGATGTTGCGAACGATTTGGACAAACATGTTATTTTGTAAGCATCATCGTTAAGCATCGACCTTCAATGCTTTTTCGGAGCTATAAACTTTTGATTTTAGAACGTATACCTAGTATACCTGCAACTTACTTCATTGTTGAGAAATTTACTGATTTTGACAGCGGTTTGACAGTTGACGTTTAAAATGTAATTGTATATTTCAAAATTAAATTAAACTGTGTTCTTATTTATTGCGGAGATTTTCAAAAATCAAAAGTAGTGAAGTGGTAATTTTACTTAAAGTAATGGCCGAAGATGAAAATCAGAGGAAAACGCTCTACAAAGATCACTGCCATATTTCTGAGAATTTATATATACTATATATATTGTTATGATACATGAAGCAGTGTAATCAATTTCAATAAAGAAATATTTAAAACGAATAAGTTTGGAAGATTGATATAATTAAATCTTGATGGGTGTTAAATTTTAAACATTATTAATAAATTTAATTGAGACAATGAGAGAGGTAATTTTGATATTAATTGAATATACTAATTTAATAGTTACAGAAAATTTTAATAAAATACAAGCCAAGGTAACGATTGTCAAATGTGTTATAATGATAATGTGAATTATTAAGTTGTAATAATAGATAATTTAAAATATGGTAGGGTGAAGTAAGAATTGTATACAACAAGAACAAGTTTTTGTTTAAGGGTAGTTATATAAATAAACTCGAAGAAAGATGTATAACATATTTTGAAATGTGATTTTGACTAAATAAAAATGGTGCATAATTTGTATAGTTGTTTGGTTTACATACAAATATAAATACTATAAATAAATCTACGAGGTATTAAAGATGGAGCCTAAATATTAATATTATAAAATACTCACAATCGGTGAAGAGATTGTTAAGCGCTGCGAATTACATTAAAGGAACTAGAGAACGACAAAATTGGATAGAATTGAATTTATTGATTAACGTGTAGCATAATTACATGTTCATATTTGACATTGGTGGTTACATCGTAATAAAGTAATTCAAATAGAACGAGATTTGTGATGGTGATACCAGAATTGGACCACTTCAGAGGAGATTGCAGAGTACCGAAGGATATCTAAGAAAGAAACAAGATAAGAGCTGTCGCAGTTATAAATCTGAAACTTACCAGGTTTGGTTGGAATTGAAGCTGACGTTTGATAGAGGGATTGCAGCCAGAATCAGCAGAGTATTGGAGTTGGTTGATAGGTGTAGGCTGTAGGTGTCAAACGAGGACAACATTGGGATCTTTTAGAAGCAGGAGGCACTGGTGTATGGAATTGTGCGAGTTAAGCTGAATAAGTGACAAGGTTTGTTAGTAATTAATATTAAAACATTTTGAATAAAGATCAATCAGTGAAATACAATAATACAAATCAATATTTAACTTAATGAATTGATTAATGTAAAAATGCAATTGGCGATACCTGGCTTGATGAGTTTTGAAAATCTGTTTGACAGCAAATGTCATTAAATGTAATATTAAAATTCAATTAATAGAGATCTGGATTTGGCGAACCACCTGAGATAAAAGAACTTGATTTTAAAAAGGAACTATTATTTAATTAGAAAGGGCATTGCATTAATAAAAGGCTAGCTTTATATAGCCATATACATAACAGTATATATATAATTTTAGGCTAGATGTTCCAATAGAATGTTGAAAATTGTATGAGGCTGTTCCTGACTTTACTTTGTGAAACACTACAGTGTAATCTATACCTGATAGCTGTATTTTGCCAAAAAATGTAAGGCTGTAATGAACTGTAAAGTTTCAAAAATAAAAAATACTGAAAAATTTTAATATAATTCAATCTGTCTCACAACTGATGCGATTTTTGTAACTCTTATCTCCATATGCAATGATAATTCCAAATATAGATCCTTTACTGTTTCTCTACTTAACATATACCTACATTTTTCTAAAGTTTTCTTATAGAATAAATAAGGATCACTTTTGTTCCTCAAATAGGCACCTGTTTATGTTGGACTTCTTTCTAGAACAATATACCATTTAAATATAAAATATATATCTATAAAAGGCTACTCGGAACTTTTCTCGAAAATTGAAGTTTTGAAACAAAAAATTCTGAAAATATGAAAGGAAAAAATAATTAATTTTCTAAGGCGTTTGCCTTGTATACGTTGAATCCAAAATATGACCTTTGTCGTTAATAAATAAACCTGAGCTATGTGCAAAATATTATTTTCGAGCCATGTAGAGATATAATCTGTATACAAAATATCGACTACCTCCAACAAATAGTTTTTGAGCTATACCGTCAACAGACAGACAGAGAGATGGAATTGAAAAAACGTATTTTTCACCATTTAGAGACCTTGAAACGTGAAGATTTGAAGAGATATCGGAAAGTGATTTTTTCACGATTACAATACTTCATTTGTCTTTTGCACAAAGGCAGTAAACATCTACCTGCATTCGTTCTAGCTCCGCCAAAACTTCTAAAAGTTATTATGGCTAACCATGGCAAATTATTTTAACAGTCGTAACAATAACAAACACGAAAAGAATAAATAAATAAAGTTATTGTTTAAAATAGACATCTACCTCTCCTTAACGACTGCCACCGGAGGTGTCGTTCTTTACCGATCATATCGTAACGGTTTAATCGTTTAGTAACGATGATGTAAAATTACAAAATTGGTTTTCATTGTAAAATCGTTATCGGAACGAGACTCGAATTGTAACTGGTGCTCAACGACATCGCTATGAGTTATAAAATAGGGCCCTTAGTGTGTCTTGGAATGGCCTACCACACAATCTGGCAACAGAGCCAGTGTCATGGCCTGGAAAAATATAGACCGCCTTGGTAAAGCCCAAAAATCCTTGATTGAGCGAGCCTGAGGTCAGTTCGGAGGGTTATCGTTTTTAGGAACAAAAGGTTTTGGTTATCTGCAGCGTAATGGCTCGTTGTTAATTCCGGCCAAAAACATGATATGGTCTTCAGCATGATGTTCGTTGATGAATTAGAGCAATTTGGAGAGACAATTATTAATATAGCCCTGAGTGTACAAAGCTTTGCTCCTTACTTTTCCCACAAAAGATCGGGCTGTACCCCTTGTAGAAATTGCGCACCAGACGAGGATTTTATTGGCGAATTTCGCTTTATGTTTGTACCTAACATTGTCAGAGCACTCTTCTATGTTGTCCGTATAAAATCCATCATTTCAGAGTTGCTCAACGTGAAATATTTTTCGTCATCTAAGATAATGTTTTTTCCCGCATCTCTTATTATCCAATCAAATGCCATGATTTTTCAAAATTCAACCAATCATGTGTTTTTATAGTGGCAAAAATTCAAAATTTTTCCTTGGGATTTTATCAGTTTTTTTTACCATTTGTATCCCTGGCAACCACCAAATATGTTGTTTTAATCAAAGTGGTATTTCAAAATAGTGGTTTGTATATCAATGCACTGAAGTATAGCTTTTTATCTCGAATGTGGATTTAGTTGCCGAGGCCCGTAGGGAAAAGACAAATAAACCACATGAGAGATAAGAAGGAACTTCAGTGCCGAGGAGTACATTATGTTTTATTTGAAATCGTGAGATTGCAACTCTTAACCAACATTTATAGGTTAGGTTAAAGTCGGTTGACGTTTATCTGTCGCCTCGCCACCTACAAAAAAGTCGTAAAACAATGGATTACTTTACTGCCAATTTCTCGTATTTTAATGACGATTTCAAATAAACGTCATTTAAACTGTCATTATGCATCAGCGTAAACGTCATATTCATTGAATACCCATAGAATTTGAACCGATATTCAGGAAGTACATCACAAAATGTATTTCGGCGTCATGATTTGCTCGGAAATGTTTTACCGGCAAAATAATTTGCCCTTAATACATTATTACTGATTATTTCCTTCATATCCATAATAATGCGTAATCACTATGGTTTCTGTCAGTTTAATAATGACTAAAATTCAAACGTCAAAATTTAACCGCGGTTAAATTTATGTCAAAATTTAATCGCTTGTGCATAATTTTAACATGATTATTAAAGGTGCTTCACCAACTGAATTTTATCTATTTATTCAGGAAATAATCACGCCGAACATCCCGCGTGCATGTAAACTAGCCTGAATAAATTTTGACGATTTTCTGTCAGAATGTTTTGCTCTGAAGAAATATATCTCGTAAATTTTCCGCTTCAAAATCCCTCGTGCTGCGCACTCGGGATTCTTGTTGAGCGGCAAATTTACTTGACAAATTTCTTAGCAAAACATTCTGACAGAAAACTTCAAAATTTAATCGGCTATTTTAATGCACTTAGGATATTACTGTTGATTATTTCCTTCATGTCCATAATAATGCGTAATCACTATGGTTTCTGTCAGTTTAATAATGACTAAAATTCAAACGTCAAAATTTAACCGCGGTTAAATTTATGTCAAAATTTAATCGCTTGTGCATAATTGTAACATGATTATTAAAGGTGCTTCACCAACTGAATTTTATCTATTTATTCAGGAAATAATCACGCCGAGCATCCCGCGTGCATGTAAACTAGCCTGAATAAATTTTGACCATTTTTCTGTCAGAATATTTTGCTCTGAAGAAATATATCTCGTAAATTTTCCGCTTCAAAATCCCTCGTGCTGCGCACTCGGGATTCTTGTTGAGCAGCAAATTTACTTGACAAATTTCTTAGCAAAACATTCTGGCGGAAAACGTCAAAATTTAATCGGCTATTTTAATGCACTTGGGATATTACTGTTGATTATTTCCTTCATATCCATAATAATGCGTAATCACCATGGTTTCTGTCAGTTTAATAATGACTAAAATTCAAACGTCAAAATTTAAGCGCGGTTAAATTTATGTCAAAATTTAATCGCTTCTGCATAATTTTAACATGATTATTAAAAGTGCTTCACCAACTGAATTTTATCTATTTATTCAGGAAATAATCACGCCGAACATCCCGCGTGCATGTAAACTAGCCTGAATAAATTTTGACGATTTTCTGTCAGAATGTTTTGCTCTAAAGAAATATATCTCGTACATTTTCCGCTTCAAAATCCCTCGTGCTGCGCACTCACGATTCTCGTTGAGCGGCAAATTTACTTGACGAATTTCTTAGCAAAACATTCTGACAGAAAACGTCAAAATTTAATCGGCTATTTTAATGCACTTGGGATATTACTGTTGACTATTTCCCTCATATCGAATAGACCAATCATTTGATTTCCAATTTGACCAATGACGTTAAGAATACAGCGGCAAAAACAGGAAAAAGTCCCTTGGGATTATTTAAATCATTAAATTTTTCGTAGCAATCTCAACCAATCAGAAGGCTGGATTTAGTTAAGTTATCTTGTATAATTTCGATTATATTAGAGTAACTTCACTAGGCGACGCAATACATAACTTTTGTCAACTTAATGTTGTTTTCATGAAGATGACTTTCAGCTAGGTTAATACAAACACATCGAGCTGCCAATAAAATATTTATTTGATTCTAATATTGAAATTTACTCAGAAAATAATCAAATCAAATACAATGCGTACTTCGAATAGGTTATACTTACATTATGTTATTATATTGTTAAGATTGACGTAGCGGCGCCTATTTAATATTATAATTGACTATACTCGTAATACAATGGTTTATTTTATATCAATTCTCTTTTGAAAATAAAAATTAAGTAACTCATTTACCTCTTAAATAAATTATGAATTATCAATGTTATTAGATATAACTAGCTCAGGTAGAGACAGTTACTCTTAAGAAACTCAGGTGGATTCACGCATAATCAAGACTGTATTTAATTCCTGAAAAATTCGTTTTCTTTTATATAATGTAAAACGAAGATCAAAATGATGTGACAATTCAAACGTCTGTCACTGTCACTTTAATTGTGAAAGCACAAAACCAATATCAAATACCTTTTCGTCACAATAATGATCATTTAACAAACACAAAATAGTAAGTAATCTCTTTATAATTACCTCAATTTACTCTCTATATGTTTTACTCTCAGTTTATACTATAAATACCTGCAGATCTCACTGAACCGAAAATACTTCTTTGTCGTACCAAATCACCTCCAGCACACTCACAGACGTCTCCTTATGCCCACACAAATCGTATTATGTATGCAAACTTGACCAGACACCAGATATCTCCTTCAACAGAAACGTCAATGCTGACCAAAAGCAACTGCCATCCACGTCTTTTTTTCAAAAATCCACAAGCCTGTGCCCCTTGACCAGATATAAATCTCCAAAAATGTCAGTTTAAACAACCAGTCTGGCACAGTTCCAGTCGATAATATCCCTTTTTATCCAAACCACAAAATGTTCACTCTGCTATCAAACTTGATACAAATCACCTCCAGTAACAGCAATCGCTGCTATCCAACTCACGTAATGTAATTAGTTCTACATCCAAATCGAGTATTTATTTCTGTAGATTATTGTTTATTACTCTCACCATATTAATTCTCTTCCATAAATCCATTATTAATTCAATTCATTTGTATTCTCCTCGTTGATTTATTTATAATATACACCCTTCACATACCAAATTAGATGCAAACACCATTAATAAAGGGTTATATGTATTTCGAATTTCTAGCCAGATACAGATTTTTTAAATTTTTTTCAGTCAACATTATTCTGTACATAAAAATATTAATTATTAATATCTCCTTAGTGATATTGTTTTCCCATATTTTTTGCATTTCAACACTACCTAATATGTTATATTTATTTTATACACACTATACCAAATAATATTTATAGAATACGTATTTGATATTTAATCCTTTACTTTATTTCAGATACTAATTAAATAATGTTAGAACCTTTCTGTTTCTGTTATTGTATCGTTCAATTGAATTTTTCCTGCACAGTCGGCATGAGAATATGTAGCTTGCTATTAATTTATGCAGGGTTGTATTAATATAAATTTTGATAGTTTTGATAAAAGAAATTATAAGTTATTTATTTGAAAAGGTTATGGTAAATTGAACGTAGATTGTCTATATCAGTTTTATAATTAATAATTGTAGGGCTCTTTTGTAGTTCAATCATTTCTAGACAAAGGCGTTTTACGGTAGGCGTATTAAAGTTAAATTTATATTGGTGTTCTATTGCATGATTGTTTAAAGCAGTTTTAGTGGAAGAGGGTGATATGTTATTAATTTTAATAGAATATTTATGTTGTCTGATTCTGTTTTTAATAGTTGCTTAGTTTGACCTATATAAGTGGAGTTACAGTTGTTACAATTAATTTGAACCACTACTGGAGATTGCATACTTGTTTCTGTTTTATCTTTTAAATTAGTGAGAAACTATTTGCCTAAAGTGTTATACTTGTTAAATGCAGTTTGTATATTATGTTTTTTAAGTTCATATTTAATTTTTTCAACAAGTTTAGGAATATATTGATTGATACATATTTGTTCTGTGATGATGTGTTTGAAATATTAAATTCGTTGCCAAGACAGTTAGGTTGTAAAGCTATGGATTGATTAAGTTTGTTTTGGTTTTTAATTTTATTTATTCAGTAGTTAATTTATTTTTAATTAAATCAATAGGATAATTATGTATAATATTAAAATATTAGTGATTAATTAATTTTTTTTATGAAACTGTTTAGAGGATAATTGGATTGCCCTGTCAACTAAATTGTTTATAACACTTATTTTATATTTGATTGTTGTATTAATGTTAAAATTTAAGTATCTACTCGTTTTTATGCTTTTTCGGTACCAATTTGTTAAAATATATTTTTTTTATCTAAAATAAAAATTCAACATGTTCTTAATATAATATTTCAGTTTTAACTTTTTTTAAAAAGTAGAAACGTCATAATAAATAAAAATGTCATAATTAGTTCTGCATGATGGTCAAAATCAACTATATACTACCGTAATGAAGTATACAGGTTTTATTGAAATGAATGTATTCGCTATTCTAATTTTGTTTGTTTGTTTGTTTGTTAATGGACAAGGTCTAGGCATGCAGAGTACCAGGTACCTTAGACACCGACTGCTTTGGTCATACGGTCAAAGTCCTACTTACAATTTTTCCGAGACTAAGGTGTTCCAACCCTAGCAAGGGATGTTTTACATGCTACACATCGTAGTAACATAGGACCCACGGCTTTACATTACTTCCGAATGATGGCATTGTAAAGAGGCTTTCATCTGCATTTTTTTATTTTTAAAAACCTCACTGGGACCGGGAATCGAACTCGCGACCCTTGGATCAGTAGTCAGGATGCTTACCTACCACTGAGCTACAGACCCCGGCTATTCTAATTTTATTAATTTTAGATATGTAAACTTAATTTTAAATATGCTATTTTTAAAACAACTGATGAAGCAACCATAAGTTGCAAAACGTTTTGTAATTTTTTAAAATCTTTAAAATATTGAACATTTACGACTTACTGATTTGTTATTATTTCAACAGTAAAAATCATGCATTAATAAAATAATAGGTATTTTCTAAATTCATTGACATAATTTATCTCCAAAACAATAATTTTATATTTCGAAATGTCAATTTTCACAACTAAAACTTGCAATTTGTAATGCGGTTTTTCTCTTCTGCACTACTTCTCTTCATGCTTTTCGGTCGGTTATTATATTTCTCCAGTTTTTTTTATTTCCACTCGTCGTCTGTCATTCATCATTTCATCACACCATCTCGTTTTTGGACTTCCTCTATATCGTGCTACAGTCGGTGTCCGCTCCAGAGCCGGATTAGGGGGAGGATAACCGAATGTCGGGGGCCTTGAAAAGATTCGAAGGTTATAATCTAGTGCGGTTTCTAATAATTTAGATCCCTTTGTACACGTTGCATAAATGGGAATGGGGCCTCTAAAAAAATTTAGCCCTGGGCCTCACATATCCTTACTCCGGCTCTGGTCCGCTCTGTGACTTCTTTAATTGCTCTTCCGTTTCCTGCTATAATGATGTGTCCAAACCATCGTAGTCTCAGTGCTTTCATCACTCTTATAATATCTTCGCCATTTATTTCTTTCAATATTTCGTGGTTCATTTTAGATCTATATTCGTTTATCCTATTTAACAGCCCCTAGTATCGTTCGTAGTATTTTTCCTTCCGATATTCGTAACTGTTCTTCTTAATTTTTGGTGAAGCACATGTTTCTGTTGTGTATGTCATTACTGGTCTAATTAAACTTTTGTATATTCTAATTTTTGTTGTTTTGGATATTTTTTATCTTTAAGCACTTTTTTGTTACTGTAATAAGCCTTATTTCCTAATTGCAGGCTCTCTTTTATTTCGTTACTTCTATCATTTGTGCTGTTTATCACCACTTCTAAATATTTAAAAGTGTCTACTTCCTCAAATGTGTACTTTCCTATCTGTAAATTTCGTTTTGTGTGTTTCTCATTGGATTCTTAAATATATCAGTTTTCTCAGCGTTTATTGTTAGACCTCTTTTTGTTGGCAATCGTGGTAGTAAAAGTCACATTGGAATGTTATATCTGTCAGTTTAAGGTTATGTCAGGATTGTTATTTCAACAAATACAAACATTCTTGTTGAATAAAAATGTTAGTAACAAAAAACTACAGCTATTCAAAATGATTTGCTGCATTTTCCATGTACAGAACCACCTAGTGCTCGGCATTAAACATCCTGTAAAAGTTAAATTTATCTGTCAAAATTGTATAGGTGATATTATTAAGTAAAGTACGTTTTTTTCTATAATAACTGTCTTCTTCTTCTTTCTCTCCACCTTTTGCCCTTGCGATCAAAGTGTTACAATGTTGGTAGATATGTAATTAAAACTCTAGGAAATTTTTATATCTTGTGTTGGTAGAACTTTTTCAAAATTATGGTTATGTGTCAATTTTGAATGTCAGTTTCTTCATTTGAACTCTTGACAAATTTCTTTAATTTTGCAATAGTAGATTATGCAATGAGGGAGAGAAATGCGTTATTTTGCTGAGGTACAATTTCCGACTCGAGGGCGAAGCCCGAGAGTCAGAAATTGCACTGAAGCAAAATAGCATTCTCTCCGAGTTGCATATACTATTTTTTTCACGTTGCAGGAAGATTTAAAACGAAAACCCGTTTTTTTAAACGTCATTTATTGACATTTTAGTTACAATTATTTTAACATTAGTAGCCTTTGCTAAATTTTAAAGTTGGTGGCACTGTAAGTCATTATGACAAGAGCTCACAATTATGTCAAATTCGAGGTTAATAGATGAGGTTTTGCGTCAGTTTATGTCAAAACTGACGCGAAACCTAACCTGTTAACCCCGAATTTACCATAGATTACCATAGATACGGTAACATTTTTTACTTTAGTCCCTAGGGGCTAAAGTAATTACTTCTGTCCCTAGAGATAAAATGAGCTACTTCAGTCCCTGAAATAAGTGACTAAAGTGCCAACTTTAGTCCCGCAAGTGCAAAAACGTTCATTATGTTTATTTTCAAATATTGTGTGTAATAATTAATAAATTTGCAATATTTTACTATGCTGTTCGTTTTATCCACTATTATGACATATCTGTCAAAATGACAATAATTTTTTTAGAGGAAAAAAGAACTAAAAATATATGTACCAACATTATTAAAACTAGGGACCCTGCAGGAATGCAACTTATCCCCTAGAAAGTTGACCTTGAAAATTATACAAAAAAAAGTACTTTAGCTAGCTTTACTCATCACTGCCAACGTAATAGATATTTATGCATTAAGGGAGATATGAATATATTTTTTCCCTGAGGTTGACATGTGTTACAAGTAAGTCAACCGAAGGTAACGAACATGCATATCTCCCGTAGTGCATACAATATTTTATCTACTAGCATATTCGGTCCCGAGTGGTGTAGCTTGAACAAGCGTCCACGTTCGATCAGCAGAGTTAAGCAACGCTGTCTCTGGTCAGAACTTGGATGGGAGTTCCACGGCTGCATTTCTCGGCGCCTAGTGGTACGGCTATCACTGAAAAAAGTTGGTCCCGGCGGTCATACAACATCCTGGCAGTCGTTAGTGGGGTTGGAAGTCCTCATAACTGCACAGCGACGCCTGTAATTGGCCTAACGGCTGTTGGCTGAGTGCAAATTAAATAAATAAATAATAAATTAAAAGATGTAGGTATTTCAGAAAGTGTATCTTGTAATTCAGATTAGTAAATTGTATTTAAGAAAGTGTAAATTGTAATTCAGAAAGAGTTAATTGATATGTAGAAAGCCTCAATTATAATAGAGAAAGCACCAATAATTGTAATTCAGAAACCGAAGAATGATCTTTATGAAAAATTACTTTACATATAAATACGAATATTTAAGGGTGTGAATCTACATGAAAAATTAATGATAGTTTGCTTGATAAAATATGGTCCAAAAATGTTCCGTTGCGAAAATACGGCGTGTTAAAGTTTTAGGAAAAAAATGGAAATTAATTAATATTTTCGAAGCCGCTTGAGATATTTCAGTGGAATTTAGTACGTAGCGTCAGTTAATAAAGCTGCATAGTTTTAAAAAAATATTTTCAAATTTAACAGTGGCGTTCGTACGGGCAGCGACTTAGATATTTTTGAAGAAAAAAATGGTACGCCAATGGTTTTTTTCTAAAATAAAAAATATTTTTGAATATACCGTTTAATTTGAAACATAAGAGCGAAAGAAGTAGTAAAGAAAGCAGAACAGAAAAGCTGTGAAGAGTTTGACAAAGAGCGAAACGAAGCGTAGATACAAGATACACAAAAGGGTGTTTTGGACTAGAATAAGAATAATGAGGGGAAATCAACGAAAAGAAATCAAAGGAGTAAAAGATAAAAATAATCAGGCCAAGACAGATAAAAGTGAAATATTGGAAATATGGAAAGAATACTATTCATAGAAGTTTGAACAACAACTAGGCACTGAAGAGATGAAGATAAATCAAGGACAGCGGGAAGGTGAAGTAGAACAAATAGAAGCTGTTTAGGTATTTTTAGAATTGCGCATTATTTTTGTAATTACTAGATTTAAGCGGCCTAGTGGCCTGCCTGATATATGTCAGATGGTGTGTTACTTGTTATTGTACTTTTCATCGGACAACCATATACCTACTACCTCCTATACTGCTGATGCTCAGGTAGACCTCGTAGCAGTCATCGGAGTGCACATATATATTGCTATGATAATGTTGCTTGGTATGGTGCACGTAATTAAAAAATCAAAATTAATTATTTGACTTACTAAATACAGATACCCTCTATACCTGAGAATTTATTTTGATACCTGTCTTAAACATGAATAAATAATGTATTCTGGGTATACACAGCGAAGTTTTTATTAGCAAACACTTTATGAGACTCCTTTTTTACGCATGAGCAACTCAGGTTAAAAAAAGCATATTATTTAAATGAAATGAGTACCGAAACGAGAAAGCTTTGTTTTAATGATTAACATTTCCAACTCCCATTCTTGCCAGTTTGATTGTAGAGCTCAGCGATTACAATAAAATATTTCGCAATTAATAGAGCACATAGCATAGAATAAATACACTAACTTTTTTACTCTCCGCCACTGGTTGAAGCTCCGCTAAAAACTGGAACCGCATGGCTATGCTCAGAAGTTCAAAATGTCTGCTGCCTGTATCTCGTTCACCGACCAATTTCTTTCAAGATAGCTGTATAAGTTGCTCCAGCGATCAAACTTGGATATCAACAATCACAAATAATAGACACTGTTTATTCTCACGTAAGTGACAGTTAAGCAAAACAAATTACAACTGCGTCTCCAAAAACAGATAATTTAACCTAAAAACAGAAGTATGACCGACATGGGTTTGTGTCGTTAAAAATTGGTGAAGTCTCTCGAAAACTCAGTGCGGGTTCTATTTATACCTTCGGAAAACAAAATAATACTACAGTCAGGCATTGGTTTAAATGTACGTAAGTTTTTTAACAATTGTTCAACGATACGCAAAATTTTATAAACAAAAGACTGTAGCAATTTAGAAAGGACGCATCAATTAATTACATAAAATCCTTAAATATAAAACTAATTGCATTGCCGGTTTCAGCGCATTTCGAAGTACAAATGTTCCGAAATTCAGCTTTCTTCGCACTCGTGTTCATGTCAATGTTTTTAGCACGACCAGGCTCTGCCCCACGCTAAAACTCAGATGTACTGCCGGAAAAGTGGACCCACACCTTTGCTGCATCTGTGTGAGTGGTCATTTTTTCAACGGAGTTTTGTACCATCGTCAGATGTGCTACTGCGCCCTGCATTTTTCGCCTGATATAACAAAGTCCAGTGTATAAAAGCTTCAAAAATTTCCATAAACACCTCCTTCTAGCATATCTACGACCTGCAGCTTGCGGGGCCCCATGTAGCACATTCACTGCCCGATCTGACTTGTCATGGCACCAACTTCTCTGCTATGTGAACTCGTAGCTCTCATGTGTGCAGTACTCAATTTTCTGCGTTTGTAGGCTCCCAATTAAGGACACACATCCTGCTCCTTGGCTATTTCCATCGACTTCTACAGTTCGAATCCCAAATTTTGAGTTGTCGATGATCTCGGCCCAGCGGACCTCGGACCAGCTCTGATTTCAGCCTTCAGCTGACAGTAACGGCCCCATATGCCTTCCAGTGCTCTGAATGTATGGTGCCTGGTGTTGTAATCCGGTTTTATGCACCTTTTTGAACGTAATTATACCGTATGTTAAGTTTTTTATAATACACTTTTTAACACGCACTGAATCGCCCAAAACTTTGTCCAAATGTGTTATTCTGTGCTCCATCGAACTAATATGTGGTTCTGTTCGGTTTTCTGGTTCTTTGTGTGGCGAAAATTGGGATTCTCAAGTGTATTATAGCTTGGTATTGCTATAGATACCCTCAAATTCTTCCGAAAACCGTGAAAATACCTTCGAAACGCAATTGATGTTACGTGAAATGTAATTTGCATGTGTTTTCCCTAAATTAGTATGAGTTAATTGCTCATTAAGAAGAAGAATCTCCTAAATCTAACTTTTAAACAAACTTATGCCCTAAATTTGATTATTTACAATTAATCTATAAATCCTACAGCAGGGAATATTTGTGTTGTTGATTATTCTTTGAAAATAAACTTTGTTAGTTACTTATTACACAATAATGTGTATGTATTTATCTTTGTCTTAATTACGCTGCCAATCCTGAAGCAAAAGCGCCAAAAGTTACATTGTCAAGACGTTATATGTCATGATCTCATGATAGATACGTCAAACTGATACCAATCTCGTATTTTCAATTAATTTTAAAGTAATAGGCATACCTTACGCATTGTAGAAAGTTTCTATAGGATCTTCCAAGTTTTTCTGTGTTGGTTTTGATAAAAATTTTCATTTAAAGGTTGTTTTGTCACACCCGCCGCTTGCGTTGATTATTAAAAAATTATAAGCGCAGTTTTTGTTAATCAACGTAGGCGACAGTCACACACGATATACTTCAGCAACATGACTATAATTTGCAAGAGTTCTTCGCATAGTTCAAGATCAAGATGTAATTTAGTTCTCTCTGACTTATGTTAGTTTATTTGTTGCAATGGGTATGTATCAAGTTATGGCAAACTTCAATTTGATCATAGCATGCTGCGAATGAGTTTTTTTAAACACACGATATTTGTTTAACTTGGATATTTAATTATTATTGGAAGGTACGATTTCAAAACGTTGTTTTTTACATTTCAAAGGGTTAACACGTGTTTTCCTTTCGCTCAGTGGATTTCCAACAGTATGCTAATAATAAACACGGGGTGTTTAAACGGTGTGGTGTTTATGGAAGCCTACCGAGAGTCATAATCGTAGAAGGTGGGTTACGATCACACGTTTGCACCTGGCATAAGTATTCGAAGTCAGTAAAAATCCATCTGCACTGTAACTCTACAACAATGGTCCAAGGCTGAATTTGGGTAGCATCAACCCCTTGCAGCAGTCCATATTAAGTTTTCCTCAGTTTAGGTACCCATCTGTAATTACATAATAAGGCGTTTACTGAAATGGGAATACCTCCCAGCGATGTGCTTAAAATAAGAGACATTAACTTAATTAGCAAGTATCTTGGCTTAATGTCATTGAATGTTGATGTGTTTTTTTAAACTTAGCAGTGCTCTTTGTGCTGCTATATAGAGATTTCATATGTGTGACCTACGTTCTATTTTTCCCAACGTTTACTAGGATGTGTTTAATGTGTTTATTATATATGGAGACAGTTAGAGATGGTACACTCGAGGTTTTATGTTTTAATTCAAGCTGTCTTCTCGCTATATACAGGAGCCTTCATTATTTGATATGCTTTTGCCGGATTTTTTAATTGAGTTTTGAATTTTGTAAATTGATTTATGTGTTGCGTGATTGTAGTTACATTGTAGATTGCCTGTTTAGCACTGTCAGTCTTTTGAAAGCTTAAGAAACCCCATGTGTAATCTAATAATTAGGTTCCTTTGAATAAAAGTGTCAGTTATCTAAATAGTAAGGAACCACACCCTTCAGGCGCGTTGAATTTACAAGTTGCGTTTAACCTTTGAGCGGACAATTGTTAAGAGCTTGTAAAAGCCAATTTGCACTTAAGTAGCCGAAGCAATTAATCCTTTACTGACAAACAATTAAGCCTCCACGTAAGTAGTTTGTACCACACCCAAACTGCTTCGGCCATAAACTGAGTGGATCCACTGAGCTTTTTATCGTAATTGTTACAGTCCTAGGACAGAACTGGACTTCACGAGTAACGTGAACCACACCCTCCCACGAGCTAGCTGTGGACGATCAGGTGCTTTACTATCGTTGTCTCCCAACGCAAACCAACTTGTGGTAAGTGCAGTCCAGTGTTATCGTAGCATCCCGTTGATACCGCAACAAATTTCCAGCTTGTCAAAAAATAATGAAAAACATCAGATTGTTTTAAAACTTTTTTTAATTTTTTGCGAGCGTAGATAAAATATTGTGCAATACAAGTGTGATAAAGCATTATTAACATACTTGTGTGATTACACAACTTAGATGTTGCCTCATGCAAATTTCACAAGTTTCATCTAATAAAACCCGCAAAAAGTTTTGAAAAGGTTGTATTTTACTAGGAAAAGAATGAAAACATAGGAGCTTGAACATGACCTTAACAATACGAGTGCCAGTTCAAGATTAGAACTCGAAGGCAAACATATCACAGAACTGCAGACTATTCCTATCTAAGTTATGCCATCTCGGAGCTGATTACAGTTATCGCATCGTCAGGTTTCTTATGAATAATCTATTCTAATATTATAACTTTTGCCTTATAAAAAGCTTTAATAAGATCCCAATACTTTAATAAAGCTTAAAATCAAACTTGTACTTTTATTATTTTATCTTCAACATAATCTGTGTTTAAGAATTCAATGCGTTTGATTTTTAGGGAGTTGCGCCTACAGTAAAAGTACAATAATGAACTTATGGCTAATAATAGTATATTACGCAACTAGGTTAAAATAGTGATGTTTCATTGCCATAAAAGTTTAGTTAAACCACTTTTCTAACGCGTTTCGTATACTATTTAATCTTTTTTCAAATAGAAATGTGAAATAATCAATTTTTATATAAAATTGACATTAAATTTCAAACCATAACCAAACCGAGTAGAAATCTTTACTGGGTACTGGAGCACAATAAGCAGTTCCAGTTGATGTTGTGCATTTGGCAACACTGAAGTGTATTATTGGGTCACTGTCAGTCTATGTCGAATTTGAGGTTAGCAGGTTAGGTTTTGCGTCAGCCCTTGTACCGTTTTTGAACGAAGGGGCTGATAGGGCATCGGCTAGCTCTTGTAACTTTCGGCAGAATATGGCATGGTGTAAGGATCAGGCTAAGAAATGTCTCGAGATTTTACAATTAAACAGTAGATTAATATCAGAATTTGGTGCCATGTCGTTACTCACAACAAATAAAACAAACCTAGCTAGCAAAATAAATAAACACCTACCTTGTAAGCTTCGCTGAATACCTCAATCTAAATGTAGTAAAACGAACAACAACAAATACAAACAGTAACAGTCAAAGGAATATTTAATATTCAAAAATAAGTCAAGGTTGGCGTCATCCAACACACATACACATGTAATTGTATAACGGGACAAAACAGACAACACAACATGTTAAAAACTTCAATTCAATGTAGCATTTCCAAACTCGCCAATTATATCTTAAATTACAACTTCAGGCTAACACCTGTGCAATTGCAATTGACATAAACCCACAACGCCAAGGGCACTATCTGAGATATCGTATATTTTCCTATTTCAGCAATTTCGAATTATTTAAGTACTCGCTTTTTAGCGCTAATAAACAATTGAGCCAAAAGATTGATTTGACACGCTCAGTTTGAGTTGCTAAGATCTTAGTAGCAACTGACTTAAGTTGCGGCATAATGCCTTTGTCGTTAAAAAACATGCTGATAAGGGCATGCACTTACAATTAATTAATGGCTGAAGCCCAGCACTCGGCAGAGGAGTCCTGTTTTTTGCATTTTCCATGAAGACTCAAAGCAAACTTGACTGCATGATTCTCACTATCCCAAGGTCGCCAATAAAAAAAAGAAGCACCACATACCTGGATTTCCTGGTTACGTACCTTCGCGAAATCGGGAAACTGGTCAGCTTCATAAGAGCCAAAACTATAGATCAAGGTTGCTGAATTTACTCCTTCGTGAGAACCCACAATAGCCCGTAGCAACTGAATTTTACCCCGTAGCTGCTGGTCTAAATATTAAAAATTAGATTGAGAAAATAAGCTCGCAGAAGCATTCTTACCAAACGGTGTTCTCGGACTAATTATTCAGAACATGCATCGCGGTGATTTCGAGGATCGAAAAGGCGCAGGGCAATCCAACCTAAATAACGCAAATTAGTACGCAAAGAATAAAATTAGAAGAATGCTCCTACCAATGCTGAATGCACCCGCCCGCTAAACCAACGCTATAGCGGCCCGCTTGCACAAAACAAGAACGGCCTCTCGGAAAATCAAGACAATTTTAGCTATTCTGCTGTTTTACCAGCCTACTCGGATCGAAATGCCAGAAAGAAGCCTCGACTCGAAACTGTTTCTGTATGCTGTAATGGTTGCTCTGGTGTAAAGTACCACTCTACATAACGATTTTGAAATATTAGTATATTACCATTAGAGGATTGTAATTTACATAATCAATAGGTTTGAATGTATATTTTTGGTAATTTAGTTTATCTGGTCTTTAAGTAGTTTTTGAGTGTTAACGGGAATGCCAAACTATTTATGAAATATTGATGTGTTTTGATTTAGAAATTACTAATTGGTCAATACTTGGAATTTTCAAGTCAACAACTTTATTTGAAGTAGTTTTAGCCAATAACAACATGTGCTCATGGTTTATTAGAACAATGCAATCTGGGCTTAAGTGCAGATAATTCTTTTTAAATTTTCTGTTATTAGATTTAATCTAATATTAAAATTCTAACACACTCACTGACAGATAATCAGAAAATATTAATAATCGCAAAAGCTAGAAGCGTGAAAATTGCAGGCTTCATCCATTTACTGCGTAGACACCCACTAAGACAATGATTTCCGAAATTCCATCCCCAAGGGGTATGAAAGGGGTAAAAATGGAGTGAAAATGATTCTTATTGATTGTTGTTTTATCCGCTTGACCGACAACCTAGGGAGTTAAAATTCGGTTTCTCTTCTAAATAGGGTTAAGCAGGTTTCAAGGTTTTTTGAAATTCATTCCTTAAAGAGGTTATATGGAGTAGATGTGTTTTTCTAAAGATCGCCATAACGTGGTAACTGCTGCAGGTACGAAGTTGAAATTTGGTAAATCAATTTGTTTTACAAATCGGGTCAAACGTTTTTCTGGATTTTGCTTAATTCACACCCCTAAGGAGTCAAATGGGGTTAATGTGTTTCCCAAAATATCGCCGTTTGCTTAGAGAGGTTACCCATACAAAAACGTAATTCAGTATTTTGCCCTAATCGACCCCTGAAGGTGTGAATCTGGATTCGATATGGAACCTTTCGTATCTCCTGCAGATGGTAAGCTAGAACATTCCTTGTCGAGCAGTATTTTTTAAATTTCACCCTTAAGAGGAGCTAAACGTGAAAAAGGGGTAGGGTCTTAAGAACTACAAAAGTTAGAAACACCAGAATTTTCCGCTTACTACTTAGACACCCATAAAGACGAAGTTTTTCGAAATCCAACCCCTAGGTATGGAATGAGTAAAGGCGTTTTTTTAAATTATTTACTGCGGTTCTATCCGCTTGACCTACGGCTTAGGTAGTTGAAATTTGGCAAAAAAATTGATTTTTAAATGGAGCTATACCATTTTAATAGTTTTTTCGGGTTGGATGGGGTACGTGTATATTTCTAAAGATCACTACAAAGCGGGTACTACTTTTTGTAAGAATCCGGCATATCAGTTCCTTTTTACAAATCAAGTCAAACCACTTCACGCCCCAAAGGGGTAAAATGAGGTACCTACTCGTAGATATGTTTTTCTAAAGATCGTTACCAAATGGAAACTTCTGCAGATAGGAAGTTTAACTTCTGCAAATCAGTTCCTTTTGCAAATTGGATTTTTTGTAATTTACTCCCCAAAGAGGTTAAATCGGGTAGGTGTGTTTTTTCAAAGATCGCCATAAAACAGAACTACTGCTAGTAACAAACTGAAATTCGGCATATCAAACAGTTTTTAGGGTTTTTTAAAATTAACTTCCCAAAGGGGTTAAATGGGGTAGGTGTGTCTTTCCAAAGATCGTCACAAAGCTGGAACTACAGCAAATAACGAATTGAAATTCCGCATATCAATTCATTTTACAAATTGGGTCACACCGCTTTCAGGGTTTCTTGGAATTCACTTCCCAAAAAAGTTAAATGGGGTAGAAGTTTTTACAAAGATTACAAAATGGAAACTACTGCAGGTGGGAAGTTTAGCTTTGGTAAATTAGCTCCTTTTACAAAGCGGGTTAAACCATTTTTGGGATTCCCAAAGGGATCGAATGAGGTAAATGGGCTTTTCTCAAAATCGTCATAACGAAACTATTGCTGCAATTGCTTTTACAAATAGGATGAAACTGTTTTTTTTTTGGATTTCGGAATCCATCTCCCAAAGAAGTTAAATGGGGTGGATATGTTTTTATAATTATCGTCGTAGGGCGGTAACTACTGCAGGTATAAAGTTAAAACTCCGGAAAGCAGTTTCTTTTACAAATCGGGTAAAACCATTTTGTCGGATTTTCACATCACCCCCGAAAGGAGTTAAATGGGGTGGATGTATTTTACTGAAGGTTGTTAGAGAGCGGTAACTAGTGCAGGTGGGAAGTTGATGTTCGGAAAATCAGTTCTTTTCACAAATCGGATCAAACAAAATTCACCTTCCAAAGCAGTTAAATGAGGTAACCTGCATCTGTTTTTATAAAGAGTGCCATAGGAGGTAACTATTGTAGGTAGGAAGTTTTACTCCCTCCGAAAATGTCAATTTTATTGGATACAACCTAAGTCGTAAGATTTCTTTTGCAAAATGCGAAACATTGTGAAGGCGGATATTGTCATTACGCTTACGCTTACGATTTGTGCTACTTAATTTGTTGGTAGTGAATGTGTGTGCTGCTGTATGTTACTATTAATAGCTAGGGCCTCGCGATCCTTAGGGATTCTGCAGGTGTAATAGAAGGTTGATAGAAAATTGCAATGTTTTGGACTGTAATATTTTAGTTTAATTCGGACATTCTACGGCTTCATTTCTTTCAATGTTTTAACGCTAAGGATTTGATTTTGGATTTTTAAAACTTGAATTTTGCCATGATGAAGAATCTCTTAGTGATTGGTGTAGATATTCCACATCAAATAAAAAGGATACCTGCGACGGCGGATGCCTGTTTTATTCCATGTCTTTCGCCATGTTTGGCACACATGTACTAGAGGGAATGAGATTAGAAGCACGAGTTGTTTACTACTAGTCTTGCACTGGGACAGTTCAAACCGTGCAATACACACGTACTCTGCTAGTATCTAATATAGCTTTGAAAGGTGAGGTTATTCGTCAAGTAGCTGAATTAATTTGTTATATTTTAATGTCGGTCCAATCGAATTGAATGAGAGTAGTTGCGTTTCTCATAATTATGTATTAGATATTTCACAGTGGTCATTGTGGCTGCAAAAGTAGGTGTCCGATGTTGTTAGTTTGCAATTGTCAATTTCAACGGGATTACTGGTTTTGATATTAAATATAAACTTGTTATAAATGGGTATAATCATGCGAAATTGTTGGTTTTTAATAAATATTAGAAAGGGCATTAGTTGTATCATTTGTAGTTTTATTATTAATTTGATATGCTTTGGTGATACTCGATCCATGCAAATGCAGGTAACTTTTATGAAATGTCGTTAAGGTAATTAGATATTCGCGAGTTGAATGTGACTAAAAATCCGCAGAACAGAGCTGCCGCTATAATACATATTAAGTGAACTACACTAATTCTCACAACCAAACTGCACGAATGGTATTTCAGAGTTTGAGGGCTTAAACACGAGAGATTCATACAACGAAGGTACCTGGGGAATATGGCAGGCATCGTCCATGCAGAAGCTATCCAGGGTTGGGGGCTTGGAAGGGGGGCGGAGTTCCTGCTGAGAGGCCGTCCAAGTAAATGTGCAAAGTGGGGTGCAGCAGGCTTTTTTTATTTATCGCACGAGAGAGAAACCGTGTGGGTTAAGTCTCGGAAGCAGTCATATGAATTGAGGGGTACACAACCGTCTACAGGTTGGTCTTCCACGTTTTGTACAGAGCTTAGGAGGAGATATATGCAGAGCGTGGCACTAACCACCCACTACAGGGTACGAAAAAGGCCTCAAATAGCACAACATCGTAAATCGATGTTTAAAACGGAACTATAGAAACGTACCAAAGTTGGAAGGTGGCTAAGCGTAGGTGATTACACAGAAATACATTTTATCCCACTATAACCAGCTTCATTTCAGCAATCTCACATACAATTTCTGAAGGCTAATCAACAGAAATCACAATAATTCCGGAATTATAATATCCACATAAATTGAAAATTCTAGATCACATCTACAGCTCCAGAAGGAATACATCTCACTAGATCAGTGCCATAAAATAGCTTCCGGAAATCATATTAGCAATCTATATTAAAAATTCAGTAGAATCCTCTAAAGCTCAAAGATTTTCAAAATACCAAAAATGAAAAATGAGGGTAAGCAATCAAACATACAGTCAGGAATTGCGGCAACTCGAGACATTTCTTGAACTTGCAATTTAATTGTACCGTAAATCAAAAATTATACGTAACAACTCTCTGTATGTCCGAATGCTATTTCAAAAGGTGTTAAATTAATAAAATTAAACACTGCTGGAGCCTGTAGTTTGAATCTGACACAATTCGTTGAAAGTGAAAGTCTCACTGGTGACTTGTGGAAGAGCATATCTTCGACCAACATTGTCGTGTTAGTTTCTCTCCAAGGCTGCTTACGATGGCAGATTAGCTGTTGAAGTAAGTATTTGTTAAATATATTTGTGGTTAAGGACGTTTGTAACGAAGTGTGTGTTAAATTAAGGTTAGAATATATCGTCCGATTGTATAGGGTGAACAAATAAGATGCAATATCGAATTTTTTGGTGTTCAGATATATTCGTTAGAAGTCTATAATATTTAAGAATCGTCGAATGTAGTAGTTCAATTAATGAGTTCGATTGGTGATAATGAGGAGTTGTTGCTTGTTAAATTTTCCATAGGCAATAATTGTATCAGGTGCATATATTGCAATGGTTTAATGCCCTCAGCCATTCTGGTTGCATAACTAAGACGAAATAAAGCTTTAAATAGGTACAGAATTGATATTCTATTTATTGCAATATTAAAGTAACTGTTGTACACTAATAAATGCACAAGATATAATTTGATTGACAGAGGTTAGAATTAGATTAAACAATATCGAAAGGGTTACGTTTAACTTAAATTTCATAAAATGTGCTCGTTATGGCAAATGTACTCAAATTATGTCGACTGACACAGTTAATATTGCAAAGTCAAGACAATAATGTGGTTTTACATTGATACAGAAATGTATGAAGCGTTACGAAAATTATATGAAGCATTAAGGGTGAAATTGTATCGGCCAGCAAACGGCTAACGTAGCTGACGGGTAAAGAAACGGTGCAAAGCAGAGCTAATCAAGCATAGATTGCAAAGAGCAAGATAAGGCAACCTACTAAAGAATAAAGACATTTGTAAAGTGCTAATCAAAACTTGTGAAAAACAGTGCAATTAATGCGAAAGTGTAAAAGCAGAGTATTAAGTTACTAAGTGCTACGAATTGACAATTGAAAAACGTATAGTTTCTAAATAACATTGTATCATTTCTTACTTCCAAGAACAATGGATGAATTAGTTGCTAAGTTAACTGATGTTCAATTTTTATTGTTGTCAACCCAACCCATAAAAAATTTGAGCTGTGTGAAAGTTAGGCTCACAGAATATTGTAAATTTTCAAATATAAAATGTTTCTGTTGAAGTCTAAAAGTTTTTTTTAATATTCTTTGTGCTAAAATATCCAAGTGGAGAGGGATCTGTGTTGCAAGATTTGATCAAGTGCGTCCAACATCGGGGCCGTTTTCTACTAGTTCCGGAGCAGAGGTCGGCTGAAATTTGAACCCAGCGTGTATAGCAGACCCTCCTTGGTGCCAATGTCTAGAGATTTGGAGCAGAAAGCCATCACCAAGTTTATTAGAGCTGTGGCGTTCCTTCATTTCGCGAACCAGCATCGAAGCCCATCTTATAAGGTAAATCGCAACAAGAAAGCAAATCCGGAGGCCTGTTAGCTGTGGGCTGCTTCAAGAATAGACAATTTACAAGGTTCAGTACGAGTTTTCCAGCCTTAGGGTTGTTGCAGAAGGTTTTTAGCACAATAACGTCAGCTGATTTTACGGGTGGCGACAAAATTTTACCCCAGAACCAAAAATTGAAAACAATTGCCAAGTCGGCGTCCTTGTGACGTCAGAGAAACAAAAACGATTAGCCGTGTTACGTCGCAATTGCATTGCATATTTACCTGACGCGAAATGCGTTGGTTGTTGGCATTTTGAGTTCAAATTACGCTAATTTTTACGATCATTCATGTCTGTTTACGCTGTCAAGTTATAGGTTAAACTGTCAGATACAAGAAGGTCGGGTATTGGCCATACTTGAATAAAATCATACTCAACAGTAAATGCTATACTGGGTGTTAAAACTTAACCCTTTGAAAAGAGTGTTCTCATGCAATAGCCGGAGAATTATTTAAATTAAGTTGCCAATAAATAAAATAGTAAAGGCAATAAATCATTTATTTTACAAAGTAATTATCACAAACATCTCTTTAATGAGCTCTGAGATTTCACAATATTGAATTCTGATTAAAACTACTTATTAATTTGTGGTGATAAGCCCTAATTTATTTATTTATATTAAAAAGCCTTATTAGAGGGCCATCATTACAATATATATATTTACACAATTGTTCGATAATGTCTGTTAAATTATGCAATTTAATGAGTGTTGAGAAGCTTATTTAATTGGATTTCTATTGTACTTTTGCTTCTTGGGAGTTTATTGAAATTTATTTCCATTGATTAGTTGCTGTGATAATGCTCATGACATCTTGTTTATTTAAAGGTTTAAATTTCGGTTTTGGTGCAAAACATTTTGGTGGGCATTTTGAAAATGTCTAGAATTATTAGAATAAAATTTGTGTTCTCATTGCATGATTTGTGTTAGGCACAAAACTATTCAATCTGTTATTTAAACATAATGGCCCAACTTTTAAATTTACTTGAATAAATATTTAAACTTTACTAGAATAAAAGAGACTTGAAATATATATATGTGAAAATTGACTGCTTACGTCATTACTTCTTTGATCTGCAATAGATCGGAGCGACCCCAATGATCTGGTGTCCTCGATCGACTGGTGATCTCAATGAAATCTGCCAGCGTCAATGCTTACCGGGGCGATGCTTACCGTCAAAGACCTCACTGCTTGGGAGGGGTTGTTTTTTTTTTACTTTGACCTGTCGGTTTTGTTGATCTTCTACTTGCTTGCTTTTCCCTTGGGCTATGCTTAATCTTTTGTAGGTGTCGCCGCTTGAACCGTTAGGTTTTCGAAAATGCGGTAAAGTATTAAAATAGGTACACGAAAAATGAGTCATTTCTGCAGTACTCGTTTTTCGCTATGAATCCCAACGACTGCGCCAGTTTCGTCTAATAAAAACCGACGCACGTTTTTAAAAACTTTATTTTACTATGAAACGAATTAAAACATTAAAAATGTTTTTACCAATACGAGTGCTAATTCAATATTGAAGCTCGAAGGCAAACACACCAGGAAGCTTCAGATTAATCTAAGTTATGCCACCTCAAAGCAGATTACAGATCGCTTCCTCAGGTTTCATACGAATAAGCTGTTCTAATACTATCTAATGTAACATTTGTAACTCCAATAAAAGTGGTTCAAATTAGAAAAGGTCAACGCACACATAATTTATAATTAAAGATAAGCATTCTATTTTAACATGTAGGTATCTTAAATACTCACCTTTGGGAGATATTTGCCTGGTAATTAAAATTTGGATTGGAAGAAATAAGAAATAAAATTATAATCCACTACAGAAAATAAGTATATTTAAGTGAGCCTTAAATGGTAAGTACAACAGTAATACTGCACGTTTCATTAATAATTACACACCAAACTAACATTTCATCGACATAAAATACATAATACTTTACAATCATGTATGTATTAAAGAACATATATTATACATATACAATATAAAAACAAATAATATGACAAAATACTAATTATACAGTTTTCATATTTTTAATTGAGAAAAAAGTGCATAGGTACTTAAAAGCTAATGAAGATTCAATGGGTACAGAATTAAAAAAGTAAATAACTTATAAATTAACAATGCAGACTAATAGAGATCTTTTGTTTGTAAAGTCGGAAACAAATTAAAAAAAACAGCCTCCACCCAACATCTGTTAATCTATGTTGACTAAATAAAAATTGCTCTGGTTTGGAAAAATTTAAAGTAGGCATTGGTAGTACTGTTGTTTATTAAATATAAAATAACTCTAATTGTAGTAATCGACATATTAACCAGTTATCAATAACAAATTAACTTGCAAATGCAAAAGTAAAAGCAACATAACCTCGATAACGAAATTGACTGATATTCGATTTTCCATTAAACAACGTTGCCGGTTTTATTTATGAGAGGAATGCAACTTTGGCGATTTTTAAAAAATACTTCCGACGTTAGTATATGTACATACATGTTTAGCATGAGAAGATTGTTGACAACCAATCATTACCTACTACACTGCTATGTGTTGATTTCTGCGAAGAAATAAATAAGGTTAAATGAATAATACTGGCCATTAACAGGATATAGATTAACATTTCTCTTAAAAATTACTTAACAACTACGTTAAAATTGTCACTTATAATACCATGAGTAGTCAAAGTTATGTCGACTATTTTTGCGGTGGTGTCACGAATGTCCATTGCGCTTTGGTACGATTAGGACGAGTGCGCTAGCACGAGTCCTAATCCCAAGCGCAATGGACATGAGTAGTGATACCACCGCAAAAATAATCTACTTAACTTTGACTAAGAATGGTATTCGAGGGACTATTTAATGAACCAAACTACTTTTTCAAATTAGTTTTCAGTAAATCTAGCAACAAACTACGCAATTTCTATAGTAACAGAACACTAATATTGACTTTTTCTAATAAAAATCGCATTTGTTAAAAATAGTCACTTGAATACCTTCTAGGAAGATATATCCACTGATATTTTTTTGATTGGTCAAAAAACGTCAGAATTCTGGATTTTCATTGGTCACTTTTTGACAGATGACAGGTGAATTGAATAGTCCCAATTATTTTTTTAACAAAAATTTGAAAAGCAATTACAAAACAGTCTGATGTTGATTGCTATCCTTTATCTAATAGACTTGTCTGTCTGGGACGCTGGTCCGTCCGGGACGCTGTTTCAGCAACCAAACCGTAAGAGATAGAGAAAAAAGTTATGAAAGTTATATGTTTGGAATGATCATGTCAGGTCAGGAACCGAATTTCAATCACGTGACACTTCCGGTTTTCGAGAAATCACGTGATTTCCGTCCGTACGGGACGCTGGTCCGTCCGGGACGCTGTTTCAGCAGCCAAACCGTAAGAGATAGAGAAAAAAGTTATCACAGTTATATGTTTGGAATGGTCATGTCAGGTCAGGAACCGAATTTCAGTCAAGTGACACTTCCGGTTTTCGAGAAATTGCGTGATTTCCGTCCGTCCGGGACGCTGGTCCGTCCGGGACGCTGTTTCAGCAGCCAAACCGTAAGAGATAGAGAAAAAAGTTATGAAAGTTATATGTTTGGAATGATCATGTCAGGTCAGGAACCGAATTTCAGTCAAGTGACACTTCCGGTTTTCGAGAAATCACGTGATTTCCGTCCGTCCGGGACGCTGGTCCGTCCGGGACGCTGTTTCAGCAGCCAAACCGTAAGAGATAGAGAAAAAAGTTATCACAGTTATATGTTTGGAATGGTCATGTCAGGTCAGGAACCGAATTTCAGTCAAGTGACACTTCCGGTTTTCGAGAAATTGCGTGATTTCCGTCCGTCCGGGACGCTGGTCCGTCCGGGACGCTGTTTCAGCAGCCAAACCGTAAGAGATAGAGAAAAAAGTTATTAAAGTTATATGTTTGGAATGGTCATGTCAGGTCAGGAACAAAATTTCAATCACGTGATTTTAAAAAATATTGTTTTTATTTAATACGCGTTCTATTTGAAAAACGGTCTTTTTCGTTTTATTAAATGAGACATTTGTCTCACTGGTTGCTAGTAGTTTATAATAGGTGTTTATCTTCTGTGGACAAACGAATAATTCTGACTTAAAAATGCCATAGAGATTTCAATTTACATTAAAAAAATATTTGGTTTCGAATTGTATTATCTATCTGCACAGCGAGATTAAAACTGTTTTTTCGACTTGCTAATATTTAACTCCGATCACTTGTTACAATTTCACGGTCCTGTATCGTTTTCTACCATTTCAAATAGAAATATATAATCGCCATACACAGCAACATCCAAATGATGTCAATAATTTGTGTGTAACTAGTTCTACCAAACTTATAGTATCAAGGGTACCTGTATGAATTCCCTGTTATGGTTTACACGATGGTTTGCTACCACCCAAAATCTCATGAATTTCTTCAAAGCTCTTCTTTTTTGTTTCAGGCAGCAAAAAGCAAATAAACAAAGCAGCAAGTATGCAAAAACCCGTAAAAATCCAAAATCCTCCGGCCATGCCAATATGGTTTGTGATAGCAGTGAAGTACTTCGTAATGAAAAATGCCAAAATGTAGCAAAAAGACGTTGTAGCGGAGGATGCTGCTGGTTTAATATTAGATGGATATAACTCTGCCATTAGGGTCCATGGAAGGGGACCAAATCCAATGCGGAACGATATTATGTAAATCATAAGGCAAGTTATGGGCAACCAGTAGATAGAGCTTACATCTGTCCCTTGGTCCTTCAAAAAGAAATACAAACCAAGCGGACCTTCTGATATGATCATACCTATCGTGGATGCTAACAAGGTTGCTTTCCGTCCAGCGGTGTCTGCAACAAATGGGGTTACAACGCTTGGGAGGAGTTGTGCACCTCCTATAATTAATGAAGAATATACAGAAGATATGCTACTTCCCGTTGCTTCAAAGATGGTTTGAGTGTAAAACAGTACAACGTTTATCCCTGAAAATTGTTGGAAAAGCACTAAGCCCAATGTAAGAATGAATGCTTTGACGAGTCCGCGTGATCGAAAAATATCTAATAAGGATCCTTGATTTTCTACTTGTTCCTGTATTGATGATTTAATTTCTTCTAATTCCTTATCAATGCTTTCAGCTGTACCCGTACGTAGTTTTAACAAAGCCTTTTTGGCGGCATCGAGTTGGTTGTTCTGGACCAGATAGTATGGGCTCTCGGGAAAAAAGGGAAATAATATGACAAAAAGTGCAGGAATAACTGCACAAGTCAAACTGAATGCCATAATTGAGATAAATGGGCCAATACTATATGAGAAGAACAATCCAAGAGTTAGAAAAACATTTTGGACGCTTCCAAGGGTGCCCCTGTTATGAGCTTCAGCTATTTCACTAGTGTAATTTGGCAAGACGCAGAAGACACTTCCAAGAGCAAATCCCGCCAAAAAACGAGCGAAATAGTATAACCACAAGACTTGGGCAAAGGCTAGGATTATAAATGATATCAAGAAAGATACACCGGCACATAGTAGAAGAGTCTTCTTTTTTCCTATTTTGACTGCCATGAAGCCGGTTAAATAAGGACCGCAAGCTGCGCCTAAAGTCAACAGGGAACCGATCCATGATTCCTCCTCTTTGGTAATGACGTGGTCAATCGGTTTATCATCAGTTATAACCTCTCCATTTAGCTTTGATATGACTGGAGATGACCATGTTAGTGCTATGCCTACTGCAAAAGCGGCTAAATTACCTAAAATGAGAAGGTGAAATGTGTATGATCACTAAATTTAAAATGTAATGGTTTTTAACACTTACTGACAGCCACAGCCATGTACAGAAATGTTGGACTTTTGTCATTTTCTGTCTTAGTTGTAGGTAATTTTCCCTGAGTCTTAGTCATGAGTATTCTTCAACCGGGGATAGATGATTGTCTGTAGAAGTTATGCATTAAAAATAACTTTGTAATTACAATATCCTGCAAAATTGTCATATACAATACCGCGAGCGGTCGACGAATTGCCGAAAATTTTTGTCAAAGTGTATGAGTGTTTATTGCTTCGATATAAATTGGTCGAGTGCAACAGCACGAGACCAATTTTGAAGCAATAAACACGAATAAACACTTTGACAAAAATTCATGCAATTCGTCGGCTGCAAGAGGCATTTGAAGGACTATTCAACGAACAAAATTGACATTTCCTAGTAATTAATCAATGTTATCACGTCCTCTTTGAAAATAAAAATCTGTTGACGTAAAATAAATTGTTTGTCAAATTTGACATTTCTAATATCATATTTGATTAATTTTACAGGAAGTTAAATAAATGTCACAGGAAGAGAAAAAAATTGTCATTAAAACTCCGCTAGCGGAATTGTTGCACAATTTTACGCTGATTGGTGGCAAATGACATAAATACTAAATTATGATTGGTGAATAGTTAACTTGAAGGGGGTGAGTTGAATAGTCATAACAATTTATTAATAAAGACGAAGTTAATATGAAATTTCGGCTTTTTAGCACAACGCCCAGCAATTTAAGGTTCTCCTACCTTGTGAATCCAAATAATGATTTTTAAATAATTAGTTATTTGTGTACCCGCGAACTATCAGAAGCCGTGTTGTTCGAGTACCTATCTTGTGAATAAACAAACTTGGTCGTTTTGCTGTTGGTAAACCAATACAAACTAAACTTTGAAAAACCGTAGCTTGCATCATTATAGTTTAAACTTGGTGTGAAAGCTAAAAGTTAGTGTGATGTTATTTCCAGATGTTATGCTATTTTTAATTTGCAGCGCTTTTGTAGTGAACGCTTCTGTTCTCGAGCATTTTGGGCGAGTCCCGCCCCCCTGTTCATTCGTTTAAACGCAATAGTGACGGTGATTCCGCTAGTGACTGATGGTATTGAACATACCGCTAATTAAGCAAAGGGGCTTTACGCTGACAGAATTGATGCAGTTCGCAGAAATTGCATCGCAATTTTTCTTGTCATTATACACTGCCGTCTTGCGATCGGCATTCGAGTTAAGGTTTTGGTATCAGCTCGTAGCTCGCTGTTTCGGCCGCCTTTGACGAGACCACCCATTCAGAAATTGAGCCCGAGGCATCTGAGTGAGTGGTGTCTCAGTTTATTAGCTGCGAAAAAATTGAGATTCCTTTATCGCGAAGTAAATCTTGCACTACTGCTAAATGTCGGATCAATTCTGAGGCTCCTTAGTAATTATTAATAACAAAGGGTAAATCATGTGGCAAGTGTCGTTGGTTGAGTTACCCTTTAAATCACATTTTGTGGAATTAGAAACTGGTTGTTTTCACTCCGCACCCGCCTTCCGAAATAACATGGTCTCGATCGTGTTTACTCGGCGTCGCTGTTCTGGCTTAACAACATCTGCAAGGGCCAGGTTCGTCTCCTCATAATGTGTGAACGATGGCACATGCAGCAAGGGTGATCTTTGCACTTATTCAGGAACGTTCTGTCACCAGCTCCAGGTAGATTGCATAAATTGTATTTGGTGTCGCGGATAAGTGCGCCCAATTCCAGAGTGTTGTCTCTCTAACCTCAGGTCTTTTAGCGACACCCTGTGCGCTAGTTTAAGGCAGATTACTAACCCCTTTCTGGCATTTCGTGCTTCCATTTTTAATAACTAGATGTTCCGCCTTCGGCTGGATAAAATTATTTTAGATAGCTTGTATGCATGATGACGTTCTCTAGAAGTCAAGGTTAACATTGTGGTATCCATGTTATTTTGCTCGTTGAAGTATTTCATAGACAGCTCGTTAAAATTACATCGTTGTTTTCTTGTGTGGAATTGTATACATCCAAGTTTTTGTAAAGTAAAAACCTAGCTTCCTTCGGGTAGCTTTTATTGGCCTTGTACCGTAAATGACGCTTTTTTTGTAGCAAGGCCCTCCGTGCGAGCCGTAAGGAATGGCGTAATTCTAAATAGTTATTTAAATTTGACGTCGGCGACAAGTGACCAGTTGTGCTTTAGATCATTAATCCCAGGAATTCAAGTTCTATGAAGTCGAAACAAGGTTTATTTTTACGTTGTTTGTATGTTTTTCTTTTTTTGAAGTTTTACTGGTATGGACTAATCGAAGAGATGCTGAATACAATCAATTCTATCGCTATCATTTTGGAAAACATCGCCGGCTAGAAAAGCAGACCAAGAAAGATGAAAGGCTAATACAATTTCTAAACGAAAATAACGTAAGCATCATTTGAATGCCATGCTCGTCGACTTTTTATGTGTACATCTCCTAAGAAAAAAACTAAAAATCAGATCGACTACTTTCTTGCCAACAAGAGATGGAGATCATCCTTTCGAAAAGTAAAAACCAAATCTACCGCAGATTGCTGATCTAACCACCGGCTATTGATCGCAAACTTTAAAATGATAAACAAAAAGACAAAGAAAACCTTACAATCAGCAGCCCTTCGACAAATCTTATCTGAAGTTGAACAACCAGAGGATTCTAATGACTGTAACCAACTCTTGGAAGAAACAAAAAACTGATACAACGGGATAAATGACTTATACTAGATAGCAGACGAAACGGAAGAACTGAATGATTGATAACTAGAATCCTGCAACTGATAGAAGAACGAAGAATCGCTTATTATCCAACATAGAGCCAATGGCAAAGATCTGGCAATCCGCCAGCTTAACCGGAGACAAAAATCAAAATAATACCTATAATCTATACTATACAATAAAGTGAAATAACATGTGAGCAAATTGTCAAGATATTTTTAAATTGTAGGCACGTACAGCTAATTAGCCTATTTTTTAAATTATGACCCCGCTTGTATATGAGTTTTTCGTGTTATTCCGCCTGAAGGTAAGCATATCGAATTTTATGCAAGCACTTAATGGTTTATAGCGTACGCAGCTGTGTCATCCGCTTGCCGCGGTCGAATTTGAAAGGCACTCATTTTGTATCCTTGCTTATATTCGTTGGCACGCTAGGTTACAAATATCGATTTGTCTGCATGCCGCATTCTAGAATGTTCCGCGACGTGAATTTAACAAACAACGCCATGTGTGTGAGAGAGAGCTATCATGTACAACTCGGCTGCCCCGTATTTTATCGATCACGCGCCCACTGGCGCTGCATTTCCAGTTCAGTTGGCATCCGGCATCTGAACGCAACAGTTGGTTTTGAAGTGGGCCTTTCGTAGGGCGCGCCCCTTGGGGATTCGCTTGCGGGGGTGTTTGACGTCTTGTGCTGTCCTGTCTGTGTGCGAATGACATGGTTTTAATTGTCATTAGGACTTCTGTCGTTTCAAAGCGTTTTGGCAGTGCGTTACGCATTTCTTTTGGGACATTGCAATCTGGGGGCGTAAGTGACCGTTTGGGGGTGTCGATTATCGTAAGTCTTTTGGGTCTCCGATTTGCCGCGGAGCAGCAGACTCTTATATTTCGTCGATTAGACGGATTCCTTTGTTGGGAGACTCATTAGCAGTGTTGTGTTGGTGAAGATATCGTTTTACCGTTCTGCTTCCGTGCGAACTTTGCATTGCGTTTCGTATGGATAAATTCTCCATGTGTTCAGCTCCCGCAGCCCGTTGAGTAGTTTGCCGTATGCCCTTCCGTTTCGTCCCTGCAGTATCTGGGTACCGTCGCCGTCACAGCAGCTTAGAACGTCTCGTTACCGCACAACCAAGCTCCTTACAGGTATAGTTTGTACCATTTATTAACGTGTAATGTGCAGTTTAACATATATACAGTGTGTTGCGTCGAATTATCGAACAGTTGTTGTAACGTCTTGGTTATTTAGCTCTCATTGTGTACCTTTTTGTAATTGTCAAACCGTTACAGTTGTGTATCTGTCATTTATAGTTCATTTACCGGCAGTGAATATAGTTTAATGTCGCTCTTTATCACCGCTATTTGTCTAGAGTTTACTATTCATATCGTTTTACAGAATTAATGTCAATTGACCGAATTTATGTCAATATTTTTAAGACGTTGTGCAATTTACTGAACTGCTCTATATATATTTTACATTTACTTGTATTCTTTTCTACGTTTTCAAATATTTTGGTCAATACATGTCATGATAATTTAACTGTGGTTTTCTTTGTTATTCTGCATGCGATTCGTGTGTTTATATTTTACAGTTGTAAGAGGAGTTTGGCCAGTTGACCAAGGGGATTTAGAAAAGGTAGGTCCGTTGGTGCTGAACCGGCTCGCTATCCAGATTACTGCCAAGTTTAAGGTCAAAAGGTGGATGCATATACTTCCTTATTACTCAGTGAGTTTACCTGTGCATTCTGTTTTATCTTGATGGAATTGTGGTGGCGCTCAATCAATTTAGATCTGTTTACCGTTTATTAGGTCGTTGCCCTTGTGTTATATCGTGTTGGACCACCCATCGCTCCACTGCAGACTAGTCGGCACTTCTTGTTATGCTCTGGGCAGCGGTCTTGTGTGACTTACATTTCCGATTTTGTGAGATATTGTACGCGCTAGTCGTCTAGCTTTTTTGTGGCTTTTCGTAAATACCGTCATACGTTTCAATTTTCAAAGCCAAGCTTGATTTCATTTGCTCACATGTTATTTATCACATAAATTCAAAGCAAAACGCAAATAATTCAGGATGGTCAAGAAAATGTCACAATTGATCTAAAACGAAGTCTGGAGAAAATATTGCTCTGAGCTCTACTATGACAACTATGTACGATCGCTCGAGGAAGATACTGGACAGTATGAGCTTGAACCAGCCATCCTCAAGACCGAGGAAGAGGTAATTAATAAACTTGCAAATAGAGAAGCACGGCCGAACAATAAAGGCAATGGGGAAACAGGTATAAGCATTATGAAAAAAAGATGTCAGCGTATTTGGACATCTAAGAGTAGCCTGAAGATTGGCTTAAATCCCTGCTATCATACACATAAGGAAAACTCCCACAGACTGTTAATTATAAAACTACAGCTCTCATCTCACACGCTAGTAAGGTAATGCCATACATACTTGAAGACAGATTGAAGGCATTCATTCTGCCGCAGAATTTAGATAAGCAGCCTGGCTTTGTCCCTCGAAAAGGTACACGTGAGTAAGAGTTTTAAGTAAAATATATCTGTGCTTTGTCGATTACAGCAAGGCGTTTATCTAAGTTCAATGTCTCAAATTATGGCAAACAGAAGAAATGGAAACATTTATTAAATAAACTTAGTTAAAATTCGAGACTGCTAACGTCACCGTTTTAATTCTTCAGTAATCATTTTACAGTTTCTGAAACTTTTGCATTTCATAACTTAAACATTTCTTTACCATGCACTACCGGACAATGTTTGCTGTTAGTTTCTGAGACTCTTTCTTAGAGGTTGCCATCTTGTCAAT
>OW679203.1:77810340-78047833 GCA_940337035.1 Agriotes lineatus
GTCGAAAAAAAGTGTCTCGTTTTTTTTGGCCGCGACTGTATATTCGTTTTCTCCTATTTTAACAGCCCCTAGTATCGTTCGTAGTATTTTTCCTTCCCATATTCGTAACTGTTCTTCTTCATTTTTTGTGAAGCATATTTTTCTGTTGCGTACCTATGTCATTACTGGTCTAATTAAATTTTTGGATATTCTAAATTTGTCGTTTTGGATATTTTTTATTTTTAAGCACTTTTTTACTTCCTTTAACTACTATAAAGGAAGTATTGGATTCACCCCAAAAATTCGAAATTGAGTTTTCAACAGATCTTCACGTTTTAGAGTCCCCTGATCCCAAAAAACATATTTTTTTTCATTGGTCTGTCTGCCTGTGTGTCTGTCTGTGTGTGTGTCTGTGAACAGAATATCTCAAAAACGAAAAGAGGTATGGCATTGAAACTTCATATATAAGCTTTGTGTACTATGTAGATGAGACAGCAAGCTTTTGAAGAAAATCGCATAACCGGAAGTAGGTGTTTAGTCTTGTGATTTTTCAGTTTTTTTCGATTTTTTCAAAAACGGCTCTAACGATTTTTTTTAAATTTTACATTTTTCTTACATTTTTAATGTGTATTGATGTGAGATAGGTGATTTTCCAGTTGAATACTTCTAAAGTGGGTTTCTTTTGTTTTTTTTCTATTTTTTTTAATAACTCCTATTTTAAATAAAACACCCGGTATATTATTACATTTTTGAATTCACCTTAAATTCTAGAGAAAATTTGTCTCTTCAACTAACACTCGATTTTGTACCGTTTTTGTAGAATTTGTAATTTTTGAAAATTTTTAACAAATGGTTAAAAATTAAAAATGAAATTTTTGACTAATTATAAGATCACTGTAAAAGGAAGTTGTGTGAGTGTATCACACCAGATTTTTGTTGCTGTAATAAGCCTTATTTCCTAATTGCAGTCTCTCTTTCATTTCACTACTTCTACCATTTGTGCTGTTTTTCATCACTTCTAGATATTTAAAGGTGTTTACTTCCTCAAATGTGTACTTTCCTATCTGTAAATTTCGTTTTGTGTGTTTCTCATTGGATTCTTAAATATATCAGTTTTCTCAGCGTTTATTGTTAGACCTCTTTTTGCTTTCTGTTTCTATCTTCCAGAACGTTTCTTTTAACTTTCTTAGGCTCTTTGTCACTACCACTACATCATCAGCATATGCCAGTATTTGTTCTTCTTTATTTCTTATTGTCCCTTTTGCCCTAGTGGCTCCTATTATGTTTTCAAACATTATATTAAATAGGGTGGCTGACAGTGTATCGCCTTGTCTCACACCTGTATCTGTTGAGAATGCTTCGGATCTTCAATTCGTTATTTTAACTACTGCATTTGTTCCTGATAGTGTTCTTTTTGCGAGTTATGTTAATTTTGTCGGTATATTGAGCTGTTTCTTGTCTTTGATTAGCATCTCCCTATCAACTCTGCCGAACGCCTGCTTAAAATCAATGCAAATCATATATACAGTATGATCGAAAACTTTCAACGTCTAGAGGGCTGTGAATTATTTTGTAAAAAAATTTTGTTGGCTTAAAAGTTACTTGAATGAGAGAAGGCAGAAGGTAAAGTGTAATGGAATAGAGTCTGAAGAAATTGAGACTACCTATGGGGTGCCACAAGGTAGTATACTCGGGCCCCTACTGTTTATTATTTATATAAATGATATTATTGAATCGGTCAAACGGGCAAAAATACATTTATTTGCGGATGATGCTGTAATCTACATTTCTGGAAATGATATAAAAGAATTAGTAAACATATTAAACCAGGAACTTCAAGTAATGTCTTCATGGTTGAACATAAATAAACTGAAACTCAATGTCAGCAAAACAAAGGCAATGATATTTGTTAGAAGGAAGAGAAGGACTGACTGGAATGAAGATGAAATCAGAATATGTGTGGATGGAAACCAAATTCAAATAGTAGAGGAAATAAAATATCTGGGAATAATTGCAGATAAACAGCTTAAATTCGACAAACATGTTGATTATGTATCGAAAAAGTTAGGTAAAAAAATAGGAATTTTAGGTAGATGTAGCACTTACCTTTCTCTTAATACAAGAAAACTGATTTATAATACTATTGTACTGCCTCATTTCACTTATGCTTCTACGGTATTGAATTTGGCAAGCAAGAACGATATGAGTAGATTACAAAAGTTGCAAAATAAAGCAATGAGGATAATCTTAAGATGTGATCGGAGAACTAGTATTAATGTAATGCTTTCTAGGCTTCGTTGGGTAGGTGTGTCTGACTTGTGTAAAATTAATTCTTTGATTTTTATTCACAGTATTAGAGTGGGGGAAGTTCCTAACTACTTTGTGGGCTTATTACAGACTTTTGAGGATACTCATGGTTATAAAACCAGAAATAGATGCAATTATAAGGTTAATAAAGTTAATATCAACGAAACTAAAAATTCACTATTTTATAAAACACTTCTGCTATACAACAATTTAAAAAACGAAATAAAAGAGTTACCATTAAAGAAATTTAAATGTAAAATAAGAGAATTGTATCTTAATAATAGTTGCTAGTCAAATGTTGTGATATGGAGTTTAGTGTGATAGTTTATTGTGATATTTAAAAGTTTTAAAATTTTTCATGTACATATTTATATTATTATTTTGTAAATGCTCTGTAATGCTTATGTAAGCAAATAAACAAACATTATTATTATTATTATAGTCGTGGTAGTAAAAGTCACATTGGAATGTTATATCTGTCAGTTTAAGGTTATGTCAGGATTGTTATTTCAACAAATACAAACATTCTTATTGAATACATAAAAATGTTGTAACACTTCGCCCTTCTGCTAATAAGGGTTATTAAATTAATTAATCACCATCGGCTAGCTCTCTCAGTCGGAGTTAATTTGGTTCAGACAGATATACACTATGAGACCAGCAAACAAACACCAAGATAATTTTAGACAGTTTAATTATAGTTCAAAATCTATTTACAAACATAGGCATTATCCAATAGAACAAAATAAAATGTATTTCACAATGAAATTGGTAGTTATACGAGACGTCCTGTTGTGAAAACCTGGCGTCACTGCAACCCGTCATACATCGGTGCGTTTGGAGGCCCTACAGTTTGTGCTTTGGTAGAACGACGGGACGCAACTAGCGGCGTTGTTGAGCCGTCGAAATTAAGCCCGATTCACATTTTTAGTGCAAATCACATGCCAGGCACGGGCACTGCACGGGCTCGGCAAGAGCAAGGATTTCTTCAAGCATTCACACTGCTGCGGGTTTCAGTCGTTCTTTAACAGCTTTTACAATATGTTGTCAACTTTAACATTAATAAAAAATTCTTTAATTTTAGACGAAGAAGATAAAGAGAACTTTGTAAAGTGATGCCAAAAAGAAAACGACGTTTTTGGGTACATAATATGCTAAAAAGTCGTAACAAAGATGTAAAAAATCATACAATTCTTCATTTTTGCGTACATATTCTAGTAGCATTTTACTCATCTCCGCTGTAAAAGTTTGTCTCTGCTGACACCTCATTATTTAGTTGATTTCGCCTATCGACTGCCCGGTTGAGTATTCACACAAAACTTTTTTTGCGAAACGGGCTCGGCACGTGCTCGGCAAATATTGTTCGAAAAGAAAACCCGCGTGCAAGCGCCGTCGCTTGCCAAGCAGGTGATCGCCTAGTGTGAATGCCCCCGACAAAATGCATAAGCTTTCATGAGAAATTAATTTTGCCGAGCGCGTACCCTGCCCGTGAATGGCATGTGCCTTGCACTATAATGTGAATCGAGCTTTAGTCCCAGGGATACCGATCGTTAAGCTTGAATCTCGGTCACAATGTCAAAGGCACGTGTTAACTGCAAATATAGGTTAATTCGGCTGTGTCAGGGCTATTTACTTACAACACCGGGTCGTGCGGGAGATTCGGCAAGCCCCCTGTGAATTGGGTGTTGTGTTTGTGCTGGGTTCTATAGAATGAGAAGTCGACGGTGGATTCCACCTGGAGCCTGGCTTCGAATCTGGAGCGGACGTCGGGGAAACGTTCCCACAGCGCTTGCCCTCCGGAGATGCTGTAGGAGCTTGGTTGATTGGTGAGTACACCTCTGTAGTCAACAAATATTTAGAACAAATTTAACCGGCCTCTAAGATTAGCAATGTGCCGGGCCTCAATAATATGTAATCTGACACGGCCAGGGCGGGTTTAATTATGCTGAGTAGCTGGCTTAATTATTACGAAAAGCATGCGAAACGGCCTCGTGTACGAGCCTTCGTCTCCAACATGTCTTCCGGGGAATTGTTACAAATAATTGTTGACGGAGCTTGGGCTAAAATTTAGGCTGGCTTCAGGTTATAATATTGACAGGGAAAACCAGTGAAGTGGTCCTCGGAGAGGTCGTCGCTTCCAGGAACTGGCTTTCAGGACGGGGATTCGTTCAGGTTTTAGCTAGAAACACGGCCTCCTAGATTGGAGTCTTCGGTTCGACTTAGCTACAGGTAAATTCAGGGTGCAGGATTTCAAAGTGTGAGGGAAGAATTCTCTTAAACGGTCGGGACAGGAACAGGAAGGGAAGGAAGGGATAACGTGAATTAATGAAATGAATGCCTGGATGAATGCCTTGTGAAATGGTCATGAAGCTGCTTTTATGTCTCCTCCTCGTGCTTCGGACATCTTAAGTGGGAAAACGGCGATGACGTATTTTTATCGCTGGTCACGCGGGTTAAAGATTCAAACTCCGATACGTAACGTAGAATACGCTATGGGAGAACGCGCGAATTAATTTTAATTCAGAAAAACGCGTTCACGCTGGGCGAAACGTTACAATGTTAGTAACAAAAACAACTACAGCTATTCAAAATGATTTGCTGCATTTTCCATATACAGAACCACCTAGTGCTCGGCATTAAACATCCTGTAAAAGTTAAGTTTATCTCTCAAAATTGTATAGGTTATATTAGTAGCTTTACTCATCACTGCCAACATAAATTTAATTTTAAAAAATCCCCAGCCCTCTAGACTGAAAGTTTTCAATCATATGTTAGTTGTATGTTATGTTTATTACTTCTTTTTACAATAAAGGAAGTATTGGATTTACCCCAAAAATTTGAAATTTAGTTTTCAACAGATCTTCACGTTTTAGAGTCCCCTGAACCCAAAAAACATATTTTTTTCATTGGTCTGTCTGTCTGTGAACAGAATATCTCAACAACGAAAAGAGGTATGGCGTTGAAACTTCATATATAAGTTTTGTGTACTATGTAGATGAGACAGCAAGCTTTTGAAGAAAATCGCATAACCGGAAGTAGGTGTTTACTCTTGTAATTTTTCAGTTTTTTTCGATTTTTTCAAAAACGGCTCTAACGATTTTTAAAACTTTACATTTTTACTACATTTTTAATGTGTATTGATGTAAAATAGGTGATTTTCCAGTTGAATACTTCTAAAGTGGGTTTCTTTTGTTTTTTTTCTATTTTTTTTATTAACTCCTATTTTAAATAAAACACCCGGTATATTATTACATTTTTGAATTCACCTTAAAATTCTAGAGAAAATTTGTCTCTTCAACTAACGCTCTATTTTGTACCGTTTTTGTAGAATTTGTAATTTTTAAATTTTTTGACAAATGGTTAAAAATTAAAAATGAAATTTTTGACTAATTATAAGAACACTGTAAAAGGAAGTTGTGTGAGTGTATCACACCAGATTTTAGCTTTTTTCTAGTATTTACTTCATAAGATGTATAGCATCAGACATTGATTTACCTGCCCTGAATCCACATTGATGATCTCCTATTTGTTGCTCAGTGAATCTTGTTAGTTGCTTGTTTATCATGGTTGTTGAGATCTTATATGTGATATTTAGTAGTATAATATTACTACTGATAATACGTTGACTGCAAAGGCTTTTTTTTTGTATACAGATCTCCGACGTCAAATTGCGTTAGGCATATTAAATCATTGACACCCAAAATTGGTCAAAATTCGTAATAAAAAAAGCCTCACAAATTGTCTCATAGTTGACATATGCAATAGAAAAGGCGGTAGCCCCATCTACAAATTAACTCAAACACAGATGTGTTTGTGACTTATCGTTTATTCGCTGTAGAGAAGACAGTGATGTGCGTAAATTCTACTAGTAGTGACACAAAATTTGTCTTGTACTTACATTGTATTTTTTACGTATTTTATCGGTTTCAGGATATTAAGCCTTTGTTTACATATACAAAAGTAGGCTGGTAACTAGATCATAACTTATCTGTAGGGTTAAAGAATATTACCCTACATGGCAACCATAACCATATAGCAACCGATAAACTATTGAACAAATCACGGATGTTATGAATCACAACTGCCTTAGAAGTTTTAAAATCCTCGCTCTACGAGCTCGGATTTCAAAACATCTGCGGCAGTTATGATACTCATAACATTCCTAGATATGTTAATAGCTATTATTTTGCTAAATATTAACAAAAACCCAAAAAGTAGACAAGAATAAATTTACAATTTTTTGACTCTGTGGTTGAGTTTTCATTCTTATCCCAAAAGTCCACTATCCCTTAGTTACATTTATTTTCTAGGAATATACTTATAGCTGCGTGCAAAAGGTAAGTCCTAAAGGTCAAAATTAACTCTTATGCAGCATCCCGGGGCGAAACATGTTAAGCAATACAAATTTCACTGACAGGCACTTCACTTCATTTAACAGATTAGTCTGATTTTTGCTGTAACTTCAGAAATAGTATTTTAATTTTTAGTTAGAAAATTATATAAGAACATACATAACAACTGTATTAAGAATACTATATACATTTACATAATATAAATATTATTGAAATCCAGTCACAGGAAATTTATTTAAAATCTTCTGTAGAGTTGCAGGTACTAGAGCAAGAAATTTAAACCGGGTTCCCATTTTATCAGGATCAGTCATCATTTTAAAGCTGTAATCCAGACTCTTCACCTGATCTTCTCGTGCATTTTCCTTTAACGTTTGCAACCGGTGTTCAATACCCATATTTAGCAGAAAATCTCTTTGACAAATGGGGCCGAAAGCAAGAATCTCATTTTTTTCAATCGCAGCCTGCAATGGAACAAACATAATAAACAAGTTTTGTAACAACTCGTAATTACCTTTTTCAAGGCAGCAAAGTCCACATCAGCAGTGAGGTCCGCACTTCCAGGCTCTATTAAGGGATCGTGTTGCTTATGTTTCCTGAAGGCTCTGAAAGTGTCTGTGCCTTCACCATTGTGTCCATAATCGGCAATCAGCGCCAAGCCACCATGCGTTTCAATCCTCGCACCAATTTTCTGTGCTAAAATCTGACTTTCCGGGGAAACCTCCACGTGAGCTCGAGATTCGTCACGTTTAATAAACAGCTGCCCCACGGGTGTTTCGCAATTTACCAAAACGAATCGAAAATTAGTCTCCGACGATGGATCTAAATCTACTAGAACTTCACGATAGCCTTGATCAGTTTTTTGAAATTTATGGACGGGCAGGGCGTCGAAAAATTCATGGGCAACTAATAAAGTAAAGGCACTCGGTACGTCATCCAAATGTTTGTACCAGGCAACAGGAACGCCACTAATAGCCTGCCTTTCTTGATAGGCAAGTGAGTCCTTATTTGAATTATTTTCAACAACATTGATTTCCGAAGGCAAGCACAGCCGTTTAGCCTGTAAGTCGCTTAAATGAGGGCTGACTTCCACAAATGCACACTAGCATTCTCAAGCAGTCGGAAATGCGAAAACACTCTCAAGATGTCTTGGCACAGCGAGCCCCTGCCGGGTCCTAGCTCTACAATTTGTACAGGTTTCGGAGAGCCCGCTTTTGACCACTCGTTGAGAAACCAAATTGCAATCATTTCGCCAAACACTTGCCCCAGTTCTGGTGACGTTATGAAGTCGCCCCCCTGTCCGAAAACGTCGCTGTGCATGTAGTAGCCCCCAGGGGATTTATTAACACTTCCTTCATATATTCCGCTACGGTTATGGGACCTGCGGCCTTAATTTTTGAGCGTAGGTGCTTTGCGACTTCATTTTGGGGCCTTGTTGCCTTATCTGACTGAACAGTGTAGTAGCTGCGGGTAATCTTGAGCAAGCGGTGGAGAGTTCTCCGAGCAAATAATTTATTTACGCTCATATTCCAAGCTCACTTAAATCTGCAAAATATGTTATTAAAGCGCTACAAATAATAATAGTTGTATTAAAACGTTAACTTTTAAGATGATTTGAATAGTAATTAATTTCTTACCATTATTTCTAGGTTACATTTTCGAACATAACCTCAATTGTGCTGCTTTGACCTTGAGGGTGTTATCTAGCGCAGTTTCAACTTATTTTTAAATTGTAATTCAGGAGAAACTTCCAGAAATGTAGGTATTAATTAACTTTCATTATATTCTCTGGTGCTCTACAGAATAATGTGTAGCAATACGTTTTCAGATGTGGCCAGTGCTGGCATTTCGAGTGCTTCGTACGTATGCACCCTATATAACTGTGCCGTTTGCAGCTGTAATAGGCTACATCGGATACAACTTAGAGGGTTTCGTTTCCGACAAATATACACCATTTAATGGTTAGTTAAAAGTAATGTCTAATAACATAACCACAAATGAAATTCTAAACGATACCAATAATGATTTACAATTAGCAAGACGAATATTATACCGGTTAGCATATAAGCTACGTATTGTAGTAGTATATTTCTATGTAAAAATGAAGCCGAGTTTTGTTTCCAGAGTCCATCAAGGAATCGCGAAGCGAACGGCTAATATCTGATGAAAAGTTGGAGTCGGCAGCCAGTGTTGAAGCACTGAAATACAGTGCTAATGTGCTGGGAAAAAATGTGTCTCCATCACTGAAGCAATGAAATCAATGTGTGGAGCACTGAGAACTAAGAAGAGTGCAAACTAATTCGCTGCATACCTCGACTTAATTGTGAAATATGTGATATTTAAATAATTTAGTGTATTACGTAGTGCTATTAAATGTTGTCTTATGGAGTACAGCTTTCATTTATTAACATGGTGGCTTTTCAAAGAAATTTCTGTAAAGGAACTAGCCATCCCATCGCCTTTGTAGCTCATTCAAACGAACTTATACAAGGTTCGGCAACAATGTGGGGGGTATAATATGGAGTGGTCATTGCCATGTAGTACACGTTATTATGATAGCGAGCACTTTTCAAATTCTCGGTAGGAAAAACGTGTCTGTCAAGTGTTACTGTGTATCTCTGCGTAGATCTGGGTAATCTCTTACTTCGATTCAATTATGCACAAAGTGTTGTTAAAAATGGTTTGTCAAAAATGTATAATGTGTAAGAGAGGATATGTCGACAACCAATTTAAACGATTAAATTGTAAATTTAAAGCATTCTACCTAGCTTTACCACCAAGAGACCAGAAGGAGAAATATTTGAACATTTCACGTAATTAGGTATAGAATTTATGTCTGTCACTATTTTTGAAAAATCTGATTTTATTTAATACTGGGAATCAATTTATTCATGCAATTCTCATTTTTTCCTGTTTATTACTGCATCAGTCTTTATATTGCATTTATGGTGCTTGTCACTCACTCATATCTAGTGTACTTTTCAAGCAAGTGACCTGCTGGCATAAGACGGTCAGCACATTCATCGGAAGTGTCTCTTTCAGGATTGGTTGCGTTGCATCGTTCAGTCTTTCACGGGAGTTATTTATAGCTACTGCATGTGGGGATGCATGCCCGCTACACCTATTACACTATTTATCGCATTTACTACCAGTAGCAATTATTCCTTAGGTGCTATGAAGCTGCAGAACGGGAAATTATTAGCCATAATTGAATTATCATGTTTACATTTCTTGATCTGCATACGATAATCCCTTCTTAGTGAGAAATCAAAATCTCTGCCTAAAAAATATGCAGTTCAGTTTACGCACGATTAATATGAGACATAGCAGCCCACTGCTTACACGGTCCTGTGTTCCATTTTGTACTAACTGGCGTTAAATAGCTACTCAAGAAAATACTTGTCGGCATATGTTATATTGGAGCAGCAATCACTTCCAGTGCAAATTCAATATTCAGTTTGAGGTTGTAACTCGATAGCATGTAACAGGCGTTTTTTTGATTGATTTAAAGTGGTTATTTGATTATAACTACTTACTTGTGTACTTTATTTTTACATTGCGGATATACAGTGTATTTATAGATTTATATAATTTTTACTGGACGCATCTACAACAGATGGTAATTGTCATGGTTATTTTTAGAAGATAGAATTGAATGTTTATTGACAAAGCATGTTCTTTCTCGTCGTGTTGCTTTTGTTCCTTGTCGTTAGATAGTACTGAAGAACTAAGAGGCATCTCATCCTGTAGTAGTAAAATTTGTGGTATTGCCGTTATCTACCCTTGAAAAGTAAAGCGAACAGGCAGGCAAGGACAGCATACGTTTATATTTAAGAATGTGAAATACTGCACACATTTTTATAAGCTACTTACGATTATCTTGGTTAGCCTTGGTCATTGCAATCTGCTTGTTTTATATTAAGGTGACCATTTTCAGATTTATCAAATGTGGAACAGGAAGCAATGAAAACTAGTTGTGGTTAAGTGAAAACGTTATCGATAGTTAAATTTCTAACCATATTCAGATATGGTTTCAGTAGGCACGTTTCCGAGTTACGAGCAATTTTTGAATTTGAGAAATCAAACCTTCTTCAGAGTAGATGTTCAATATGTCCACCTCCCATCTCCACACAGAGGTCTCATCGCCGCCGCAATGACTCTTACTCTTTCAAAAACACCTGGCATTCCTCTAACAGTTTGACAGATATCGTTAACACACACCTTTAACTTCTCTACTCTATTAATGGGGGTGGTGTACACGAGGCTTTTTAAATATCCCCAAAGAAAGAAGTCTAACGGATGAAGGTCTGGGGAGCGTGGTGGCCATGGAATAGTCCCACCTCAACCTATCCACTGCTCGCCAAAAACTTGCGATAGGTGCTGCCTCACAAGTATGAGAAAATATCGTGGAGCCCCATCGTGTATACACCACATCCCTTGGCGTAATTATAAAGGCATGTCCTTTAAAAGGTCTGGGAGTTCATTTTCTAGAAAATCATCAACTGTTTTCTGTTTGATTTTGATAGCAAGTATTCTAGCCACCTTAATATTTTTTTAATAGTTTACGATTTATTTCCCAAATTCAAAAATTGCTTGTAACTCGAAAACGCGCGATTATCAGGCACATGTTTATCTGGACTTTTTTACTTGCCTTGATGTGTAGAATAATACCTCGAAGTTTGGCCAAACATTTTAAAATCACCCTGTATAATCTATCAACTGGGGTCACCAGCAGTGTCTTTGGGTCTACCATTATACTCTCTTTGAAATATTCTTCTATGATATGTGCAATACTTTAGGTTTCTTCGCAGTCACAAAGTGGAGACGGTTGCATGCCCCATTTGTGCGGATAATATGCACACCTGTCGTGTTGGGTTCTGTTTTTACTAACAAAATAAATTTGTCAAAGGAACAGACACACTAATAGTAAAACAGTATATTGTATAAAACGTTTTCTTACATATTGCACATGCTATTTTTACATGTACTGTAGGAAAATACCCAAAAGTGTTAATATAATACCAGGTAGGTAACTATAAATGATTGTGATTTTTTTTTCTTAGGTTGGCACTGTTTATGTTGGTGGCACAGTAAGTCTATGTCAAATTTAATGTTCGGAGGTTAGGTTTTGCGTCATTCTGTGTCAAAACTGACGCAAAACCTAACCTGCTAATCTCGAATTTGACATAGACTTACAGTGCCACCAACATAAACAGTGCCAACCTAAGAAAAAAAATCACAATCATTTATACTCACCCGGGTAGTATAAGGGTGTTATATTACAAATAATCCATGAGAGAAAAGTTGAACCCTTAAAGCTGCTAGGCCGTGAAGGGTCATTTCTCGAGAGAATTATTTGTAATAACATCTGCGTGCCATGCAAAATTTTATCCACAACTCAATAAATATCCAGAAAACACATTTTAAATTGACAGCCGTGAAAAGTCATAGTGACAATTTGAAATGTACCGAGAGATTCGTGTTATATGTTTGGCAGTGCTGAAGTGTATTGTCAGTCTATGTCAAAGTCGAGGTTAGTAGGTTAGCTTTTCTTTGTTATTTGACACAGACTGACGTGAAACTTAACCCGCAAATCTCAAATTTGACATAGCCTGACAATACACTTCAGTACTGCCAAATGTATGACACGAATCACAGGTGACTATAATTATAAATTTAAATGAACACCCGTTAGTTGTTTATGGTATCGAGAGATAAAAAAAAACTGATCCTCAGCGGGCTTACAGTGCTACCAACATATTATTCAAATGTTTGAATTTCACAGCCTGCTGAGGATCAGTTTTTTTTTTTGGATCTCTCGATATAAGGGTGTTATATTACAAATAATCTACGAGAGAAAAGTTGAGCCCTCGAGGTTGCTAGGCCGTGAAAGGTCATTTCTCGAGAGATTTATTTGTAATAACATCTGCGTGCCGTACAAAATTGTATCCAAAACTCAATAAATATCCAAAAAACAAAAGTGTTGCTATGCAGAAACATACCACTTTTCTAAACGATTTTGTATTGAGAAATACACTACATTTCCCTACAGTATGTGAAAATACTTATTTGAAACGGATAATTATTTATGAGTATGAAGGTTGATGCAATCAAACGAGTATAGGCCATTCAGTAAACACATATACATTTTTTTGAAGTTGTCATATACGAAAAAAAAAATCTGCTAGGGATTCTGTATTTAGTTGTGCAAAGGTTTCCATACCTGCATAAAGGTGACTTTGAATTTAAAAATGACAATTAATAAATATCATTAATTCAGTGTCAAAGTACATACTATTCTGGAAATTCTTGCCTGAACTTTTATAAAATGTAATAAAAATACTTATTCATAAATGCTACATCAATAGTATCCAACACAGTATTTGTTTAACATCCTTAAAAGTAGTTATGACAGATGCTAATTAAATGTCACACTCTTAACCTATTTGTCTTAGTAACTTTTTGTAAGTACCACCGCGGCCAAAAAAATGGAAACACCAGCGTTAATCAAGTTAACGCTTTTTTATAATTTTACACGGTGTTATTAGGGGTTTACGTAATATTAGGTTATATTTTTTGACTTTTTACTTTTGACAACAACTGACAACTGCATTAAACAATATATCAGCAATGTTGATTTAACTTAGGTAATATACCCATTTACACTAGGAAAACAATGATGTTTCCATTTTTTTGTCCACGATGGTACATTCCGAGACAAAAGATGCATTTTGGCAGTACACTCATGAAATTTTAGAAATCAAAGGCCACTTTGTGTTTTTATGTTTAGTGAACAGACAAGTTGTTTTCATACGTGTTGTACACGTTATTTTTTTGCGTAATAATATCTCGAAATTTGGTTGAAAAAGACTTTAGAATGTGAAACTGTTAAATTGACAATTCACAATTACAATAAAATAGTTCAAAAAGTGGTACTTTCTTGGTCACTATGCAGAATGATTGTATTTTGTATGTGAAAAAGATGATCAAGAAAAGAGTTGTGCTAACTGGCTCATATTATATTCTGTAATTCTAATGATTACAGGAAACATAACAGACTCCATTTCAAAACCAAATACCTTAGTAAATAATCTAATTTACCATCTACAATAAGAACAATTCCCCCACAGTATAGAACATCCAGTAGCAAATCCGCTAATATATGCAACATTTAATAGTAAGGAATTGAAAGAAACTGAAACTAATCCTAATAAAAACAAAACAATTTGTTTTTTCACAAAATCACGTTTACTGTTTCAAGGAGATTTTAATAATCCTGTTTGTTTAGAATTTATCTAAAGACCATATGTAATATTTAGGTTCAAAATTGCATGCATGTATACATACAATGTATGTATTATCTGTAGCCTCTTTTTATCTTGCGGTGTAGAGGCTGGGGCTTGTACACTTGAGCATATGGCGGTGCAGTGCTCAACTTGGCCCGTGTATGAGTTACAATGTTGTAGCGCGTCTTTTGTGCTTGCGTAGGAACCGTTGTGCGAGGTCTGTTTTGGTGATGTGTTGACCTTGTTACTCTCTCTCTTAGGTCTGTGGTTCTGAGTAGAGCACAGTTAATTTGGTGCCCAACTGTGAATGATCTCACCAGACCCGATACTAATCACCAAGGCTGCGAAAAAATTCCGCTCATCGTGGGATTCGAACCGAGGACTTGCTTAATGCAAGCCTAATGCTTTACCAACTGCACTACCCGGCTTCTTAGGTTCAAACTTAAAGGGTTGAAATCTGCTGCAGTGTGATTCTGAAGTTTGTTTTTAGTTAGAGTGCTTTTTACAAGCTTCGGTTCCCCTTTCGTTGTTTTTGAAGTGAAGCTACATATTTAATTTCTGGTCGAATAACCGAAAAAAATTCTACCACCCAAATTCAACTTTTCTCAGCCATCCTGCAGAGAGACATTTTGACATGAAGCAGCCTTACGGCCTACATCTGAACACGTTGATGGACACAACGTCTATAGACGTCTAATTTCTACAGATGCGAGGTGACACAACGTCCATAGACGTTATTTAAAGCATAACTATTTGTGACACAACGTCGGTAGACATCTGATCACAGATATAAATATCATGTGAATTAAGTTGTAGTGTCACCATACGTATGCAGAAATATTCTGACTGTCACCCATACTTCAAATTTCGCCATTTTCGCCGTCTATAGACGTCGCACTCCCACGTGAGTACACTGTGCACGCAGTGTCCATCAATGTGTTAAGGAAATCATGTTTTCCTGTTAGTTCAGCCAGCTGGAGCTTGGCCTTCCGTTTTTCAATGAATTATCATTACCCAAGCCGCTGTTTTACTCTCGCTACCGACAGCTTTTGCATCGGTCCTGAGCGATGTTTTCTGAATTTTTGCATTGAACACTGCCAGCCAAACTGCTGCATTCCAAGGTAACTTAACTGTTATGTTAATTAAGTAATGCACATTATAAATTATCCCAATCAGAATATGTTGTGTTAGGTATATTTTGGATTTTATTTGCCTTACGGAAATGAAGTTTTGAGCACATGCTTGCTAGTCGTGTTGTAGCACTTTAAATTAATTATTGCGAATCTCTCACCAGGTTATTGATATTTATTTCCTGTGAAATTGTACTACGGAGAAACACAAATTCAGGAATTTTTTCTAAAGCAACGTGACGTCCTAAGATTTTTTGTTGCGGTCTCAGCGAGCAGCTGCAGCTATAAATGTATTTGCGTTAGGTATCTTAATTTATTTAGTTTGCGTTCGTACTGAGGTTATTGCGATACGCGTTTGCGTGTCGTAGTAGACATAAAGCGATGCTATAATAAAAATACTTAAAATGTTCATTTTTTTGCTTAAAAAAGTGGCAATGTAGATAAAATACTGTATGATACCTCGTTTATAAGGCATTTTGTAGCACTTACTCCTTTAGGGCACTCCTCGCTTCGCTCGTCGTACCCTAAATCCGTGCGTGCTACAAAATGCTTCTTATAAAACTCGTATCATAATATACTATTAGCAGTTCTTGAATTTAATGTCGTAATTAATTTGCGAAGAGAAATGCAGTTACTCGAATTTTGAAATAAAATACGCAATTTTAGGTAGAGTAAGGAAAGTCATTTTTGGAAGCTGAAGGAATTCATTCTATCCTGTTGAAGAGCGCCCCGCATCATCTTCTATCAGACACAACAAGTTGCGCCTAATAATTACCCGAAGTTTTCTAGGTATCGTTAAGTTACAATTTGAATTTGAGCACGCAAGTCAACATCTCTTACAGCCAAAAAACCCACCCCTTTTAACAGAGAGCTGACTGGAGACGTTTGCTTGGTGCAGGGTCGTGAGTGTGTTTGCACTTGAAACAAAATATCTAAAGCTCATTACACTGTTGTTAAGGTTGCAGGTAGGTTACACCAAATATTATTGTTTACAGTCAGAAGGTGTTGAACAATTCACTTGTTTGCCCTTAAAAATGTAACTTCCTCTTTTGTACATCCAAATTCAAATTTTGTTAAAGTAACGGTTAAAACACAAACTGCATTCATACAATGCAGAAGTAAGTTACTCCAGATTTGACGAGGGATTTGGAAGAGTTAAGCGAAGTTAAAAAAGCTACTTGGTAGAGTTGTCTACACAACATTTTTGGAGAATCATTAGAAATAGTGAGCGACTTTCGTAAATTATTACAAATCTGGAACGTAACTGCAGCCACGGTATATCACGTGGCTTATGGCTAAACTTTTAAGACACATTCCTTAAACAAAGTATTGCAGAAAATCAAACAAACTGTGATGTTAGCGCCGGCCGCAATGAGTATTTCTACACATTGTAATGCATGCTAATTTGGACGTTGCTAAACATCGCCACAATCAGGTAAATGCATCTCCGAGACGCACGAAATAAGATAAATCAAATTAAGCCTCACAGTGCTCAAGTACACAGTGAGCCGAGTTTTACGCATCCCTGCTCTAACTTCAGCCCAGATAAGGAGGCTCAGAAAGGTATAAAACCAGGTAACTCAGGCGGTTGGAGGGACTTGCGACTATCATTCCTGACCAGCTTTCCCTCCTAGGCCCTCTTGGGCCTAGATCCTGATCCCGTCCATCCGACTTGATTCCTAAGACCAGAACTTCTTGAAATCACCCAAATTCTCGCTGGAGTCCAAAGTGGTATGTCAGTTAGGCACCTGGCGTTTTCGAATATTTCCTCCTTGAATCCGATCTCCGTTGTAGCCTAAGGTGGTATGTCGACTAGGCATTTGGCGCACCCAGAATTCCCTCCTTGAACCCGACCTCCGTCGCAGCCCAGCGTGGTATGTCGATTAGGCACCTGGGGTTTTCGAATATTTCCTCCTTGAATCCGATCTCCGTTGTAGTCGAACGTGGTATGTCGACTAGGCACTTGGCGCACCCAGAATTCTCTCCTTGAACCCGATCTCCGTCGCAGCCCAGCGTGGTATGTCGATTAGGCACCTAGGGTTTTCGAATATTCTCCCCTTGAAATCGATCGCCACAAATAAAGAGCGCAATTCACTCGCTGGGACGCTATTTGCGAGCCTCCAGTAATCTGCCATGCCCTTGTATCATGATACACCAGGTCATAGAAATTACTTACAAAAATTAAGAGTTTAACTCATTGCTGGGACGCCGTTGCGAGCCTCCAGTAATCTGCCGTGCCCTTGTATCACGATACACCAGGTCATAGAAATTACTTACAAAAATTAAGAGCTTAACTCACTTGCTGGGACGCTATTTGCGAGCGTCCAGTAATCTGCTGTGCCCTTGTATCACGATACACCGGGTCATAAAAATTACTTACAAAAATTAAGAGCTTAACTCACTTACTGGGACGCTATTTGCGAGCTTCCAGTAACCTGCTGCAGTGTCCCTGCATGAAAAGCCAAGCTCCAAGAAGCAATTTTGAACCGTAACCTAAACTTAGGTTATTGTTGTAACTTCATGGGAAGCAGTTAAATTCAATGTTGTAATTTCACTTGCTAACATAATCCGGGCACTGCAGTTTATCCTGAACAAGGCCTGATCCTACCCCACATAAAATTAAAATAAACGAGTCCTGAATAAAAACGAAATTAACCCTTTTTTAATTTTGACATTTCACCACAATCGTAACCTTGTTATTTGTGCTTCTAGAAACGCTGATACGAGAGGGCGCTGCGCAGCACGGCGCTCGTACTAACCAGCTAGGCGCTTGGCAGCCCGTTAAGAGAATTATATATTTCTTTATTCATTGTACATTATACAGAACCTAATTTTTTAATTTAGTTAACTTGTAAATATTTAAATTAATAAATCCTTAATTTTCTGTGTACTTGATCTTTATACTTGAGTTTATAAATCGAACCCTGGCTTTCTGACTACCAGTTAGCAGTGGTATCAAATAAAATTTGTTGTAATTAAGCAATAATTAATAAGAGATAAATGGTATAAAACCTACCTTTTAAACTACAACTTTGTCACAATCTGTGAACATACGATCTTTGCAAGGCTTTTATAAGGCACTCTTCTTCTTCAGAAAAAAAATGTATATCAAAATCAAGATTTAATTTGAACTTTTCATTATATTCCACATTTACTATGCACTTATATACACTCTGATTAATCCTACATACAAATATCTAATATCATAACTATGCTTATTTGAAATACAATATCAATACCATCACATATAAACAAAAATATAACTCTACAATCACTTTGCTAACATGTCAGGGCTTGAGTTCCTTGATGTGTTACGTAAACTTCTAATATTCTTGAGCTCCTTGGTGCCATTAAATGTAAATTGTACATCACAGTTGCTGAGAGGATGAGGTTCTGTGTCCTTTGGACTCGAAGGCGTGCCAACACCACTGTCGATGGAATTAGTTGGGGAGCCCTTACTATTATAATTTGATAATTTCTCATTCAATGGCAAGCTGACCGATTTTTCGTCTATGTGATGAAGGTTGCACTTGTTGAGTTCAGAGCAGTCTGAGGTGCTTTTGTTGTTATTCAAATGTTCAGTATCGACACAGTCTTCTATCATTATATCAATTTTAGGACTACTACTGGCAACGCTCTGATTATGCAGCTTCTGTTGAAGGATCTGGCTGTGAGAATTCGAGAAGAATGGTGATTTTGTACTAAAATTGTTGTTGCTGGAAGTCTGGATTCCGTTCCTTTCGACTGTCCGTTCAGGAGATAGCTCCAAATCCCGCTTTGCAGTCTGCGTATTCAAACTGTTCGACCGCGGGGCACTTTGCTGGAGCTCAGTTAGATTTGGAACCTTCAGTTCGCCCACGTTAATCTTACCGGTACTCAACGATTTTATCATGAGCTTGTCTTGAGGGTTTCTGAACATCTTCAGGAGGTTGTTCTGAGGGTTCTTGAGGTCGCTCTTGTGGCGCTCACTGAAGGTAATTTGGGAGAGGATCCTACGAACGTCGTCGGTAATCTCCACGTCGACCTTCTGCTCGATCAAGGAGTTAACAAACGTGCCCAAGGTGGCAACCGTTACTTCCAAGCCCCGGTTTTGCATTTCCAGCCTGTTGATGCTTGCTTGCTGCAGGGTACGGTTTTTCTCCAGCCGCTGGACGTTTGATAGGGCCAGCTCGAGCTGCGCCATGAGTGACTTGTTTTGCTCTGCTAAATTCTTGTTCTGGGCCTCTATCTTGTGCAGGGATTCCACTTGGAGCTGGATTGATGCCAGCTCCTCCTGAAGTACCTGGTACTCAACTTGGTACTCGTTCAATTGCTTGCTGATGTCAGTTGTGCATACCTGCAATTATAATTTTGTAGACATTTGTTTGTCGCATAATTGAAGTAATGAAAGTAGTAGCTTTTATTTTATTAATGCGGTGTAGATATATTATAAAAGTTTAGAGTTTTACTCTAAAAGTCAAAATTTTTACAATAAAGCTGGAGAGTTTTACTTTGAAAGTCAGGATATCCCCTCTATAAAAGTCGAGATCCCTACTTTACAACCAAAGATCTAGTTTGATGTTGAGATTTCTACTTTAAAAGTCACAATCTCCATTATAAAGGTCGAGATTTCCACTTTAAAGGTCAAGATCTCTACTATAAATGCCGAAATCACTACAACCAAAGATCTAGTTTGACGTTGAGATTTCTACTTTAAAAGTCACCATCTCCACCATAAAAGTGGAGATTTTTACTTAAAAGGCTCTGGATCTCTATTATAAAGATCGCGATTTCTACTTCAAAAATTAACATCTCTACTATAAAATTCGAGCTATCTAATTTACAAGTAGGTACGTGTCTAATTTAAAAGTGAACATTTCTACTTCAAAGGTCATGATGTCCATTATAAAAGTCGAGATTTCTACGTTAAAAGTCTAGATCTCAACTGCAAAGATCAATATTTTGAGGTTACAAGTAAAGATCTACTTTAAAAGTTGTGAGTTCTACTTTAAAAGTCATAATTTACACCATAAAGCTCAAGATTTTTACTTTAAAAGTTACGATGTCTACTATAAAAGCCGAGTCCCCCACTTTACATATAAAGATCTAGTTTAGTGTTGAGATTTCTACTTTAATAGTCATAAATCTGCCATAAAGGTCGAGATTTTCACTTAAGAGCTCAGTATTTCTACTATAAAGATCGAGATTTCTACTTTAAAAGTTGAGATATCTACTATAATGGTAGAGATTTCCAATTTACAATTAAAGACCTACTTTAAATGTTGAGATTTCTACTTTAAAAGTCACAATCTCCATTATAAAGGTCGAGATTTCCACTTTAAAGGTCAAGATCTGTACTATAAATGCCGAAATCACTACAACCAAAGATCTAGTTTGACGTTGAGATTTCTACTTTAAAAGTCACGATTTCCTGTATAAAGGTAGGGATATCTACTTTAAGAGAACAACTCTACTATAGAGGTCGAAGTTTCTATTTACAAGTAAAAATCATGTGTAAAGGTTCCGATTTCTTCTTTAATAGTGACAATATTCACCATGAAAATTGAGATTTAGATTAAAAATTTCTATCGTAAAGGTAAAGGTGTCTAATTGACGGACAAGGTCTTTACTAGAAAGGGATTTCTACTTTACGAGTGAAGATCTAGTTTAAAGGTTCCCATTTCTACTTTAATAGTCACAATATCCACCATGAAGATCAAGATTTAGTTTGAGAGGTTCAGATTTCTACTTTAAAAGTCACAATTTCTACTGTAAAGGTAGAGGTGTCTAATTGACAGACAAGTTCTTTACTATAAAGAGATTTCTACTTTACCTAATAGTCACAATCTTCACCATAAAGGTCGAGATTTTTACTTTCAGGTCAGGATATCTACTGTAAAGGTCAAGATCTCTAATTTACAAGTAAATATCTAGTTTAAATGTGGCGATTTTTACTTTACAAGTAAAGATCTAGTTTAAAAGTTAAGATTTCTACTGTAGAGGTCGAGATTTCTACTTTAGTAAATATCTAGTTTAAATGTGGTGATTATTACTTTTCAAGTAAAGATCTAGAAAAGATCGAGATTTCTTTCTCAATAAAGGTCAAGATCTCTACTGTAAATGCCGAGATTTCTATTCTACAAGTAAAGATTTAGTTTGACGTTGAGATTTCTACTTAAGTTACAATCTCCATCATAAAGATCGAGATTTTTACTTGAAAAGCTACAGATCTCTATTAGTATAAACATCCGCAATTTCTACTATAAAAATTAAAATCTCTACTATAAAATTCGAGCTACCTAATTTACAAGTGCATAATTTAAAAGTGAAAATTTTTATTTCAAAGGTCCCGATCTCGATAATATAGGTCGAGATTTCCACGTTAAAAGGCAAGATCTCTACTATAAATGTCAATATTTTCAGTTTACAAGTAAAGATCTACTTTAAAAGTGGAGAATTTTACTTAGAAGTCACGATTTTCACCGTAAAGCTCCATAGTACCATAAAGTTTTACCTTGAAAGCCAGGATAGTTCCCCTATAAAGTCAAGACCCCTACTTTACAACCAAAGATCTAGTTCGATGTTGAGATTTCTATTTTAAAAGTCACAATCTCCATCAAACAGGTCGAAATTTCCACTGTAAAGCTCGAGATCTCTAGGTACTATAAATGCCGAGATTTCTACTTTACAAGTAAAGATCTAGTTTGACGTTGAGATTTCTACTTTAACCGTCATTTGTACTTTTAAGAGTTAAAATCTCTATTATAAAATTTGAACTATCTAATTTACAAGTACGGGTCGAGATTTCCATGTTAAAGTCAACATCTCTACTACAAAGGTCAATATTTAATCAATATCTATTTTAAAAGTTGACAGTTTTACTCTAAAAGTCACAATTTTCTCCATAAAGCTCGAGAGTTTTACTTTGAAAGTCAGGATATTTCCTCTATAAAAGTCGAGACCCCTACTTTAAAACATGATTTCTAATTTAAAAGTTGAAATTTCCACTTTAAATGTCACAATCTTCTACTCTACTAGAAACTTTGAGATTGCTACTTTGCAAGTAGACAACTAGTTTGAAAGTTGAGATTTTTTACTTTTAAAGTCACAATTTCCATTGTAAGAGCACAGATATCTACTTTAAAAGTCAAGAGGACAAATATGGAGGTCGACATGTCTACTTTACAAGTAAATACCCAGCTTAAAGTTAGAAATGTCTACATTAAAAGTCACAATTTCCACCATAAAGGGGAAGAATTATATTTCAAAGGTCGAGATCTCTACTAGAAACTTTGAGATTGCTACTTTGCAAGTAGACAACTAGTTTGACAGTTGAGATTTTTACTTCAAAAGTCACAATTTCCACTGTAAAGGTTGAGATTTTTGCTTTAGCAGTCACGGTCTCTACTATAAAGTTGGAGATTTCTACTTTAGAAGTCAAGATCTATTATAAATAAGTATTACAGGTGAAAACTGTTAAATGTCTAATAGTTATTACTGATTTAACTTATCTATGTATACTAGCTGTAAGTTTTCCATTAAAATAAAATAAAATAAAGGTTCGGATTTCTAGTATAAAGGTAGAGATATCTACTTTTAAAGTCAAGAGCTCTACTATAGAGGTCGAGATTTTTACTTTACAAGTAAAGATCTAGTTTTAAAGTTGAGTTATGTAGATTAAAAGTTACGATCTCTACCATGTAGGTGGAAATGTGTACCTAAAAAGTCAAGATCGCTACTAGAAACGTCGAGATTTCTACTTTAAAAGTCACAATTTTCACAATAAAGGTTGCGATGTGCACTTTAATAAAATTCAAGATCTCTACCACAACAGTACGTAGACATATTTACTTTAGAAGTGAAGATCTAGTTAAAAGTTGAGATTTCTACTTGATAAGTTACGATTTTCATGGTAAAGGTAAAAAATTGCACGACAAAAGTCAAGATGTCTACTATAAAGGATAATATTTTGAGTTCACAAATAAAGATCTACCTACTTTAAAAGTTGAGATTTCTCTCTAATAGTCACAATTTCCACTATCAAGCTTGAGATACTTTAAAAGTCAAGATTTATATAATAAATGTAGAGATTTTTATTTGACAAGTGAAGATGAGATTTTTACTTTACAAATCACAATTTCTACCATAAAGGTCAAGACGTGTACTTTAAAAGCCAAGATCTCTACCAGAAACGTTGAGATTTCTACTTTGGAAGCAGTCATCTAGTTGAAATGTTAAATTTCTACTTGTCATGATTCTCATCATACAGGTCAAGATTTGTACTTTAATAAAATCCAAGATTTCTGCCCTAGGTAGGCAGACATTTTTACTTTAGAAGTGAAGAATTAGAATAAAAGTTGGGATTTCTACTTTCTAGTCATGCTCTCCACCGTAAAGGTGTTCACGTTAAAAGTTGAGATCTCTACCATAAGTACTTCATAAGTATAAATCTAGTGTAGCTTCTACTTTAAAAGTCACAATCTATACACCATAAAGGTCGAGATACGCACTATAAAAATCAAGATCTCTACTATAAATGAAGAGATATTTATTTGACAAGTGAAGATATAGTTTAAAAGTTGAGTTTTCTACAAGCTATTATTTCCACCATAAAGGTCGAGATTTGTACTTCATAAGTATAAATCTAGTTTAGAAGTAGAGCTTCTACTTTAAAAGTCACAATCTATACACCATAAAGGTCGAGATACGCACTTTAAAAATCAAGATCTCTACTATAAATGTAGAGATATTTACTTGACAAGTGAAGATACAGTTTAAAAGTTGAGTTTTCTACTTTACAAGCTATTATTTCCACCATAAAGGTTGAGATTTGTACTTTAAAAGTCCAGATATCTATTATAAGGGTCAAGATTTCTACTTTACACGTTAATATTCAGTGTAAAAATATTACTATTTAGTTCTATGCGTTACTTTTCTACATGAGAAGCTATTGTTATATCTATATGCATGTCTTTTTACTTGCAGATTTTTATTAGTTACTTTAAAAAGGTGTTTAAAATGCAATTGGTTCTTTTTAAATGTTAAAAGTGATTGCTAATACTTACTTCCTTCATAATCTTCTCCAACATGGTTTTGTCAATAGCAGGTATTTTATTCTTCAGGTAATTCATGATTTCTTCAAAGCTGTCGCAGGCTAGAAGGGCTTCTTTGTGCAAGGAAAGCAGTGCAAGAGCTACTCTAAATATGACATCGGTGTTTTCCAGGAATAGTAGATCTGAAAAAGCATAATTTTTATAACTGGCATATTGACAAATTATTGCTCAATTAATACATATTTTCCAAATGTATAACTCAATAGCTGCTGTGTAATAATTTTTAAAAAGTTCAAATAATCTACAGTTCAGTCTGAAACTTATGTGTACGTGTTTGTGTGTAGCCTTGTTACTATACGTCATAGATCAGTCTTCAGAGGACACATTTTTATTGTTTGTAAAGTACTAGATATTACATTTTTGATGTGTGGTGGATTTTATTTTAGTATTTTTCAACGTTTCTTCGGTGGCTTCAATCCCTTCCTATGATCGTCAGCAGTCATCTGTTTTTTCCTCGGTTGTTTGCTCTTTACATCCCAATGCAGTCGTCCTGTTAAGATTACCATTAGCATTTTTCTGTTCTGTTCTTCTCTGGTCCATTCACAGCATTTGTGTTTTTAAACATTATAAATTGTTTCAAATCTATTACATCTGGTGACACATGACGTCACTCTACCAATATAGCAGTCTTTAGTTTGATGCTTTGTACTTTATTTGTAGAGCAGAATGTAGATTTGCGAATATGAGCTTGGTCAGCTTTTGTGTAGCCGAGGGAAAATCCTTTCGTGTTGAAAGGTTTCCCATGGCATCTCCAGGCCTAGACAACAGGTGGCGCCTAATAATTTGTCCAGAATTTGTCAGGTATCTTCGTGCGAGCAAGCAAACTCATGGTAGTATCCCGCCCTTCTTTACTGAGCTATCGGTGCACTTTTATTTCCTGTAACTGTGTTAATTCTGCTTTAGACGCAGTATATTTATTAACTTATGTTGAGTTTCGCGGTCCCGCAACCCACGTTTTTAGCAACCCGTTTGATGTGTTGCCTACCCAACTATTAAGATTTTATGCGGCCATTGTACTAGAAACTATCATTCCTCAATAGGATTAGGAAGTGATGTACTTACAATTAAGTACATCACTTCCTAAAATTCTTAATCCACTCTGACTGTAGGTACAGGGAAAATCTTGTAAGAAAAATAAAACCGACACACACCGAAGGAGCTTTCACCTAGACCCCCTAGAATTGTAAAGACCTGTTTGTAAACGTACGGCCAACGAAGCAGGGCAACAATACGCTGTATGAAATGTGGTAAGTGAAAATTTGCAAACAAGTAGTACACTGCCGTGGTTTAAATGTTTTTTCTAAGGTGGTGACCACTGTATATGAGTGCTAGGTTTGCAATGAGCGAGTCAGCAGTTCAAATCTGTAGATAGGCATAAATTTTTTTCGCTATCCAGTGATCTGTCTGAGCTGTAGGATCATTCAACCTTGGAATGAAATTACTGCATTCTTCGCAATCAAACATGTAGACACTCAAGCCAAATGTTGTAACCTGTTTAGAGTGCCTGGGAGCTTTACGACCAGATGGCAGAACAAAATTCTACCAATTAGAGCCAGCTCTGCTACCAATCATGATGTAATAAAGTAGTGGCGCCATCTATTAGTACTATCGGAAATTACCCCCAGGAGCCATTCAAGGTCGTCCAAATCGGTATTTTGACATCAAAGGAACCGACAGTGAGTGTCTCTACTTGTTTGATTTATGTACGCTGACTTATCTATCGGCAGAGTAACAAGACCACACACCAACGTATACATATAAATATGGCTTGGAAGTACAGAGTATATGTACTTTTTATTACCAATTGATTAATTTTAAAAGAACCGTGGCACTATTAAGCAGACAAAATATTGAAATTTGTACAATTCAGACATACCAAAAACTCGAGTAACAAATCCTAAGGAAAACTGGGAAGCGAATAGTGTCAGCAGCCAGGGTGCAGCGTACAATGTGGGCGCTACTTCATAGAAGTCAAAATGTTGATAGAGATCAGGCAGCTGGTCCCGTAACAGTCTGGATAACTGATACAGCTTGATTTGGAGACCATCCATATCAGGCAAATACTGCCTGCGAAGACCCCTTCTGAACATCAAGTGCCGTAACAGGAAAAATGCATTCGACTCTTCCATCTTGAAAAAAATCCCTGTTAAGACAATTTAAAAAATAAATTTGCATTACTTACATGCAGCAACAAAACGCCTGCAACGAAGCTCAGCCCTTGACAGTATCCCACTTCTGGATCCAGTAACGAGTATGCTTTGAGCAAGTTAAATAGTGCCAATTGTCCTGGACCAAGCGGACTACTGTAATAGGAGTGCGAAGGGAAGGTCCTACCTGTGAAAACACTTATGTAAGCTCATTCATGGCGATAGCATTTTCTAACTTACCCAAATCAATGAGAATAGCGTGCTGATGAGACGTCAGTTGCTTTAACAAGTGATCATACGGTACGTTGTAGTTTGGAAATTCAGTTGTATCGATGGGTGCTATTTTTGTACAGAAATGTTCTGCAAGGAAATGCCAAACGTCCCCTCTTTTACTACGTGGTATACCTTTACGAATGGCTTGAAGTAGTAAATGGTTATCAGTCTTCATAGTGAGGCGTGAGTCTTTGTTAGTGATAAGATCCCAAACTTCCATTACCTCTCGTTGACTAGATTTCAGTTCGTCATACTCAAGTTTGATCCGCTTAACAGCATTTTCCTCTTGTTTAGCTGAAACGTTTGGTTTTATTATTGTTGTAAAACGTGCAATCACATTAATAATACCTCTGAGCTTCGCATTTTCCTTTTCCATGCGAACCAAAAGGATGGCTTGATGTATGGATTTCTTCCACAGATTTCTAAGTTCCTCTTTGGTTCGTTTTTGCCCGCTGCCACTATCATCTGGTTTGCTGGGCGTGATCACCCTTTTGAACATCGCTTGTCTCCACGAACCAGTGTCTACTTTATGGGAACTTTCGTCAGAACCGGTGGATTTTGGACTGCTGCCTACTTTGAAAAAGCTGAAACATTTACTTTGTAAGTTCCATTAGGTATATCTAATTTCAACGTTAAACGTACATTTCCATCATAGGGGATTTAAGGGTTTTGTCGGGTCCCGTAACTGACCGTTCTGGGGAAGCAGAGTACTGAAGGTTTTCTCTGACGGCTAAACGAGCCTCCTTCGCATCGCTTTGTGATCCCACTGTAGATGAGCGGGACCTAAACCCATCAGACTCTCGATCTGATGTGTCTATATGCGGCGACATTTCCTGAAAGATTAAGAGTTAGGTTAGAAATGATGATATTTTCAGTTATATTTACTCTGTTTGCTGAATTAATGGGTAGCGTCATTTCTTTTAGAATTGGAGCTAGGTCATCTCTTGAAGACTTTCTTTTCAGCAAGTTGTCAAAGGAATTGGTGAGCGTTCTTCTGGCTTTTGTAAATATCGTACTTCCTCCTAAGTATTGATTTAGAAACTCGGATCTGTAAGATAACATGTGGTCACTTTTGTGCATTTAAACAGAGTAGATGATATTTTACACTCTTTTAGTAAATGTTTTCTTAATATACATAAACTAATGAGCTACTGAGGGGCTTCTTAATTATCTTCATTAAGAACACCGTCTACTTCCTACCTATTTTCAGCGGTATCATGGACATGTCTTCCTTGTTTCATCTCACAATGGGCTCGTAAAAGCATCATTAAAAACTCATTTTGTTCCCTAAGCGAGTCAGTCTCGGCCCCTCGGAACTTTGTCAGGATAAGGTTTTGCTCTTCATCATCTAACTGATCTATCCTGTGAAGTAAAATTATTTTTAATGGTTTGCATTAAGCAACAAATTGCGAATTTACTTGCGAAATATTGCGGCTTGTGTTTTTCTATCAGTGAGGTGCTCCACTTCTGCGCACAGCCTGTGGTACCAGATCATCGGACAATGCTCACATGACGTTATAACGGGTCGAGAATACTTCGACTCTGTGTTTGTTAGTGCCTGCGTAATTGCTAAAACATTGAAATTTCATATATACAAATGAAGAGGTAAGAGAGGGTTATGTATTACCACCAACAGCTTCGCTCGCTACAGATTGAGATTCACATTTAAAAACATATCCGATGTACGTATTGAGGGTGGTTCCTTCCCGACAAATGAAACCAAAATGGGTACAGTTAATCAAACCCTGAAAACAAATATTCTGACGTATGGTTCGCTAAGAAAGTGCTTTGTATTCATACCTGAGCACACGTAGTAATATCCCTGTTATGCTTATGGAGCAGTACTCCTTTTCGATCTGGACTGATCAACCTCAAATCAACTCTGCCAACCTGCAGAACCATAGTACGGTTATGGTCGTCCACATTTATGGAATACTTGGCTGCTGCAGCCTCGGCTTCACTAGCATATGCAATGTTCTGCGTGGAATTGGAGTTTGAGCTCAGGTTCGAACGCTCTTCGGGCATGGAATTGCTTTCGGAAGAGCTGCGGGTCTTGAAGAACTTCACCCGCTTTATTCTGCTCAGAGAGGTCGGGCTGACATTATCACAGCTTTCTTCTTGAGATTCTTGGGAGTCATATGCGGGTGTGGTGGCCTTTTCCGGTACGGGGGTTTCCGGTGGCGTTTCAGCAGTTTCCTGTACTGGCTCTTCAATGCTCACTAATGGCTTTTGGTCGACATCTGGGCTTTTCACAGTTATAGTTGATATGGTTGATGATCTTATGAGATTGGGGTGATATTTGACGCTTTCAATCGAATCAGCTGTACTGCCGGTTGAGTCCTGTGAGGAAGGAAATATCAAAAGTGCTTTGCTTAGTCACTAATAAACTTACCACTGATGCTCTTCTGTACGATGCTTCATTTCGGAGGGTTTCAACGGAACCATGCAATTTATTGCGCCGCTCCCGATCGTGGGCTCTGAATTTTTCCATGGCATCATCTATAAATGTGTCTGGGACTTTTTTATTCCATACTTTTATTTTACCGATGTAGAGGACCTGAAAGTATAAATATTCGTGTTGATTTTATTGATATTTGAGAAATGTACGATTTTGCCAATTAGGCAACCCACTTTACGCGCAAGCTATACTTGCGGCATAGAGATTTTCTTAATACGCGCTAAATGTGAATTTTTTGTTTTTTCGGTATTTCTGTGGGTATTTGCGCCTCCTCACACCGAATGCTCCATCGTAGTAAAATCAAAGTCTGGTATCATGGTTCTAAAGCTTCATAGAAAATCCCTGTCAATTTTCATGTAAATCCGTCCATAACTTTCGCAGCTATGTGTGGAGATACATAGGAAATGTAGTGATTGTCACCTGTTTATGTTGTGAAGGTGACGATGAAAACAAAGATATAAACAAGTTTATTATATTGTTTTCATAAAGCAACACGCATTTTATTTCAACCAAGAACTCTAATTCTTACAATTGGTGACCCAGACGTAAGTTGCCGCTGTCCGCATGCACCCATGACCTACTCTGGTCCGTGCATGCAACAGCAACTCGTGTTCGGTCTTGTATCGTCCCCAGGCACGCCTCTTTTGATTACTGCGATACAACCTGCATATATGCAACCTCAATCGTAAACATCGGTCGCTTGTCCGGGAAGACGGATACATAGGACCTCGCACACTTCTACAGTTGCGAACATAGTTGAGTTTTTAAAAATTTAGTTACATGTTACTGGAAGACATTGCCGAGGCAGTCAGTTTCATTCAGCTGATCCCGCTTACTTGTTAGATCAACAAAGCTTCCACACTTCCATGTGTTTATTTGTTCGTTGCCTATAATTTAAAATTTTTTTAAGCATACGCTTGTTTTTTTCTCTTTTTCAGCTTTCATCTCTGAAGTAGAAGGAGACGCTCGATGAACCACCAGACTGTAGATGTTATCATCCCGAACACGTACTGCTAAATGTAGTAATGCTTGCATCCTTTTGTTTACAAGCCTGGCTGTACAATTTGCCTGCTTTATGCTTATGTAAGCGAGGGTGTACCACATGGCACATGAAACGGGCCGCTCACTGACTTGCCTTCCCGGGTGTATATGTGCTCCAAAACTCCTAGACCGACGGAAGGCGTGGTTGTGAATTTCAATTTGAATCCAGAAAAAACTAAATTAGCCCCGAACCAAAACAAATGCCCCAACGCTGTTTTAATTTGGGTTCTCTAAGATCGTAGTTGTTATTGTAATGAACGCCCTGGTGTTGAAAGTATTGACTTGTTACTATTGAGTTTAAACATTTATATTTAGCACAATGTGAACTGACATGATGAATATATCATCGTGTGTCATTCTAAAACGTGTATGGTGGATGTGACACTTGATACGTGGATTACTAGAAAGAATGAGACAATAAGGTTTGTAATAGAAACTATTGCTGGAGTAGTGTTTTATAATGGACGTTGTGCGGTTCTATTATGTAGGTGAATTGGCTTGTAGAGTGCTTTAGTGTTGGTGCCCAATAGGTACTGAGATATAGTATACTGTATGTCTGGGAATAGTGGACATCCGGCAAGATTATAATGAACTTTTGACCTGATTAGCAATTATCAGTGCGCAAGGAAGCGCACCTGGATAGTCTAGGATGCTCATTTCCCACAAATGTTATTCGAATTCAGTCTCTGCGAAGGCGGTAACCATAGTTCCAATTCACGCTGACGTGAGGCATTCGGTTAACAGCCGCCTGATGCGGTAAGAATCTGTAGTACAGGCATCACAGGTAGATCATCGGCAGTGCACCTGAAGATCATCCCTGATCGAGATATTCTACTAGATGCTACGTGGGAGTATCACGGGGGCCGCAAAACCCCCTGCAGGTGTTGTCATCCCGAACAAGCTAAATGTAGTAACTTTTGCATTCTTTTGTTTATCTCCCTGCCTTTACAATTTGCCTGTTTTGTGCTGATGTGAGCGAGTGTGTAACCACATGGAACATGAAATGGGCCTCTCACCGACTTGCCTTCCCAGGTTTGTATGTGTGCTCCAGAACTCCTAGACCGAAGGGGTGGTTGTGAATTTCGGTAAGTCGCCAGCTTGTAATTTATGCATGGGATCCAATTTGAATCCAAGGAAAACTAAATTAGCCCTGAGCCAAAAGAAATGCCCCACTACTATTTTAATTTGAATCTCTACGGTCGTAGTTATTATTGTAATGAATACTCTGGTGTTGAAAGTATTGACTTGTTACTATTGAGTTTAAACATTTATATTTAGCCCAATATAAACTGTCTTAAAATAAGTAAAATTGTTTACAGCTGCGATCTTACAGACGTGATTAATATATTACTGTCTGTTATTCTAAAATAACGAATTTTATGATTGATTTACTTGTCAAAGTTAGTTTTATGTTTCTACAGTTATCACTCCTATTAACAAAGATGCGTTTCTCAGATGACTTAATATTACTAACAGAAAATTCTTAATAGCGATCTAATGATTGCAGTCACAGAATTAAAGTCAACCCGGATGAGACCAAAATACTGGCAAATAGAAGTGATCAACAAATAATAGCACGTGGAATGAGACGGTATACTTGAGGCAGACTATATCTTTTGAAGAAAAAGGAAAAAGGAATACAACACACAATCAGCGTGACACGGAAGATCTAGATAAGTAAAGCAGGTCTTTCAGATGTGTCTTATACCCAAAACCCAGATCAATATTAAGACTCACAATAATTGGTACGGTACAAAGATGTAAATTATGCTGATGAAAATCACTGGCATCAAACAATTAACGTCAGGGTGGCGGGTAAAACCACAGAAGACATAGAAGTTAAAAATAGTTGTAAGACAAGGTCGTATGCTCTCATCGATACTCTTCAACCTAAGAGGAAATACTTGCAGAAAATCTGAATGAAAGCCAGGGGGATATTAATAATCAATGAAGTAACATATGGCACGCCCGATGACACTGTCTTATAAGTTTATCCTATAGAAAGCCTATAAGAACTGCTGTCCAAAGCCGGAGAGGGGGAAGGGGTCTTTTGGGTCCCGGGTGGTGTAGCTTGAACAAGCGTCCACGTACGATCAGTCGAGTTAAACAACGCTCTTTCTGGTCAGAACTTGGATGGGAGTTTCACTTCTGCTTCTCTCGGCTCCTCGTGGTACGGCTGCCACGGAAATAGTTGGTCCCGGATGTCATAATAACATCATTAAAGTCGTTAGTAGGGTTGGAAGTCCCCATAAAATGTACAGGGCCGCCTATAATTGGCCTAACGGCTGTTGGCTGAGTGCGAAATAAATAAATAAATATTAACATTAACAAAATTAGGGACTAAGTACATTATAATAACCAAAACCCCACTAACCAACAACCCACAAATTCGACTTGGCACTGAGACCATGGAACTAGTGCATTAATAAAAATACCTTGACTGTTAAGTAAATAACAAATGGGACATCACTCAAGAGATAAAAATAAAGATAGAGATCGCTTATAATATATTCTACAAATTTGAATGGCAAAATGCTATGTTTTCCATTCGACTATATGGCCTAGAAGAATGGACGCTTACAAAGAATCTGGAGGCTTTCGAAATGTAGACGGTTCCTGAATATATCTTAAATGGATAAAACAAGAAACAACGAAGTATTCGACAGAATTGGCAAAAACAGAGATCTTATACATCATTAACAAAAGGTATAGAATCCTCCTATTTAGCATACAAGGAAAAACTGAAAGAAAAATACATCCAGGTTGAAGTAAGGTTTCATGGCTTAAGAACCTTCGAGGACCCTATTCAGAGCGGCTGTCTCAATAAAATTGATGATCGCTAATCTTCATTAGAAATGTACCTAGAAGATGAAAAACCTTGGGGATTCGAGGAAGAAGCCAACCAGAAAGGTGTTGAATAGACGATGTAGCGGGCAGAAATAACCTTGCACAGCGCCTATAACTGTCATATGCCAGCAGGAGGTTCGCTTGCAGTTGCCAATGGTCGCAAGAATATGACAAGCTCTGGCGACGCAATGTTTAAACTCGCGCACTGGCAATTAACAGGCCTTAGTAAACTGCAGGGTCGTCGAGTCTGAGCTGCCGGGAATCTGCCTCTATTTACCGGGCTATTGCTTTAAGAAAAGGGCTGAGGTTGTAAAACTCTCAACAACGTAAGAGAGGACACATAGAAACCAGCTAGCGCATTTGGTCAACGATTATCCACCCACGAAGACACAATGTCCCGTTGGCGTATCCGAAGAATGGGGAATTCTAAACCATCCGACAGGTTAGCCGGGAGTCGTCAATCTTTCAGCTTACACAATGGGGTTGGAGTAAAATATAAACACAATTGGAGCAAGAAGCCATAGGATTTTTATTCTCCGCTGGGATGGTCTGTATTTTCACGGGCATCCAAGACGTTCGGGATTGACTGTTAGTACGCCAGTTTGAATTCGCACAGTATATTATTGTGTAATTGTTTGTTCATTGAATTGTATATGTTGAAAATTAATTAAACTGGTGTTGATATCTACTACGTATTTATTGTTTCTCTCTATGTGAGTATAAGCAATAACTAAAACGGCAAGCAGAAATGGCAAGAAACAGGGGGAGGCCTTTGCCTGGGTTGGGGAAGTATAGGATATCCAATTTCGTTATTTAGGCTGGATTGCTCTGCGCTCTTCGATCATCGAAATCGCTGCGATGCGTCTTCTACAATAATTAGGCCGTGAACATCATCGCTAAGAATGCTTCTGCGAGCATATTTTCGCAATCTACTTTTTAATATTTAGACCAGCTATTATAGGCTCACAATACAGCTACTATGCGTTAAAATTCGACTAATATGGGCTCACATGAGGGCTTAAAATCAGCAACCTTGACCTATCGTTTTGGCTCTTTTGAGGCTAATCAGTTTCCCGATTTCGCTTCTGTACGTAGCCAGGAAATCCAGTTATGTGCTGCTTCCTTTTGATGCTAGCTGTTTTTTTGAGTGGCGACCTTGAGATTCTAAAAAGCTTGCAGTCAAGTTTGCCTAGAGTCTTCATGGAAGAATGCAACGAACAGGATATCCTCTGCCGATCGCTGGACTTCAGCCAATAATTAATTGTAAGTCCATGCCCTTATCAGCATCTATTTTAAACAATAAAGGCATTATGCCGCAACCTATGTCAGTTCCTACTAAGATATTACCAACCCAAACTGAGCATGTAAAATCAATCCGTTGGCTCAATTGTTTATTACCGCTAAAAAGCGAGTTCTTCCTCAATATTTTTCGTAATACTTTTCTTTCCCACCTTTCTAACCTCTTCTTGTTTATTTTGTTTACCATCCAGGTGTCACACCATAAGTAACTGTAGGTAATAGTCCTGTGTGTTTCCATGGTCTACTATCAAGGCTACTAAATATGTAAATTTTTGCATTTTGTCTCATTCAATTTAGTCGCCAATTTTTATAGTGCTACTGTTACCTCTTTTTTTTCTATTTATTGTTGTATCTTGAAATAACGGGGTATTGTGTATTTTTGTTATCGCATGTGTTAAGCCTACATTTTGATCAACGATGTAGATTATGGACTATTTTTGAACTCCGTATTGTTTCGACGCCGCTAATTCATGGTCATTTAGTCATCTCTCGAACTCGACGTGGATATTTTTTCCAAGGAGGGCTCAACTTCATCTCCCTTTCCGAGTGCTAGCGATAATGCATCCCGCCCATGGACGCCATTACCGAGTTCCAAGGTACTGAAAGATGCTTTTAACATAGTGAGTTAAATTATAGGAAGCGAATCTTTTATTTCGAACGTTTGAGTTTGTTTAAGCTGTAACGTTAGATTGTAACTAAGAGCCGCATACAGGGTCCTTGATGATGTATAATAACTTTGAAGTTAGACCGTATACACAGCAGTGACGTCACTTAGGGTATTATTACTTTGCCAATAAATCTGTTTAAATATTCCTGGTTGCTTGCTTGCAATTTTTTTTCGCCGTAAGGCAACTTAGCAACAAAGGTAAGTCCCTGTCTGTGGAGAGCTGCTAAGCACATCTCCTGAATAAGCTGAATGGATCAAGTTTTTGTAGTTTAAGGGTTCACGGGTCATTTAAGTACAAGAAATTATGGGGCGCCCTTGGAGAGCGAGACAGAGAAAGACCATTAGTACACAGGAGAGATGATGTTGCAAAAAAGGGCCGGACGATATTGGATCAGAACAATGCAGGACCGTACAAAGTAAAAACAGCTTGTGGAGGCAAACGAAAGGAGTTCACAACTCGTTCCCTAAAACTTAAAATTTTTATCTAAATTCAGCTTGGCCTTCATATAATTAATGCTCTTGTTTATTTCATACGTTTCCACATTAAACGTATCCTTCGTTAATTTTAAAACCTGACCAAAGGTCCCTGCATGGTTTCAATGCATTCCCTAAAGCTTGCCAAAGTTCTGGGAAAATTTTCACATCATAATAAAGTATCGGACTTTATTGGATTAGTTTAGTCAACACCGTGGTCACTGCTGGCATACATTTTCATTACACACGTCTAGAAAGCACAGTACTATTTGCGGTGGCACTAACCAGATCATTACTCTCACTCTAAAAATTCCTTTTGCACCAGCAGAGGTTAGCGTGTAATTTAACAAATATTTTAGTATTGTGTAGCTTAACCAAGTGGGAATGTTAGTCGACATTTCCAATGGCTTCGGTGAGAAGTGCAATTGCAAGGATGCATTTACGTGATTGCTATTCCCATTTTAATTATTATTGAAGGAACTTTCGGCTCTTGCGTATATGAAATGGAATGCTAAGTAGATTAGCTTTTTTATCAGTTAATCTATAAAAAGCAACAGAAAACATTTTTCGTGCTAGCTTTTAGTAGCGAAGCTCAACGTTTATTCAAAGTTTGGGAACATACGGAAAATTATAGAAAATATGTGTAGAACTTACTGGAGATTGAAGAATAACACCGCAACCTTGCTAACATTTCGTAGGAAAAAGTTTCACAACTAAATTCCTAGAACTTTCTAAACACCCCTTGTACTAATATGCAGATGCTGCGAGGTTTCTAATATAGAAAATTCCAGCGGCTTGCATAATAAAAGCGTTAAAGACTACATGACGTGCATACTTTTTGTCATTAGAGCAGGTATGAGGATGTAGAAAGGGTTTGGCTTGATTCCAAAGAACTGTCTTTTTGGCGTACATGGGGCAAAAGTTATTTTGAAATTAGAGTCGAAAGGAAGTGAATTTAAGATAAATAAATGAAATTTCAAACACGAGTAAAGGCAATAAACTGAAACGAGTAATGGCAAACAGAGTTATGTATTAAAACATCTAAAAATAACTGAATAAAATAAGGAAACTTCAAAATACAGGGACATTAATGGCTATAAAGAAAGACAGAAAAATGAAAAAAAAAACGGTAGTTTCCAGAGGAATTTTCTAAAACTCATGTTGAGATGAAAGAATAATTGCTAAATAATAAAAATAGTGTTTGTAAAAAATAAAAGACTGAATGTAGGCGGAAATAAAAACAGTTGTGTAAGGATAACTAGAGATCCTGTATATACTATATACAGGGACTCTAAGGATAACTAGAGTTCCTATATGTAATTAGAGTTGAGCCATTGGATCCACAAATCAAGGACAGTGTGATTTAGCAAATATATATTTCATTTGTTTTAGTTAAAAGAAGTATGCATAAAGTTTAAAATTGGCAAAAATCAGGTACTCCATGGATTGTGGATCCAAAACAAGTCACCCTACATGTCCCAACTCTTTTATATACAGGGACTATAAGGATAACACATCTAACATGCCATCTAACGGCGACGACACACACTTTACTACTACAGAATACTGTCGAAAGTAGGTGCACTACCCAGCCTAGAAGGCTAAAGGTAGTCAATCCCTTCAGGTTGAAACAGTTAAGGTTAAAGTTATAGCGTGTTAAGTTAGTATAATGTATCCATGACGTCACGAGATGGACATAATTTTTATTAGGTACAAAACATTCAATGTATTCAAAAGTCTTTTCCTTACTTAACGATCTCTAACAAATAAAGTAACGCGGAGTAAAATGCAATAAGTAATGGTTACTATCGGAATAATTAAAAGAAAGGGTAAAAGTCAGTAGAAAAATGCAGAAAAATAAATTAACAATTTAAAATTCGAGATTCATACCAAAAGTAATGAGCAACTATTTTTATAAACTCAAATCTATTGACATGTAAAAAGCAAGTCCATTAGGTTACGAGAACTCTTAAACTCACTAAAATAATGTGCTTAGTCAGTCGTTACGACCTGAAACATACTTCAAAAACGTTCGACACCTCAATTGCTTGCAATAGCCATACACAAAACCATAGTAAATATGAACACGGTTATATTAATTAACGACATTAAATCTGTTACAAAATGTTACACCAGTTAATTTCAGAAATCGTATAATCCACAAACGCGACCTACGCTATAGCCACAAATACAGCCAACTCTATTGTTGCAACTAATTATTATAAGAGTTTAGCTACCACATAACAAAGTTCAATATTTAAATAGGTAACAGATCTCTGGGAAGATTAAATAAGCGGACAATTAGAAACTTACGATGATGGCGCAGGTCGAACTTAGCAGGAGGGAAACACTATGTACGTAGAAATTAAAAGTGTACCAATAAATGCACCAGTAATTGACAAACTCGGAGTTAGCCGCTGATCTTTCGATGCGCTTAATGTACAGATTTGTTTTCAATTCAAAACACAAGATCGTGCTTTAATACTCTCAGCAATGATGTGAAACGGCACTGAAAAGCAAACAACAACAATTGTTACATGAGTAATTGCCGATGGTAAATCGGAACATGCACTCGCACTAGCTCAGAGGAAGGGCGTAGGTGACTTACTTTCAAAACTAAACGGTCGAAATTATAGGGGCGCCAAATGGTTTCTGGCCTATGTTCTCTAGTCCATTCGAGCGAACAAACCAATAAATTTGCTCAAGGTAACAAACAATACAACATAAGCAATGAAAACCCACAGTTCGATAAATCCTATAATGTTTCTAATAGATGATGGATTAATAACAGGGGAAATAAAAATCGATTTGCAATTACTGGCATTAACGGACAATAATAATACTAGCACAAAATAAATATATCACAAAGGAAAATATCACAATCTTAATTAATAATAATCTGAACAGGGTGCATTCGAAAACGCAGCCTTGGCTGAGGGCGTGTGAACCTAATTTCTAAAATGATTTACTTTAAACTGTAAGTTGGCCAAAACATGTACTTTAGTAACAACCCGACTACTAAGTGAACGACACAGCCGTACTGCGTTCCACCTTTAATCTATTAAATTAGCATCTCGCGTGTACACACATCAGATATCTGTATGTCGTAGTGGTATACCAATATATGCGATAGTCATGGAACAAACGTACGTGATTTCACCCTTCACTTAGCTAATGTATTATCATGCAGAGCTACGTTAATTATAACTGAACTAACTCAGCTTATAACTGACGCTTTATTTAACACACCTGATTTATAGTCCACTACAACAGCGGTGAAGCCGCTAACTTTAATGAATTACTAAAATAAGACAACAAATGGCGAGGCCGTTGGGAATTCTATAGCATGTTGAACATCATAACAAAATAGCCGTTAAGTTCAAACCAAATCCAGCACAAAGGTGAAGGTTACTGGCAACACAGCAGGCTCATTTGGGCTGCATGAACGGTACCGGGGCCAACGGAAGCAACCTCGTACTAAACGGCAAGTCCCTCGGACATGCAGTAGGTCTCTGCTTTCTTCGGGGCAGTTTTAATCCGTAACTTGAAGGCAGATAATTTCTGCCTATCCTACACCGACAAATGTGCTCACACAATAAATTAATTTCCCATGGTTGTGGGTGGAAAATGTGGCCAAATCGATTATGCTACATATGCCTAACGCAACGGTGAGTTTCTTCAATGCCTTAATTGATTCGAGCCACGTTCACAGTGTTCAATGATTTAACAATTCATTCTCGCAATAACGAGCCGTTATTAACACCTCACTGATATTTTGGAAAAGCTCGGAAAACGGAAGTGACGCCAACTGTATCACCATCTAGCGACAATTAATGTTCCTCGGCGGAAAGAATTGCAGATGATATAGAAAACTATATTTAAGCAGAACTCTGCGGCCGGAATCTTGCCTTTGATATACTAGTAGAATTAGTTGCCTAAACGCTAGGCGCTATCGGGCCGTGAAATTACTGAATAAATTACGAAATACAATAAATTGGTCTCACAATCATCCACCAGGTAGTCAACAGAAGCAAGAAGGGACACAGCAAGGACTCTCAACAACAATCGCTAACCGAAAAAGCGGCAGGGGGCAGGGGCGGGGGGGTCACAACAAGGACTCAGCAACAAACAGAAAACTCAGCAATGGTTACAAATTCAGCTACCAAATTAGTAGCACAAACTATCTACTGATACTTTAACGATTCCCAGTTGGCCCTGAAATTCACGAAATGCGAATGCCTAATGGGGATAAGAAACGACAAAGAGAAACTGCACACATACCTTCCGCTTATATCTTCAAGACTTAAATCACGACGCCAGAGATATCCGCAATTAAATGCGATGGGTAATTAAGACCCAAGCATCTTCGATGAATCAACCATACAAATCTGCCTAGCGCGAGTGAGCTAAGACACTATTCTTGGCCTCGTAAGTCACAAATTGCGTCTTCTACAGGCGCTAGCAGAAGAAAGCGATATATAGAAAACGTCGCCGCAGGTGCAGGAAAGACAATTGAATGCTGCTTGGCCTAGTCACGCATGAAAATGGATTGATAATCCAACCCGAGCGACTCAAGGCCATTCAAAACGAGTTTGGCGACCTCGAAAACTGTAATAGGCCGAGTGTTCGGACATGGGTGGCAAAACGCTCAAAATCAAACGAGGCAAAAAAGGGCCAAAATGCGTAACACCTTTTACCCGTAACAATGTTCTCAATGTTGTCCAAAGGTTAAACGGGCTTCTAATCATCTCTTAAACTGCTTTGTGCCATATTCCAAGTCACACGTCTGTCTTCCATAACGGTTTCACCAACTATTTCTTGTTGGGTTCAGTTAAGGTTGTTCGTCTAACACTACTAGTACGCATGAACACATCTCCATACATACGTTCAAGCCTGTGGTTAATATCAGCAGCGGGAATATCCTCTTTAACAAAAAGTTTAATGAAGACCAAACGCAACATGTCATCCATTTTGTATAATTTTTTAAGTGCTACGATTCAATTGCGCATCTATTTGATTTCGATGGCTGTAGTACTTATTCCTTATTGTTACGTATCAGTTAGCATCTATTCGATTTCAAGGTCTATGGTACTTAGTTCATATTTCGCGCGCTGGAGCCATGCTTAGTTTTGGCTGGCAGCCTACAAAGTAAAAGGTAGCGATTGTTTCGTCGGCGTTCTTTTCCGACTTGTCTTCGTTACTGGCATGAAGCCAGTTTAAGCGTCTTCAAAGTGTTTACTGAATGTATGGGCGCGCAGTTTGATTTTTGTGTAATGGTTGCCTGCGCCTTTTCGGCGGAGTTGCATTCCTGGCTTACAACACCTCGGGGAAAGTGAAGGAAGCCTTCTTCTGGCTATGTTTAAATTCACCGTGGACTATTTTCTCCTTATAGCAGTTAGTTAGGACTCGTAGGGCAGTTTGCAAAGGTGGTAGCTTCCATTGTATTTAGATGCGGACGTCCGACAGTGCATGACCTTGAACCGTTCATATCTCTAGTCTCGGCCCGCTTCACACCTGTTGTGTGAACTTCTTAGAGGGCAGGTTAAAGTTTTCCCTTGGTATGGACATTTACTGACGGCGAGTGCCCTGAAGTTTGGATTTCTGACGTGATCTTGGGAATATACAGCTCGCTACGCGAGCTTTGTACCTGGAAGCACACAAAACGTTTCCTCCCAACTCACGGAGTAGACACCGCTGTATAATGGCCTTGCATATTATTGCCTTATTTTAATGTGTGCGATAATATTGTATCGTTGTATTGTGAACTTGTAAGTATGTATTAAGATTTGTGCGTTTTGTTTTGAGGTGCCTCGTAACTTATCGACCTGCATTTTATATATGAATTAATGACTATTATACTGTGATATTCGCATTCTGGCGTTATTTATTTGTTACTGCTACCTGTACTTGAGTTGAGCTTCTCTTTATGAATATTTTGTGCTATTTGAGTTTATGAATTCTCTTTGAATGCCTGTATACCCTTGTCGTTACTTGGTAAAAATCCGCTTTATTCGAGTATTTTAAAGAACTCCACACGCCGGCTCCATTGAGCTAGTGACAGGTAGTCCCAAGTTTGTATTGTTTTGAAAGAATTAGCAGACGAATCGTGTAGTCGCTAACATAAGGTCACGTGATGCAAGCTACTGATGCCATGCCTTACTCACAGGTATGACATTAGTTGGCGCAGCCTATCAAACGATGGTCAATCGTTTGATGTTACAGAATTGCCAACTATGCTACATTGCTCATGACTTTGAGTATGACCTACGTATAATTATTAAAGTGATATTAAGTAAGCGGTAAGAACGCTTATTCGGTTATTGTGGGAACAACTAAAAGAAAGAGGCAAAGGTCAGTTAAAAAATGTGTACGAAAAATCGGTAATAACTGAGAGGCATAAAAATTACATATATGCTGTCTACGGTATGTAGTACTGAAATAAAAATAAAAATAAAATAAAAAATGAGAGCAATATAGGAAATAACAACATACAGCATCATTACAAAGCAGAAATATGAGATGCTATAAAACTTTTCAGAAGAATAGAGCACAGTCGCATTACGGATGTCACATACGTAATTTGAGTAGTCAATTTATTGTTATGCTTTACAGAATAACAATTGAACTGTTGGGTATACTGTAGAATGCTTGAAACACAGACCAACAAGCTTAAAATGGAGAATAGGCTTTATACATTTTACACGATGTCTAATACACTATCGAAGAGGGTAACGGTCGGTAATATAGGTTTCTGTCTTAACTGCACTCCTAAGATTGTAATCCTTCATCGAATATATTACATTAATTTATTTAGCTCGAGTTGCACTTAAAGAAAATTATAGAACTTTAACAGAGGAAAGGAAAGGACTACAAATTAGTCGAATTTACTTTCAGGCTTTCTGTACCTTCTTTCTGGGAGTAACGCTCGACGTTCGTCAAGCTATCTTCGCATATTGAAGAAAATGTTGTTAGAATTTCCTCCACCCGTTCGAGACAAGAAAAACCACGCTACCTGGTAGCACGGTTGCATACCGGCGATTGGTGATAATCGCGTGACGATTGTTCTATGGGTTTATGTACTTTACTGCACACTGCTGCGACTGCGATGCGATAGCGATGCGATAGCGATGCAACTTGCACATAATAATTGCTCGCGACTGTCAGTGCCAATCGGGAAGCGATTAGTTGCGTTGAAGTTGCGGGGTGAAATGCAAGGAATGTCAAATTAGTACAAAAATACCTGTGTATTGATACCGCGTATTTCAACCGACGACTTAACCTTTTCTACTAATGCATTAAAGCTCTGTTTTGACATTTGGTAACATGATTTTGCTCATGTTGGGAGAGCTCTCTTACTGCGACAAAATAAAAGTATTGCGCTCTTTATTATTTTTCAGGTAGGGGTGAACGTGGACTTCCTTTTCGGTTTCCTGTTCTCATTTCGTATGCATCAGTAAGCTACAATCACGTCATCACTTGAAAACATTTTGCACCAGACTGAGAACAAATGGCTCTGATGTGCAGAACACAAGTTGCCGTCGCTATCGCATCGTAGGTATGTAGTAGTTGCATCGTAATCGCATCTCAGTCGCGTCGGGGCAGTGGGCGGAGAGCCTTACTGTCATTCGACGATTGAGGGTCAGATTTTTTATACTACCTTTCGAGTACCCGGGGCGCAGTTACCACCCTGGCGTTACCCGCTACGGTTTGGGACCGCATAGCTTGCTGAAACACGTTCATTGTGGATTTTACTTATTGTACATTCGAGTTCATTTATTAGTTGTTTACCAATAGCACTAGCTTGATTGTTAATTTTATCGCCAGCAGGCAACTACTTGATTGTAATTTTATGTTCGTCTGTTGTTAATCAAATTTTATTTGCTTTGTTATATTTTGAATTTGATCAAGAATAGCAAACAGGTAATCTCATTGATATATGCGCCCTGCCTGACGACTGTGCGATGAACTTGTTTTTTCAATGCCATAAACATTATAATATCTGTTTCGGGGAGGCGTTGTCGGTGTTTAGTTTTTTTAATACCAGTTCACACTTTTTCTCTTAGGTTTTCTCTATGCTTCGCTGAATCGATTCCAAGCGCTCTTATCTAATCACATTCTTCTGCATGCACGATGTCGCGATACTATTCGAATTCTGGGTTCATTTTGAATACGATGAACCTTGCGTAGTTCGTGTAACAATAATTCGAAACTTAACAATTGATTTGATTCTCACCTCTATGAAGTTGCTAGAACTAGGAGATATGTCGATGCTTAAGGATGTGAGGCTGGCAGCACTGCTGAGTGATCTGGTGGGGGTCGAAGCAGCTTGATTGTCCTTCATTTGTTGATATAAGTCTGTGACCTGCAACAATAACAGTGTGAAAGTTTTTAGAGCAGTAATGTTTTTTAAGTTTAAATATTTGTGTCAGGATTAACCTGCCTGTCAGTCTTTTCCATAGTTTTAAGGTTGAATGTGTAGTTGTAAATTATTATTCTATCTCTACAGAAACTTCTAAAGTTTTCATACCTTAAAGGGAAGGGAAGGGAAGTTAGTGTAAATATATTCATTAAACGCAATTTGTTTTTCATGCAGCCCCAAAAGTAAGTAACAATATTTTAAATTTTCGGAGAACAAAAACAAAGTAATTACAAGCGATCCAGGTTAACACACCAATTTCGCAAAAGAAGTTATTCATAGCCTGCTGTTTTCGAGTCAAATTGCGGACAAGTGGCACTCGTGGCAAGGTCTGCTTGCAGCGGGCGAACTGCATACTTCTAGAGGCAAACAGAACAAACCATGGGAAAAGTCCACATTATTTGCCAGATGCCTGTTCGTCCTTGCAGATTTGATTCACATGTTGATGTCTACCAAGCGTGTACTTTATTAATATCCAGCATATGCGCGAACTTTGGATTTTGGCAGGCAGCACGGTTCGTTGTTTCTTGGAGATCCCCGAAATAAAAATGAGGCAGCGTGCGCCGCGGCTTCCGCCGATTTGAAGTCTTTCTCAAAGTTTGTTCAACCTTTTTGTACAAACCGCCTTTGTTTGTTTTCGTGCGAAAAACTCTTCGTGTGTGTAAATGGTCCGTATTGTTTGGTATTTGCAGAAATTCGTTTTCTAAACGAGCGCGTTTTGCTCCCATGCCCACGTGGAAATATTTGGCTGTTACATCTAATATCCATCGGACAAGTATTTTAAGCAGACTTAAAAAATTAGTATTATGCGAACAATGTGTTTACTTCTGGAGCTATTAATTCCTGCTTGTTTATTAACTCGGGAGCGGTTCAAGTACGGGGACACTCGGTGTTATATTTGGACGTTCGTACTTGTAATTTCATTTAGCCACTTTGATCGTTTAGAAATTTATAGCTAAGCTACTGAAATGCCTAAATTTAATGAAGGCGAGGACGAGGAGCTGACAAGAAAACGAATAATTGAAGGACCGATTAACGCTTAAGGCCATTCGTTTTGATTTAAGGGTGGGGGTAGAAGTAATGCATTTTTTAGTAATTAATTTTTTTTTTGAATTGGTAAGAAACGGCTCGAAACAAGATCTTCTGATTGGTAAACAAAGATCAATTATGAGGAACATAACTGAATGAACCTTGTTTTAATACGTCTTGGTCGAAAACCCAGTCGACAATGATGTCTTTCCATAATTGCCAACTAGATTCTTAATTCTACCTGCATGCGCTTCCAATTAATACTAGTAATCACATTAGAAGTTCTGTAAGTCTTCTAGTTTTTTTTATTCGTACAATACCACAGACGCTTCTTTCTTGTGCATATAATGCTTCTAACGCGACTTTGACTGATAACCCAGTTGATGATGATCTCTTTTCATAATTTTTTTAAAAAGAGCTTTAAGCTTAGTTCTATGCACATCAACTTACTTTGTTTTTGAAATAGGACGCATCGCTTTGGGAGGTAATCAGGTGGCTTGGTATAATTGGTACGGTAATCATTTTGCCGGAGTTAATGGGTCACTTTTCCGCTTTTTACACTTAATGGCTTAGTCACACTTCGCAAAAAGCACCAGGAGCAATACAGTCATTTCAGCTACCGCACTGAGAACTAAAGTCTGAAAACGCACCGAGTTTTCACTCTTGGACAAGACTAGATCGCACTAAGAAACTCGATCACCGGCTCTTGCCAGAAGGATGAGTCTGACTGAACGAAAAGCAGAGGGCAACCATCGAGAGGCCCGACTAAATTTAACTTTCCGGCAGTTTGGGAAGAGCCCCGCTTTCCCATTACGAAAAAGCACATGCGTTTATCGTGATTTGCCCGTTTTTATTCCACCTTACAAACGTGCCGCCCGTTCGAAAAATTTCTCTAATTCGGAAAACATCAGTCACGCAACAGCCGGCAAATATTTATCTTGGTTTGTTTGTTGGAGCCAATTGCTATCAATCAGCTTGAGTTTTCTAGTTGCATGAAACATACATTTGGAGGTATTTGAGGGTGTTACATGTGTTTAACAATCTAACTTCATATGCTTAGAATTCATTCTAAACGTGTTACCTGTTACATATGGCTGCAAGATAGCAAAGTATACGAACAGAGAAACGGTTTTTAAGCATGTAAGCGACTCTAACAATATTGTTTCGCGCTTATCAAAGAAATACAACTGTTGTAACATCCAGACTGTTACTGAAGTGATTGAAAAATGCAAGAAGATGGGGTTGGCCCATTTGTTTGTATAAAAAGTAATACGGGAAGGATCGTCCATTCTAACACCAGATACCAAAACAACAGTGTCAAAGAAATTTATAATAAACTGCCGAAGGCTTAAATTTGGTAGAAATTGTTCCCAAATATATTTTCTGATCATTGCATACTGAACATCAGTATTTCGGTGCAATTACAATGGAAGTAGCTAATACCAGATTGGAAGCTTCTTCTTCTTTAATAACCTTTTCATCTTTTCAATGATATAAAATTTATCGGATATCTTCCAGCCACAACTACTTGAATCAAACCGCTACTTTTACTAAGTACGGTGTGCTTTTTTGACCTAATACTGGTCGAAATAATCAGCATTTGATAATATTTCCAAGTAAACAGCTGTTGTCCGCCTGAAATCACATGCATCGAAATGGTTATCTCTACTTTAACGTGGTCTGACACTTAGTTGAATGTATTTTCAGGCCGTTTCGTTCCTTCATTTTTCGCCTAACTTCCAACGTTTGTAAAGCTATTTTTGAATGTTGAAGGAACTAACCGTAGCCATTTCCCCATCCGTTGGATTGCCACTTTCGCGCTAGGAAAAACCATACCACCTGGTAGTACGGGTCCATAGTAGCAGATTGCGACTACCGCTAGTTTTCGACGAAAATTATCGACGATTGAAGACTTTTGACCTTGCGTTATTCTCGACACTTTGGAACTACATACTCGTAGCTGGCCGAATCTCGTTCGTTGTGTATGTTATTTATCGTACATTTAAATTAATTCATCAGTTGTTTACCAATATAATTTGCTTGATTGTAATTGTATTGCTCGCAGACTACTATAAGTAACTTACCACTTCACTTGATTTAACTGGTTTTCTTGTTAGAAGAAAAAATGAGAATCAATTTTGGTGCTAGAGCTTCTTATGCCATACCGTCGAATTGATTTTTACTATCTACCAGATATACCAAAATGGGAAATAATATATATAAAGCAACTACTATCTTAAATTATCTACGTCATTCAGATGTAGATGTAGGCGTAGAAAGAATTTCGGAGCCTTCAAGTTATGACAACGCTTGCAATGCCATCCTCCTTTTACAAACGGTAGAGAGTAAAACAAACGCAAGACATCGTTTCTGACAATGTTCTACTTATTTCTTAATACTTACGCATGCTAGAAAGAGCTATTCTGCAAGTGGTGATGCAGTGTTAGGTTTATAACATCAAGTGGGGGAGCAAAATCTAGTCGCAAACAAGTTCATAACAAGGTTTCTTTATGAAGACGCTTTGAAAGCGGTGTTATTCGAAAAATCTGGTGTAGATTTGGATTTATTGGTTTATGTATTACTTACTGCACTACTATAAATAATCAGGATTTGATAGTATTTGCAAGTAAACAACTGTTGGCCTCCTGAAATCACATGCATCGAAATGGTTATATCTACCTTAACGTGGCCTGACACTTAGTCGAATGTATTTTCAGGCCCTTTCGTTCCTTCATTTTTCGCCTAACCCCCAATGTTCGCAAAGTTATCTTCGAATGTTGAAGGAATCAATCGTAGCCGTTTCCCCACCTGTTGGATTACCAATTTCGCGCTAGGAAAAACCATACCCCCTGGTAGCACGGGTACATAGTGGCAGATTGCGGCCCCCGCTAGTTTTTTCAAATTATCGACGATTGAAGACTTTTGAGTAGCAAGAGCGCAGTTACCTCCCTTGCGTTATTCGCTATACTTTGGAACTGCATAGTTTGTCGAATCGTGTTCGTTGTGGATGTTACTTATCGTACATTTAAATTTATTCATCAGTTGTTTACGCATATAATTTACTTGATTGTGATTTTATTGCTAGCAGACAACTGTAAGTTATTTATCAGTTCACTTGATTTAAATGGTTTTTTGAAGAAAAAAATGAGAATCAATTATGGTATCAGAGCTTGTTCTGCCATCCCGTCGAATTGATATTATATACCAAACTGGTAAGTAATATCGATACTATCTTAAATTATCTACGTCATCCAGATGATGTAAAGATCGTTAGGCGTAGAAAGAATTCTAGAGCATTCAAGTTACGCCAACGCTTGAAATGCCACCCTCATTTTACAAGCGGTAGAGAGTTAGACAAACGAAAGGTATAGTTTCTGACAATGTTCGACTTACGTTCCTTAATATTTAGCTCTGGTATCTGATAATCGCAATTGAAAAATAAACGTCCAATCTATGTAACTATCCGCATCAAAAATAAATATATTCGCATCAAAAATAAATATATCACAAACACAATATTAATTCCACTCCTGTCTATATCAACATCAGAAATAATGATACACGACAAAGTAATAGACGACAATATAACAGATATGCATTTCAAACTATTAATTAACGAGTTGCTCAAATGTCAAAGTACTTGATATATTTTCTTTTATAAATACTTAGTATACATTTAGTGTACAACATCAAAATTAGTCAAGAAAATCATATTTTGAAAGTAAAAAACAAAAAGGAATTTGGACTGAACTCCAAAATTCCCAAAAGACAGCAGGAACTATTTTAGGAGTAAGAATTACACTGAAAGACAGAAAAACCAATCAATGGATAAAAAAGACAAAAGATGACACAGTAGTCCTATTAGAAATGAAGGAAGGATCTAAAATGACGGACACCGGAAATAGTATCGAGGAGATTGTTTAAGAGTGAATGTCTTGTTAAAATACCAATGACCATATGGACGGATGACATTAAAAAATATGAAGGTATATGTAAACTCGGCAATGAAAGCACAAAACGGGAAGCTACGAGAAAGGGCAAGCTTGATTGAGCTGCTAACGACAGTCTCTCTTGGTAAGTTTTTTTTTGGTGGAGAGTGAACCAGATTCACACGCACTTAAGCCCCAATGAGCTTATTGTGCTATTAGTATGTTGTTAGATGAGTTTGGGATTTGTCGCTGCCACTGGCTTCTTAACGCACGCAGTAAAAGGACTAGGTAATTTGTCTCGTCGAATTTTTTCTCGCTCCAAGCTTGCACGAGGAGCCAATTTTGGCAAATTTCCCGAAGTGCAACCCACCCACTTGAATTCTGAACTGGTCTCGTTTGACAGCCGATCGGACATATTTAGAGGAACTCGCGCATCTTGGCGCAGTCCTGGAGAAATATTTCGTTATCAGCGTGTAGATCAACGCCAATTGATCGTAGTCCTGAAAAATCTTCCGTCATATCGCGTGTAGAAAAACGCCAACGCCCGCCGACAATCCTGACGCTATCCATATTGGTTTCATTGAATCTTGGCTGTCAAGTACGTCTCCCATTGAACATGTTAATATATTTTTTAGCTAAGGGCTTTCTGCATGCGAACATTGTCGCCAATTTTATATATCTAAGAAGTAAGTAACGCAATTGTGAAATATGTTTCGGGGCGTATAGCTTTAGAACTGCGCCTTAAGTGCTTTGCGCCAGTGCATCAATATTGCTTCTTTTGTGCAATATCTACAATGGCCGTACCATAACAAACCAGTCTTTCAAGAAATTTTTTATTCCCAAAAATTGTTTTGTATTTATTTTTTATCACTTTAAAGCCTTTAAAGTATAAATAATTTTTATTTCATGAATTTAACTGTACTTTACCGGCCTGCTTGCTTTCACGGACGCAATGGGCCAGATTAAAGTTATCCCAGCTTTTCGACATTTTATAAGCTGCAGCGGTGCGAAGAGGGGCAAATAAGGCAGGCGCAACGATACTCTGTTTATCATTTAAATTGGGGCCACCGCAGTTTGGTGCTATAGAGCGAGGTTAATGATGTATATCGGCATCCGCAGATCGGCATCATGAATAAAATTATGTTCAATAAGCCTTTTTCGTCGTGTTCGCTCGAAGAAATGCTTGAACTACAGCAGTTAGATAGACCCCTGCCCGATTCACTTAACATAACACTGAAGTATGCTAAAAATTTGGTAGCTGTCATAGAAATTTAAATTTGAGTCGAGGAGAGTTGAAGCTAATAGTATTTAAAAAAATTCATAAAAGATATCGTATTAGCTGCAACTCTCCTTTACATAAATTTAAATAACATTGAAGAATTTAATAAAAATTTAGATCTCGGAATGTTGGAATCTGTTTTTGGTCCGTGAGGGGGTGGAAGATGCATTTTATATTCAGTTAGCCGCATCATCAAAATTATCCAAGACCCCCTACTGCTCACAGGCAAAAACATCTGCTAGAAATTTGGATTATCGCGCGACGTGACATCACAAGCAGGTAGAATTCTTAGGCATTGCTTGTTATCGTTGTTTGTTACGTTCTGGCCTTCCGCTGGAACCGGCTTAAATAAATTTTCATGGATGTTATTTTAATATATGAATATTGCGAGCGAGCCCCCTTTGATTTTAGCCTACTACCCCCCCCCCCCCCCCCGTGCTCTGAACAATAATATGCAGCTGCGTTTATAAGCGAAATATTTACCAAGCAGGTGAAGGTAAGGTGAGTTCAACTTCCTCACGACGCCGACGCCTTGAGCGTCTCATTTTGAGTTGGGAGCGTCGTCAATTCAGTGGCGTCCACAAACAATAATTATAGATACTTTATACGTATCTACCGAATTGACTTTCAGACATAAACACCTACGAAATGAAATTATTATGTTCAATGTGGCAGCATAGCCTTCAGACTAAGTGTGACTTCGTGTTAATACACGGGATAGATACATACGTACTCTGAACAACTTAAGAACAACACATACAAACGCTGCTTTGTCTTCAGTATAGGTTTTCAGATGGCACAAGGCTTTGAAAGATGGCTGAGAAAAACAACAATAATTGCAACAGACTATGACCAGAATAATATAATCAATAACTAGAAAATGCATATCAACTTATTTATCTTGGATCTAAAATTATCAAGAAAGGAGGACATGAAGAAGCAACCACTTGACGTTTAACATTAGAAAGAAGAACCACGACCCAAGATTTTTGTAGTATTTACTGTAATTATTTGAATAAGTGTTTGCTCTATAATAACATGCGCCATGTCTTATTGCTTAATTCAAAAGATACTGTAATTTCATTAAAGAGGAGCTTCTCTATCATCTGAAATTAGTTGGCACAGCACAAATATTTTCATAGAGAATACAAATCGGAAATTTTCCACATAACTGCACACAACAGGTGGCTGTGCTCTGTCATCGGTTATTCCTTTAATATTTTGTGCTAAGTTCTTACATATAAGATTTATATTTGTTGAACAATTCGTTAACGATTTAGTACATGATAACCAACAGTGACAATAGAGAATAGTTAAATAATTGAATGAAAACTGCAGACCTGTGTATTCCACTGTTTAATAAAATATCACGTTTTATTATAAAAGATGCTAAAGTATATTCAGAATTAAGGATCAGGTAAATTATAGTCCTTATTTCCTTCCCATCAGAAATTAGAATATTTTTGGATTATGATCAGTTTACCCCATCAAAAAATTACGAAGCCACAAACCAAATTTCCCTTATTTTTCCGTTGCATATAATTTGTTCAGAAAATCAACTTAGAAGAGGGCGGATAACTTCGATTGTGTGACTAATCGGAAGTTTTAGTGTTTCATCAATCCACGCAAATGTTCCCTGTTTTAATGTGTTGACGAATACAGGCTTCTAATAAAGTCAAAAGTTTTTTGTAGTAGTTTTATGTTCTAATAAGTGCGATTACACCTGTTTTTATGTTTAACCTTTCCTTACTTATCTCGTCTAAATGACGAAGAAAGTTTTGTAATCACCTTTAGATTTTCACGTTTCAGGACCCCTAGATGACGAAAAACAGGTTTTCCCAATTCCGTCTATCCGTCTGTTGGCGGTATAATTCAAAAAGTATTCGTTGGAGGAAGACGATATTTTGCAGATTATATGTCTACCTGGCATGAAACGGCATATAGTTTCGGTCAAATATATACAGGGTGAGCACTTTAAATAAATAAACTTCTGTTTATTTTTGCTTTAACTAAGAAATAAATAAAAGTAATAATTTGCACAGAACTGAGGCTTTATCATTGGCAAAATGAGACCTAACAGATACAGTGTAAACATTACAAATGAGACAGAATAGATAATCTCTGAATATAATAATATAATATATAATATAATCTTTATTGAGAATACAAATATTTTATATATATAAATGTATAATAAGAGAATAATTGTATATTATTTATATATAATAATAAAACAGATATATATATTTTTAAATTCTCAATTGGCGAGGTATCGGACAAGCCGTTTTTCAACCCTACCGGAAAAATAGATGTGAAAGTTAATAAGATTATCAGATAATTATATAAAACAAATGGTATTAATTAGGATGCTTGAATTCTTAACAAAAGTGCTTTATTTTTACTTTTAAAAGATCCCAGGCTGCCAGAACCAATGAACAACTCGTGAAATCTATTTATAGCAGAGGGAGCTATTATCTCAAAGCAACGTTCAAATTTGGCAGAATTTCGAGTCGGTAACGAGAATTGCTCATTGTTTCTTAAATTTCTTTCACGAGAATCTCCTCTTTGGTTTAAGAGAGAGTATAAATAGTAAGGAACTTGACTACTTAAAACATTAAAAATGATAACATTATATAGTAACATAAATCTGTTTTCGATTTTCAGTATGCCATGATTATTGTAGTGAGGTGTAACGTGCTGCATACGATTTATTTCGAAAGAGTATCTAAAACAGCAGTTTTGTAGGAGTTGCAGCTTATTTTTAAATTTTTGAGTTAGAAAACTGTAGTAAACCGAACTACAATAATCTAGCTGACTGAGTATTAAACTATTTACAATGTACCACTTGGTATGAGATGGTAGAACATTCTTAAATTTGTACAAAGCTGAAAGTTTTGCAAAGCACGATCTAGACTTTCTTGTAACATGGTTTTGAAAATTTAAATTACAGTCAAGCAACACTCCGAGATTCTTCGCACTTTCTGTAAATGTAATTACACTTTCACCAATCATGACACTTGATTGTAAACTAGCAAGAGCTTTTTCACGCATTACCGCAGAACCAACGCACATACACACCGACTTTGCTGGATTTATGGTTAGGCCGTTATTCTTGGACCAAGTTAAAATACATTGTAAGGTTGTGTTAATTATTTCCACTGCAGAGTTGATCAGTGACGGATCACAAGATACGTAAAGCTGCGTGTCGTCGGCATATAGATGGATGTTGCAACTGGTAGATAGCTGTTGAGGCAGGTCAGCGGTGAATAATGTGAATAAAATAGTATGGTGTCTTTATAACGCAGCAGAAACTCGTCTAATTCGAGCATGTCCGTGGCTCAGTTATTCTAACGGCGGACAAGAAATTGGCTCGAAATATTTGCCTGAGCGCGCGGAGTTTGAATCCCAGCGGACTACATTTTTTTATTTGAAAATTGATCTAAATCAAGCGAGGCAAGTTCCGTGTAAACCCCTTTACAGATTTTTTATATTGTATTTGTTCAAATAGTTTCTTATCGTAAAAATGGAATGTTATATAGGTACAGAAAAGGTTCTACTAAAAATTCATCAACTAACAGGGAGAATTTATACTCCAATTTCTCTTTACGTAAATATATCCTTGATTTCTTATTTGTTGTATAAAAACGTGTAGAAAGTAGTGAATAAAATGTTAGGCGTTATGTTTTGGATAAATATTTTTAATAATTGTTGGAAGTGATTTTTCTTTGCAACTTTTAAGATACTTGATCTAGGATTCCAGTTCATCACTTGTATTCCATTCATTAGATTACGTAGTAACCGTATAACCAACGCATATAGAATTTTTCAATTGAAATAAGCCAGTGAAGCTGCATCCATCCATTCGTTATGGTGCATGGTCACAGATTCGATCTGCTTCGGTCACGATCGAGCTTGCTTCCTTCAGAGCGATCTAAAGGCAATCGCACAAACTTTACATAATTCTTTTGTCACCATATCTTACAATTGTAGAACGACTGTTTATTCATTTTAATACAGGATCTCTTCCAAATAATCAATACAGACAAACTGAAAAATTTGTCTAGGATGGGTGTTGCAGAAGGAAGACTGAAAAAGGACCCGAAGCCGAACCCTAGAAGAAGGGCGTCCATTGGTAGAAGAAATACTGAATGTACTCAAAAACTCCTTTTGATTACTTGAGGATGGTTCCTTCCCCGCCAGTTTTCAATTCAAATTTGTTTGATTAAAATAGCTAATTGAGAAATAATACGGATGAATTAGAATAGATTGGTGAAGAAGATAGTAGAAATGGGCAGAGTAGGTAAAAGAAGAGTAGGAAAACCTAGAAAGATTCGGATGCAAAGAATGGAAGAAATATGAAAAAGAAGAGGGGAGACGAAAGCAGAAATGAAAATACTAGCACTGGACCGGACGGGATGGAAAAAATGGGTTAACAAACCAGAAGAAATTTAATCCGATACCCTTAAGGGTATAAGGAGGATGGAAGAAGAAGAAAAATAAAATGTTTTTAATATGCTATTTCTACGTTATCTACATAGTTTAAGCGCAAGGCTTGCAAGTTTCCAGTTATTGTTGTGACGTTCGAATTTTACAATTAATACTACGTTTTCGTATGCTATGGGTTAAGGTTACAAAACATTGTTTTGTTTGTGTACTTCTTGTTATTACAAATGATTCAATAAAATGGTTAACGAACATTTACAGCATTCAAACTTCTAGTCGTATTAACGAGTTTCTCTGCAAACAATTCTGTTTATTAAGGCAAGTTGATTACATTGTTTTTAGTAGATGCTAAATCGCGCAGTTGAAAATTAGCAGCTGCCCTTGTCTACTTTTTAAATAACTTCAATATACTGCAATGGATGCTCTCTAATGACTGTGTTTTAATTAAAATTTAATTGTAAGTTAGAGCAAAATCTAATATGCACAACTCACTGATTTAATAGTTTACTGTGTAAGGAACTTTGCCTGCTATCAAATTATTAGGCTGGTTAAAATGTGACCCGTACTTCATTTACTTGTTCAAAATAAATGGTTGTATGCCCGTTTTTGTATTTTATCTAGCTGCAAGTAATTATAAATGAACGCTAGCTCTCAGTAAAGCACAAACTCTATTAATATCAGTTGGGTTCTTAGTTGATTGAGAATTACGAATTATCTGCTACGGTCCTGTTTAGGCCACATATAGTTCCAATGCACGGTAGCTAATTGTTTGCAATACTGTCAAAAAATCTACACAATGGAGTACGTATGCACGTCTGCGGTATTGGACGTTTAAAACCAGTGTAATTATGAGAATTCGCACGGTAAATATTTAAATCTTTGCACTTTGGCGGTAATTAACAGCTTTTGTTACAGGCATTAATTTGTTCCGTGACGCCAGATGGACGCGGCCGAAAATTTAGCAATTGTTTTACCTTCGCATAACCTCAAATTTGAGAAACCGCTTATTTTTCGAACTGCGCCTTAGCTGTGGCCGTGGAAATGCTTGACTCTTGCTTAGTAAGGTGTGATATCGTATGCACATCAATTTCCCGGTGCTAACACTGATATTTTTTGGCAAAATTGGTACCTTATAATCGGCCGAACTGCTTCGGGTCCTCGAAATAACGCCGTTGGAATACTGTCGCTGTTACTGGCCCCCTTGAAGTCAAATCTCCTGGAGATGTTGTTACCGAGCTGCACTGAGCCCTGGAATATTGACCTCTTGGATCCGATGGGAATTTGGGTTCCAATCGATGATCGGAAACTGTAGGTGCTCGTTCCCGAACCCACAATCGGAGGCGAAAGAAAAATTGTAATTTTTATCTTGCGGATCCGGCCACAAACACTTGTAGAAAAGCACTGATATTTGTACAATAAAACTGGGTACTTTTTATATTGGCAAAACACTTTATTTTATCTTAAAACAGTAATTAATGTGGAGCACAAATGTGCCCTGTCATTCAATAATTTATTTCATTTGTTCTCCTTGCCGTTATTAAAACAAATTAGAGTCTATTGATATGGTAACTATGCTAACGGAAATAAGTTTTGGTTAATTTAAATACATCCTAGAAAAAAGTTTGATAACATACTTTTAAATCTTCAAATTTCTTACAAACTAAATTTATTGTCTGTTTCTTAGATTTAAAAATCGTTTATTTGCGCCACACACACAAACACGTTATATTATTTGCTCTGCTTTTCACAACCGTTCAATGCACTTATTTTAAGAGTTCCTTGCTTATCAATCGTTTTCTTCATATCCTGTTGTCTGCTTTTCTAATTGCCTTCTCATGTCCACCTGCCTGCTTTTTCAGATTGCTCTTTCGCAATGTATTGTTATCTTATTCTGGCTTCTTTACCTTTTTAGAATCCTCATCAATTTCACTGACTAGCTTTATTGAATTCTACGCTTCTTTTACTTGCACATAGCAAACCTTTTTTTTTTGACTATTAATTTCTTACGGTTCGGCTATTCATTAAGCCCAAACCTATTATTTAATTTATTTGAAAGTCAAATTCGACCCCTTGTGAAAAACGAGCTTTGCCTTTTGCGTTCCTTACTTGATTACTTTATCATTACTGACATCTCTTTACCAATACATTTATTATTTGAAATGTAAGTTTAGCATTGCAGTTATATAAAACACCTCAAGTCTGTGCTTATTGAAATGTTCATTAATTTGTACTGCTAGCAGAGTCGAGTCGTGGGCCTAAGACCATCACAAGACATAGATAATTCCTATAAAATATACACAAACACATCCAATGCTTACGTATTAAAAACATATTTAATCTGTTGGTTATACTCGTAATATATTAATAATATGTTGTATTCTTTACAGGATGTTTCGCAAATATTACGCTTAAGCAGCTTGAAGGGGACTATAAAAAATGTAAAAAATGCATATAAACGTTTTCTTTTAAACCCCTACCTGCTGAGCTACACCCTTCTAAATAAGGGGGTTAAAATTACGTTTTTATCTATTTACTGAAAACTGGAAAAGGGCATTAAAATGAAAATTAGTAGATACAAATATATCCTACCAATAGCAGACTATTTATGAAATGGCTTTTTAAATTTTTACGTAGAACTTTTAAAGAGAAATTAGTAACCCTTATAAATGCTCTATAAGAGCTTTTTAATGGACAAGAATTTGATCATAGAAAACTAGCGTTTGAACCCACCACCTAGGTGGAGAGCCTTAATCTAATTAAAATAATTCTTGCATTTACAAAATTGTATTGTAAACAAAAAAGGTAGAGAAAAAAACGTTTTCAACGTCTTTAATAAAGAAGAACAACAAGTGCTAGATTTAATAACGGTTGAAGAGTGTTCTTAAATTATTATATAAATTCGTAATGTTTGTAATAATACTGAAACAGAAAAAAGAATAATACTTAGTATTGCGGATCACCTACCTGCTTATCGTTGCGTTATGAAGGACGCAGTGACGACATGAGAAAGCATGATCGCGTGATTAAACGTGACAAACGCAGACACGCAGACACAACACACGTTTATATGTATATACGGAAATACAATGGAAAGTCCGATTTATTTAAAAACTTTAAAAACCTACACGAGAAAGTGTTATAAATACATATATAAGTTAATACGACAGGCCAAATTGGACGTTATATATATATATGAAGAGAGACGAAGCAAATTACCTTCAATAGCTTTTATATCACTCAACGGAAAATGTTCACCAACCCGAAAGAAGTTAAAAGGAGAGAAGCAGAATGTAGAGCATCCATAACAGAAATATATGATCCACAAACTGAAGACGATAATGGCGAAATTCAGGAAGATGGACTGAAGAACAAAAACTGCAAAGTAATAGAAAACATATAGTGCTCACAATTAATTAGAAAAAGGACGACAACGCTATTGGAAGTAGAAAAAAAAATGCAAAATATATGCCAACTACCGCGCGATAGAAGAAAAAAGAGCGGGGATACATTCAGAATGAACTGACTAAGGGTAACAGATACCCCCAGTGCATACCTAACCTTTAAAACGATCATGCTCAGTTTTTTTTTATGTAAAATTATTTTTCAATAAAATGGAGTACCTAATTAATTTGACATTACCTACAGAAAACAAAACAAATATGAAAAGCTACATAGCCAACTTATCTGGCCAAGACCTACTCTAATTCTGTTTATTTTTCGATCGTACGGTAGAAAAAGCAAGAGCTAAGAGGACTTTTCAACCTCAAGGAATGAGGGGTTATAACCTTTTTAAGAACGGGGGGTAATCGGTGAAGATTGGTTTAGTAATGGCAATTTTAATACAAATAACGTTCTGAACAGGTACAGTATACTAACTTATTGTCTTGATTTTTTTAAGGGAAAGTAGTGAAAAGTGCGAGTTTTCCAACTGTACGCCCGCGGGTCATTTTATCGCACGGATGCACAACGTGTACTTGCGTTTCCATCTCATCACAACAATAGGTGAACGCCATATGACCCCCCGCTAGCAACTTTCTGACGGCGCTCGTTTAAAGCCTCTCGCCAGCATAAAGATCAGCAAGCTGTCAGTAAGAGCTTCTTGTTAGAGATTATTGCTATTAGAGTCTAATACTAGACCATTACTGCTAAAGCGGCGAAGCTTGCAGTAAGAGCAGCTCGATAGCGATCATTACCGGCCGAGGCACAAATGTTCTAAAACTGTTTGTAACAACTACAGTGTGCGTTTTATATTTTGACCTTTACTCTTATCTTGATTAGATATTCTCTGGTATGTTTGTTATTTGTCTGACCGTTATTTTAGTTTGTGTTTTGTACTATAATCTGGGCTAACGGCTCTGCCCGGCTCGATAGCTCAATAAAAGGTACCTTGTGCAAAGAAGGTCTGGATTTCATTCGCTCACCCTCTCGACACACTTGTAATTGATCTCTTTCCAGGGCTTCTGGCATCAGAGTACGTATTGTTTTATCTGCTACTTCGGTTAGTTCATCCACTCATCGCATTTGAAATCGTCGTAGTCGCCTATTTACTTCCCGGTATTATTGGCCTCTTCATGTTAGTAGATTCTGGTGTGTTTTAATATTCTCTGTTCGATTTTCTATCATGTGCATTCAATGCTTAACGTTCCTCACTAGCAAAACAATTCTAGAGCTTTGGATAAGCCACTTAACTAGGCTTTAGGTGTTTTGATATATTGTTAACCTTCAAATTGTTTGTTAGCTTTTTCGAAGAGATGTGAGTCCTTTCACATCTTCTAATTTTTGCCTCTGAACTGTGTGGAAGATACATTGAGTGATGACTTCAAAACAATTTATGTTTGGTAGATACGATCTATTGTCATTTACTCTACCTACTATCATTATTTTGGTAGAGAAGCTCTGAAATAGGGAATTCAGCGAGTTATCACAGTTTTCGCTTGTGAAATTTAATTAGTCAATAATTTTCGTTGTAAGAAGTAAACTAAAACTAATTATAATCATTTGCGATTAATGTATTTATTTAATTTATGAAATAGGTAGCTATGTTTCATGCTAAAACGACGTGTTTTTAGTATTTGATAATTAATTGATAATGCTTGAATACTTCTGTAAAGACGCAGACATATTCCTGACGAAGTTTACATTCGGATACATGGAAATGGGAAGTAGGAATAAACCTGCGGTTTATCATTAGATAACAGCTACGACAGCGGTGCGTTAACCGCAGAAGCGATTATGGATAGAGATGGTCCTGTAATGTATGACCTAGTTGAGAAATTTGTATTTAATCCATATAAATTTAGTGTCGCGTTACTGTTTTCATTATTACTCTAAAAAAATGTCTATATAATTTCTGAAAAATTGGAAAATATGGAAGCTCCAAAAGAGTTAATATATTCAAATATACAAAAACACTTCAAATTTAATAAGGTACCGTTGCGCTATGAGTAAATTTGCAATAATTTAAAATTAGATACTATTTTTCTACATAGATGATATTCAAAACTTTGAGCTTCGATTTGTCTTATTCCATTTACCCTTATAAATGCACTATGGTGATTTATATTGTGTTAATGGTTTTTACAAGCTTCTCGCCCTTAAGGGGGAGACGAAGAATATTAAACAATTGCTTTCATCCTTTTATTGTGCTGCAGGGTGCTGCTACCGACAAATATATGGACAAACTACAGTTTTCCAATGTAAACATTTCTACCTCAGCTATACGACTTAACTAAGGGTTTGTCTCTATGCAGAGCAGGTGTCTGTGTTCTATGCAGGTTTCCGTCGAATACAGGCACAGACTACAGATGTTTTAGCAGATGGGATAGTGCAAATTTAAAAAAGATATACAAGATGCATTGAGAAATATTCAAATTCCAGGTATCCATCCTAGCCACTAGACCATTTCGGATGTGCTAATGCTGCTAATATTTCATTAATGTAAATGAAAAGCTTATCATACAGATACAAATTACAGATAACACTAATTTAAAAAAAAATTATGTTACCGGGAACCTAACGCGAGCCTTTTGGATAAGGGCCAGGTATAATTATTATATTGAAAAAATTTGCATTAATTATACAATCTTAAGTTTTGTATTAACCGCTCAGCTTTCGTCAAGGCAAATGCACAGTTGCAAGTTTTCTGAGCAAAAACCTGGTCGACTTTTAACGAATATCCTAAAATTATGCTTAATTGAAAATACTTAGACACCTTGATTTAATTTTTCTGAAAATATATTCCGTGCAGCTGATAAACAAGTATACCGACCGTTAGATCGTAACACGGCTTTAATATGATACTGATACTGAAATCTAACTGTTCTGATAATTTCATCATCCCAATAGATAATTTGAAGTAAAATAAGTTTCTTGGTCTTTAAGTCACTATAATTAAACAGAAAATCTGTGAAATGTTAGACATAGATAGAATCAACAGGAATAAAAAGTTAGAATATTGAACTATTTAACTAGTTCTAACCAAATGTCGAATCTGTAATAAATTAAGCAAGAAAGTAGGTAATGCGTAAAAACATAAATGTGTTACATTATTATTTGTAATAATAATATATTTATGTGTAATAAGTGTAGGTGAAGCTATAAACTACAATTAAATTTTCAAAAAAAAAAGTTTCCGGTACCGGAAATCGAACCCGAGCCTCCTAGGTAAAAGCCATGTACCCTACTCACCAGGCCACGGAGGATTTATTAACCTAGCGCTCCTCAACCAGCTGTATACTTTTCGGAGATCCATGATGTTCCCCCTCTAGTTATTATTGGCCTTTTTTTTATTTGTTGCAACTAATCGACTGCCGTGGACCGTAATATGTGGATGCTTGTAAAATAAGGTACAATTCGTATTTGCCGCTGCACTGCAAAGTTTAAATTTCCCGCCATTCGTGCCCATTATGTTATTCTAAGCTAGCCATGTTTACAACCTTGCTTTTGAAACTAAAACACATGACATCTGTCTTACAATGCTAGAAATATTTGTGCGCTATTCGCGCCTGCGTTGATAGGTTATGTTAGTAAAAGCACAGTTTTTTGTTAATCAGCGCAGACAACGGCGCTATTTGTGTGGAAATTGTATTAGATATCGGAAAAACCAGCACAAATTTCCGAAATTTGCCGTTCTAAATTTCGACCTAAAAAAAATCAGAAATAGCTCAATGACGTCTTAGGTTAAAGATCCAAAATCGTATTTTCCTCTCTCGTGGTTTACAGTTTGTTTTCTATTTTGAACAAGTAAATTTTGCTGTTGAATGACAAAAATACAAATGGTAAATGCCTACAAAATCTCCCCTAAGCTGTGGCCATTCCATGTAGTGGTGTAATTCTTATGACGTATATATGTACGTCAATATAAGAGTGAATCCTCACTCTTTCCGGACGGCGGAGTGGTAAGCCCGCTTTCCTTTATTGGCCGATTGTTACCTTCAGGTATGTGTGTAGTGATCTTTTATTTCACACGGCTTAACTGAAGAATAATGCGTTTGCAAGTCTTTTTGGTTCTCCAGACCTCTGGCCTACCACGGATTCGTGTTTTCTATAGCTATTAATCCGCTATGTGAGCAATCTCTTGAGTATTTCACATCTCGCTCAAGACATATTTAAGGCCATAGAACCGCTATCCGACCTGCCGCATCTTGGATAACGCAAGTTCAGTTTCTTTGTTTTACTGTCTTATCTTACTCCAGCAATAAGAATCACAGAAACCTAGGTGCCTGCTTCATCCAAACTATTAGGCACTCAGAAATTAAGGGAAGACCTTCCAAGCGCGCTCGTAGTAATTTAAAAAAATCCCAGCAATAGCGCGTTGAACTTTGTTTAATATTTCAAGCGGTACATTTTATAATTCATTTGTCTATAGTACTTTGCTGCCTGCTATCAATTTAACATATTAATTAATTCTGGATTTTACTCACGCTGTTAGCGTATTACTTTAAATAAATTTGAATTTCATTCGATCTGTACAATTGTCAAGGTAGTATACGAGGCTAATTTAATCAGCGCCCGTGGCATTGAGCCAAGGCATTTACTTTTTGACAAAGAATAAATTTTATGTAACTATGAATGCGCTTCGTTATCCAAGGGCCTTTGGATACTCAGATTCGTTTCCATCAATTAGGGGTATCTTTACTTTTCGGATTCAGGCGAATAATTAATTCAATTCTTTTATTTTCATGCCTAATACTGCATACTATTTCACGTGATGATTTTTTTGTAGCAACGTACATTCGATAATTTAATAATTTGTCTTTTGAATTGACATTTTTAGAATATCATGAGCGGGGTTTAATTTTTATATTTATTAATAGCAGCTGCTTACTGAGTTTATTTTGAGTATCAGAACAGCGCGTTTGCGCAATGTCAATTTAGCTGCCGTTGTTTTTAATTTGCGCTTTGGGTTAACCGTTGTTATCTCACTTTTACAATAGCTGCACTAATTTCTATTCGCGGTTGGCTGTTGTTTTTATTAAAGCCTTGGTTTTTGCATTTAACTTCTGGTATTTTTTCAACGATCTATCGATACCTTTTCGGTGTTTTGAATAGGTTGGCGTGAGATAGAGGCATTCAATGGTCTGTTGGTTAGTTTGAAGCTATCGTTGTAGATATATGGCAACAGGCGCTCATGTGGTTTGTTGTTTAGTAGCTTTAAGAGCTTCTGGATTACCAGAAGAACAACGGAATTGATGATTTCGTGATTGGTTTAATTTAATGCAAAAATGCAGAGATTTTTTACGGTGAATGTTTTGGAAAATAATAAATCCAATATTTTAGTTTCACTTCCATGGCCATGGCCGAACAAATAATATATATGAAAATAAGGGTCTATTGTAACCAGTTAGTAATTAATCTGATTATTTTAAAGCTATTTTTACAAATGGGGTCAATGCCGATCTGCTGGTTATAATGACAAATATGCTTGTATTTCGTTAACGGTTAGATTTTTTAGATAAAATATTTAATGGAATTCGTTATTGTTGAGATAGAACTTTTCGACGTTTTTACTACTACATTTTTATTAATTATTACGGCTTGTACTGTTTTCAGTGACGTTGCTCTATTCAAATTATACAAAATGAAAAATTAGGATAATTTCATTTTGATTGTTTTCAAATTGCTGCACAAGAATCATATTTATTACAGAAACAAATTATTGCTTTAGATAAGGCAATTACTTAAGCATAATCCAGTTTTACTGTAGCTGTTAGGCATATGTAATTTTAATAAACATAAGAAATGTCTAAATATGATGGTAAGCAGGATACATTTTAAAGGGTAAAATTATTTTAGATATTTTTTTGTACATTTGCTTACGCTTTGATCTGGAGGACAGGCATGGAAATGGTTCTAAATGATGTTACTTTAATATTTATGGATATCGTTTATTTATATTTGAATGCTGCTTATAATGTACACTAATAGTTACGCCACTAAAGTGAATAGGCGTCACTTGTTAGTACGAGATTAGCATTTTATAAATATACGTTTATGACGTCACGATGTGTTTAACGTCAAAGATGTGAATAATAAATCCGATAGACTTGTGTTTGGAATAATTGTTGGATTTTAGCTTTTGCCCTTAATGCTGTGATGTTATATGTGGAAATGATAATTTTCCATGGCAAAGGTTTTCTTTTTCGACTCCTTTAATTCAATGTGCCAATGTTGCTAAAGATGCTTGGCAGAAACGATAGTATTCTAACAATAGTGCAGCGCGTCTATTAGTTCGGTTAAACTATTTTCGGTGCATTTTTAAGACATTTCCAAGCGAATCTGTTAATATACAGAGTGGTTCCTAGGAGATATCTAACTTAATATTTAGACTCGAATCAATCATAGATAGCTCAACCTGTAAACCGAGTTAATATCTGCTTTCTTAAATAACAGTTCTTTCGAAATATTTATATATTCAAATACCTCTTAGTTTCATAGGACTGTAAATAGGTACACGTTACCCTTCCTACCTGCTAAATAAATTTCTTTTTGTCGTTACCTCAAATCCTCCGGGCTTACTTTCCTTAAACTACTGTTTTTGTCGACATTAAAGTGGTAGATCCGTACAGTTAAGATTCCGTTCACCTAACAAAATTCATTTTTGCTTATCGCTTCAATCTGAAGAAGACATAACAACTCTTAAGTATTTGGGTGCAAGTGCAATCGATTATCTGTTTTGTAATTACGAAATCGTAGTTCTAGTAAGTACTCTTTTTACAGTCGACAGAATCGTTTATTTTACAATTATTTGTCGTTTAATTAACAGCATCATTATTTTTCAAGGTGTAATGTAAAAGCCATAATTAAGTCATCTCTCAAACCTTTTTGTTGAGTGATATAACTGATGCTGCTTATTGGGTATTTCGCATGCTACAAAATTAGAATTATTAAAAATCAAACGTTTCAAGGAACAATCTCAATAAGCATTTATACCGTCCCAACTATACAGGGTATCCACCAACGCCAACTAAAGCTTCGGGTAGCAGGCTTCGGTAAAGCATGAGAACTCTAAAATTATCAATACAAACTCTCTGAGTTTTCTCATACGAAGCAGTAAAAGAAAATTAAATTTGACAAAACTGTTAGGTTAGGTTTCTTTAATGAATGTACTGAACAATCTTAACAACAAACTTAAATCGAAAAAATGATGCACAAAGTAACATTTTTATTTACAATATTAAGTAATCATTGCCCTGTTCTAAGCGGTGTTCCCCCAGGGATAAGTCCTGGGACCCATTTTATTTCTAGTACATATAAGCTATCTGCCCAACATATCTTCAAGTTATTTTAAGGACAACAAATTGTTCAACTTTCCTTTGACTGCCGCACACGTCATCCAAGAAGATTTAAACAAAATTAACGAGTGGTGCATTCAGTGGTTGCTCACAGTGAACGTGGATAAATGCTCGGTTCTGCATATTAGTCGTAACAATCCTTTAGTGCAGTATCAATTAGGTGGCGTTCTCTTATAACTAGTGGCCGAACAAATTCACCTTGGTATCACCACAACATCTGACCTGAAATGGAGCAGCCACGCCTTCACAACAGTTAAAAAAGCAAACTTGCTGATATATCAAATATCACAGTCATTTAAAAGCCTAAAAACATTAACCACATTGTACGAGAAAACTAAGCTACACAGGACATTTTTTTGCAGTTTTGTGTTCATCCTTCATCCTGGAGCATTAGTGGGAGTTGCGGGACATCCTGTATATAGTTATTATTCTTCTTGAAAATGTCAGGAATTACCCTTCGCAATTATGATCGTAAAAATGTCGCCGATAACACTAATAAAAGTGAAAAATCGGGGTGCAAAGGTTCTAGTGAAAGTGTCAAAATCGATTGTGTGCTTGCAGTTAATAAATCCCATTAATTCCATATTTGAGTATTGTCGTTACGCAATGAATGTAACGCACCTTCCAAACGTCGCCCTACAGGCTGTAACTAGCAGGCATTCCGGATCATCACAGCATGATCTCCATCTACCCCTTTTGCGTCATGGAATAGACGCAGTTATAGGCAGCAATAAACGAAGGGACGTCCGAATCGATTAACAATAAGCCAAAGGAAACTGACAGTCAACCCTGCTGGACAATAAGACCATAAATTCGAGCTTTCTTAGGCGAAAGTAAAGATTTCAACCCTCAGCCTGTGCCCGGCTGGACAAAACTTATTGTATTCAAATAATAGAGAATATTTTCGCCTTACACAAGCGACCTGTATAAACAGAGACACTTTGGGATTCCAGAGCGTTTGATTCTCTATCCGTCTTGTGTTATTCTGATCTGAGGGCGCGGGTCAGTTTCCTTAGCTTCTAATTACCAAATTAGATTCGGGTATTCGTTTCTACGTAATTAGATGTTCGTATTTGTATTTTAAACATATTGACGTAATGTTGTGTTTGCAATTTGTAAAATTGTGTTCTAATGTAAATAAAAACGAATGTTATTGTTTTCCACATTCGTTTATGTCGTGTTAAACCAACAAAACTGTAATTGTTTTGAATTTGCTCAATCTAATTCATTTCTTTCTGGAATAATTCTCAATTATGCCCGGTTATTGCGACTTTTACTCGATAAAAATGTTAATAATTGCATTCAAGGACGATATTGCAAAGTAAAATAAAAATATTATTATGACGATAAGCTTCAATCAAATATTATCTAAAAGAATTTGGTCTGAAGCGTAGTTTCTGGTTTACACAGGAACAATAATAACAAACACACTATTCACAGTATTCGAAACACGTGGCTTCATTATTATTATTCGAATTGCACTTGCAATAAATGGTATATTCTGAACACCACATTTAAGAACGCGAAGTGTATTGTTTTAAAACGCAATTAGCTGTAGTTTATGTACTTGTTTACAGGCGTTTATTGTGAGAACATTATTTATAGATAACAGATTATTTAGATAAAACTTTGTTACAATGTAGATCTGTCTTCCCACGGTCGCACGTTTGGAAAAAGGCACATTAATTTTTTTCCACCTGCGTATCACCAAGTTATATCATCCTCCAATATATGATTTGAAGAGCAAGGACTTTTCAATGTGTAAAGTGCCATCGATTACGAGACAGCCAGTTCCATTGTTATTTTTGTCTAATTCATGAGGTAATACTTATCGTGAAGAAGAACGATTCTTTTATTAAAATGAGGTGGTTAGTATGACAAACTTTAGTATGTTACCAGTAGGTACTTTACAAGCTCATTAGTGTGCACAGCTCCTTCGACAAAGGAGTATAAATATACCGGATGACGTCAAAATAATTAGAAAGCAACATTGTATTTTTATTGTTTATAGAATAGTAGTTGATTACTAACAACAGGCAAAAACAAGTTGCAATGCACTTACAGGTTCAATATTAAAAATGGTAGATGAGGTCCAAGCGTATTGTTATGTTGCACTTCGCTTTCAATAAGTACACACTTAAACAAATAATCGTCTAAGAATACACAGTTTGTTCATTACGTCATAATTAGACAAATTACTTAAGAAATAAACACCTCGCCACGGTTTTCCTGCGAGACTGACAAATCCGACAGTTTTTCTCAGCAGGGAAGGGGAAAAGTCTACACGTGCACTTTCCGGAAGTCACTTTTGGGGGCCTTTTGCAGCTGATCGCAGCGAGGCAAATTTTGGGGACATCAAAAGTGTTTTCCTTGGCAAAACGTGCGATGTGATCTATTTTCAGGGTTGTTTTCCACAACAAATTCGGGCGATTACAAAACGTTCGCGGCTAATGCTAGTTCGAGGAGTTTGTTTTGGTGGAAATGTTTGTTTTCTGGAGCGGCACGTTTGGGTCGAAATTAGCCTTGGCAGCGGAAAAGTCGCTAGGTGCATTTTTCACGACCGGTCGCTTCGATTTTCCCGGTTATACCGCTGGGACAAGACGCGAACGCTGGAATGCCGGCGAGCGTAACGAGGATAATGAGAGCAATTGCAACGTGGGTCATGGTGTCAACAAGATGCAGTTAATAACGCGTGAAATGCGATGGTAGTGGGAAAACTGCATTCCGAATGTTTTTAAAAAACGTTTAATATATACATTTTTGCTCAAATTGTTGAATGTAAATTTATTCTTAGCAATTTTTGACCTTCCCTCTTGATATTATTAATTTTTTATGTTACGCTACGGCATATAGCGCTGTCAAATCAGGGTTTCCAAGTAGATACTTAAGGTTTGAGCTGTAATTAATTAAATCAGAAGGCTTTCAACTTAGTTAAAAAGTGGGTCTTTCTGAGAGCCTTATGTGATGCCAGAATAGACTCGAGGTGCTCATCCCTCATAATTGACTTATACAATAAAACTACTATGCTCGCACGGACCGATGATAAAACTATAAGGGAGAAAATGGAGCTATAGAAAAAGTACGACAAAAATATCACCGAAACTCTTCAAACCAGCTTTATAAAATGTGTTTGTAAACCTAAGTTGGGAAAGAAAAGGGATTATTGGGTCATATTTGCAGACATCATAGTCTGAAAGTAATGCTGCAAAAACTACACACTCCACCACTAAGCATTAGAGTCCCTAGATAGCATTTCTGACAAAAGCAAAAGAGTAGTGGCACTATACTGAATGGCAAAGTGTATTTTGACCAAATTGCAAACATCTTCGTTGCCATTTTCCGAAAATCTTGAGTCTAGTAGTAAAAATGTCAAAATTAAATTTTTAGGTTAGACTAGAATGACAGTCGATTGGTCCACTTTAGAATTTCAAACATAACATTAGACAACCATTTTGATTGTTGGTTCTATGCCTCTGATAAATTTGGCGTTGCCAAAATATCGGCTGGCAAAATGATAAAAAAAAAGAAAATTTTTGTGTCTTTCTTCTTTTTAAAATTAAATGACAGGTGACATCTAGGTCCTCTACTAACCATAGACCTACATATGAACTTGTCTGTGACACAAGTCATGTCAAACCTTTGAACCGATGTGTATTGGGAACATAATATTACAACATTTTGAGGAATATGCGTGTCTTGGTCATACCTAAGGATGCCAACTATTGAGGGTATCAATGTGGGACATGGTGTAACGGGCCCGATTCGTTTCACCGGAGCTTATTTTTATTTAAACTCGCTAAGATTACGCCAATTGATATTCACGTGCTTAGTGAGCCACGCCGGATGCAGCTAAAATCAGAATGGAAGGGCGCTGTGACGTGTGTGTGCGAGTTCGCGGGCTTTTGGTCGGAAGTAAGGCATTAGCGGTTGCGGTTGCCACTGAAGACCGCAGCCGCCGTTTGTTTTCTGGGGGTTAATATGAGTGTAGTGCAACCTTGGGGAAGCATCCCCGAGATCCATATAACTAATCCTCGGCAGAAAACGTCGACGGTAACTTCAGGGTGCTATTTCAACCTACTAACGCCATCATCGAAGCTAAATCCAGCTTTTGCGTGCGGTAGAAGAGGGAATCAGGTTAGTTTATTTGCAAGCAATGTATTTGATCAAATCGCCGACATAGGGCGTAACTGATATCACAGTTTGAGCATTGCACAAGATTGCATCATATCCTAAGGAGGCATTGGGTCGCCGGTTTCGAAGTCAGTAGGCAGTAATTGGTAGTGGCTAAGCGTACGCGGTACCATATTTGCGCGGACGCTCACGTTAGCGATAATATTTGACATTTTGGTCTTTATATTGTTGTAAATGCGTACAAAACTTAGTCTTTAGCCCGTAGCGATTTAAACTAAACTTTACTTTTTATTATTGACGGTGTATAGCATTTGTGAATTATGGTCTTATACTTCGTTTATCTATATATGTATGTATACCATCATATAGAGTACATGACGGTTATGTAAGCAGGCCAGGCTTTTATTTCAAGCGGAATTAGAGGGTTTATGTTTACAATTATAGGTGTAAACAAAGCAGACTCAGAGCAAAGCGGTGTTGACAACCTATATCCACAACTGAGGTAATATGCATTGACGACTGAGCTACGAAGTAGAAATTGTTTTCTATCAGTTTTGAATAGCAATTTGTACTAAACGTCAGTTTAAAGTCATTGCGTTGGCACAGCAAAATTACACTTGAACCTCTTAGTTTAAGAAAAAAATAAACATTAGAATATTTAATGATAAAAAATAAAATTCTTCCTTCGCTCAAAGTTACTATAAATGAAAATGCGAATTTTGCATTGAAACTCCTTATACGGTGTTAGAATTAGATTCTGGACAACTTTTTCTAGTACGTCTTTTCGATATCTAACGCACTGAAAAATATCGTAAATTGCCATTTTCACGAAATTACAGTAGGCTGGGTTTACATCAGATAGAAGGGTCCCGGGTGGTGTAGCTTGAACAAACGTCCACGTTCGATCAATAGAGTTAAGCAACGCTCTTTCTGGTCAGAACTTGGATGGGAGTTCCATGGCTGCTTCTCTCGGCGCCTCGTGATACGGCTGTCACGGAAATAGTTGGTCCCGGATGTCATAATAACATCATGACAGTCGTTAGTGGGTTGGAAGTCCCCATAAATACAGTGGCTATATAAGGGCAGTGTGGTCAATTTTAAAAAAAGGCAGCCATTAAGAGTCGTCTCTACAACAACCAGCCACGCCCTTAGGTATTGTTCTGTGCACGGCCTGCTAAATTGTAAGACAAACGTCACCCTGCTAAATTGTGACATAAACGTTATTTTATACGGACTGGACATATGTGAAGTTCGGAGATGCTTTGCAGAGCGCTGTATACCCACGATCGCGAAATTTGTGCAATATGAGGTGGTCAAATGTGCAGTGTAACATTAATTTTACGAGAACGTCAATAATATACTTAAACAGAATTAAACGGCAAGAGACGATGTGAAACGTAAGGAATCGCTGCCAGCGATTAAAAATCCTCGTTAACGAGCAACCTAATATTGGATTATAAGTCAAGGTGTCCTTTTTTATCTTCTTTATTGTGTTTTTGTACATAGAAAACGAAAAATGACAACATTTTGCGTTGATCGACACAGAGATTACGTACAAAAACGCAACAATTTTTTTTTTATATTCATAATCAAACCGTTGTAGTTATTCCACCAGTTTATTTAGAGGAATAGAATATTCAGTGCTACGTAGCCCATAAATTCTCTTTAATTTGATGCAATAATCTTTGGCATTACGACAATTATATAGTTGATTATAGCTTTTGATTTCGACTAATGCGCAATTTTCGCAAAAAGCATTTTACTTTAACTCGTTGACATTTACTTATGCAAACGAAAATTCGGCATTCGCTTACACAGAACACTGTAGAATTTTATGAGGATTATTTCAGTCCACTTCATATTGGGGCTACTTTCAATAATAAAGGACTTAGAAGCAATTTTGTGTGACTATGTGTAATTTCGTAAAACGACTCTTAATGGCGGATTTTAAAACAACCAATCAGAAACAGGACCAAAATTGACCACACTGTCCTTATATAGCCACTGTACCCATAAATGCACAGCGACGCCTATAATTGGCCTAACGGCTGTTGGCTGAGTGCGAAATAAATATATAAATAAATAAATAGTTGAATTGCCTGCCTTAAGAAATGCAGCCCATGAAGTTCTACCTCTGTACCGAAATTCAAATATCTACTTTCAAAAATAAATGAAATACACGTACGAGAGAGGGGTTACATGCACTACATATTCAATCATACGAATGCATTTTATAACAAACGCGAAATAAAACAACACAATTATTGCAGCAATATATTACGAATATAAGAGTATACTAAGGAATTTTGCGGGACGATTTCAATGCATTATTTGAATATGGGACCAGTACTGCTATGGTGGGACTGTCCTGCACAATGCGGGACGGTTAGCAGCCTTAGTCATGCTACCAAATTTGGCAAGAGAAACCATAATGCAGAAATAAGAATTTGCCTGTCACGGGCAACTGTCAGAAAGGGCAAGCATATAATTCAGAACAAAGACGACCCAAGACATTTTAAAAGGAAAGCATTCGATGTCTGTTTCACCTGTAATAATGTATGAACTAGAAACTAAAACCCTAACCGCTAGGAGTGCAAATGAGCGTTGTGCCACACAGCGAGCTATGAGAACAGCGATGATAGGTGTAAGTCTGAAACACAGAATTTGAAATGAGGTTGAACGAATGCGTCGGTCATGTAGCTCGGCAAAACTATCAAACATAAACATCTAAAGTTAAGCATTGGAGACCGAGGCAGACGAAAAGGAACAGGAAAAGGCCTCCAAGAAGGTAGCTCGATGACGTCAATACAACCGCTGGACATGACTTTTAAAAAGAAAACTGAAGATCGAAGAACTTGGAAAATATTAGTTGAGGCTTATGTGTGGGAGTGGACGAGCATAAGCTGAAGAAGAACAAGATTCTAACAAAAGTAATGTTTGAATGTGGCCTTGATCTCTTTGCCTTTGAAATTTTTCACATTTGTGTTGCATGAATTGTAGAAAAATAAATTTATATACCGTTGGAAGGGATGATTTTGCGCGGAACGCGAAGCAGGCGACCGGCGTATGCAGCTCTTCACTTTAGTTCAGTAGTCGACCCCAAGCAGGGACGCTGCTGGCGGAGCGGGCGCTTTTACACCGGTTCATGATTCGGGCTGAGTGTTTTCCTTTATTGAATTGAGAAAACCAAGCACGTATGTGTGGTCGGTAAGGCTTACGTGCTTTCATTTTCGTAATGCCACAGTGTTCAGAAGTAATTTTACGTTCGTGAAGACGTTTCGGTCATTTCCAGACAATTAAAACACTGCATTACTTTAACCCTGGGGATTTTATTTTTCGTTTTCATTTACTGAGTTACCGTGGGGCTTTAAAAATCGATTTTTATCGGACCTGATTTATGCATCGTCCCGAATCTTTCCATTGAATTTGTTTTTTCAATCCTGCCCGAATTTCAACTATTGCCCTAGGTTTTCTGCCGAACTCCGTGCTTCACCACTGCGTCTGCCTCAGATTACCTTCCCGGCACTTCAGAACTTTGTGGTATCGTAAAACTTACCGCATTACGATATAATCGCTCTATCACTGTATACATGTAACTCCTGTGTGAATATTACACTGCCTATCTAGGAGTTACTCTTCTCTTGTTTTGTAATAGACACTTGGCAATTCTTCGCCTAACGAGCACCAGGTTCGAGTTTTTCCCTGGGAGCCTAAATGCCATTTGAACACGTCGGCTGGGTAGCGGAAAATCTAGTAAAATTACTTCACGATAAGGACTGACAATTTTCGAAGATAAATCCACGGAAACTACAAGTACATATCAAGAACAAAGAACATGCAAGCGCTTCTGTCGAGAAAAAAGGGGAAAAGTAGAGAAAACACTATGGAACAATTAGAAGACAGCTACAAAGACAAGGGAATCCGAAAGAATGAAGAAAATCAAATGGAAGCATCAGTGAAACAGGAACACGGCATCCATTGTATAAATTACTTATTTGAATAATTAAAGTACAGTCGATTTGTGTTTGTATGCTTTCTCATCGTTAATTACTGGGTATTATGTTTATATTGTGATTTAGTATAGCTAAAGTACACGAGCGTACACCACTGCTTTAGTGCATGAAGCGCTCGATTTTGTATATGCAGCGGTCGAAGTGCATCCAACAGAGATTGCTCACAGTGAAAATCGACCGCAGCGAGCTAAATAAAGCAGCGCATAAATAGAATTTACTGCCTAAGTGTTTGTCAATTAACCGTGTACTTAGTGAGTATTCATCTACAAGACAACCAGAGGGTTTTTCGGGGTTCATATTGTTCTGTGACGCAATCCGTCAGAGAGCCGATCAACCATGCAGCCAGTTCCCGACGAATCCGTGGGAAAGTCCCGTATATCGAGTCATTTAAGGTTGATGACGTGAGCCAGTCCGAGGGCTAGGTGACAGTTCTCAAGCCATGATTTTAAAGTAACCCGATACAGGGGATGTTTGCAGTTTCGACGATACGCGTTCGCTCAAGGCTGTGTGATTTCACTGACAGAAAGGAATGCGATTAATAGACAAATAGATACGTAGGCTAAATAATTGCACGGGAATTTCAAATTGAGTACCATTTGGCTGCATGTAGATTTAGAATTTGCGAGTAAGTTAACGCATGGCAAGGTTAGTTTGGCCTGTCTTTTACTCGTTATTTGTGTGAACAAATAGGCTTTTAATGTGAGGTTGGTTTCAGCATCCGAGTTGCAGGTCAGCTTCCTGGTATTGGCAGAGAGTGGCGCTTCTTAGCTACGAGCTGAGGTAAATTAAAGAGTGTCATGTGCACTGAGCTAGCCAGATAAACAAATAAGGCAGTAAAGATTTGTTACAAAAATTAAATAAGGGAGTACCGGCGAAACGATTCGTTATAGAAATGACCCCAACGATGGGGATACGAAATGCCGCGTTACATACCACAGTCTTTATGAAAAGCAAAGGACAATTGTTAGGTAAAAACAATGGAAAGATGGGCCAAATATTTTGAAGACCTATTAAACAAGGATGGATATGAGTGGACAGGAAACGCCGAATATAACAAATGGGGAATACTCTAAAATTGAACCACCAAAGCTAGATATGGCAAATAAATTGCTCTAAACAACATCTAGGAAAAACAAAACTTATAAATTTGATGTGATCAACAGTTTCGCTTACTTCGGACCAGTAATAGCAAAACAATCGGGAAATACGGATGGAGCGAGAATAATGGCAGGTAGTAGATGTGTATTTGCATTAAATGAGATATTAAAGATTCAAGTAGTATCGTGCAGAGAGTGTAGAAATAAGTTATAAAACCGATCGTCGCGTACGAGGGTAAGGTTTGGGCGCTGAAATAATCGGACCAGAAAGATTTGGGATTGTGGGAATGGCAAGTGCTACCAAGGACTTTAGGTGGGAAAATATAAATCATAAATGGGGAGAAATTAAAGAGCTGTATGGCGAGCCCGTCATCGTAGAAGCGATAAAGGTGTTAAAGGGTGAGATGGTTGAGAATACTAGAAGGGTAACTGCCTAGTAAAATCCTAGCGTTAAGAATGGGGGCATTAAAAAAAGGAGGTAGACCAAAAACGACTTGGCAGAAGGAGGCTCAAAGAAACCTACGACAATTATTGATAACAGACTGGAAGGAATGTAAGCAAAAGAGATCTTGACAGTTTGTTTTCTAACTCTCTAGGACATATATCTAAGAATTTTAGTCAATATAACATAATATATAGAAGCACACGAAGGCCGAGTATTATTATGCCGACCGACATGAACTATACTTGCAATGGAAGAAAATATAATAAAATAGCGGCGTGCCCACAGGCTACTATTATTTTACCTACTGGCTTTTACTGCCCCGTGCATTAGTCGTATTGATTACTGTTTATAGCTGCAGCGTCCATAAAAATTGAAATAAAATTATCATGTTGCGAAGCAATTACCTTATTGGCCTGAATTTAGTCCAGCTTTCAGTTATGGCGCAATGGAAAATAAGTAATGGAACATTTTGATTTATTAAATTCAAATCGGGCCCCTAAAGAATTTGTTTGATTTATGAATACTCTCAAACACCTAATTAATAGTAAATGATTGTATGATATATAGTTACGCAAATGAATATAGAAAGTAGGATAAATATTAATTTTGAACCATATTGTTAATTTTATCGTTTTTTGTATATTTTATATTATGTTTATATACAATTAGGTTACAATTATGTTTTGTTCAACAAATAAATTATTTTTAATTCGTCACATTTTATTGACCTTAAGTATGACACACCAGGGATACACTACCATTACAAAGTCACTTGAATCAACATATTTAGCAACTTAAGAGGATTTGTCGAAGATTGTGCCTGAGTATCCTGACGCTCCAAATCCTCTTCATTCATGAACACATCATCCACGATATGGATAATTCCGTTCGTGCACATGTAATTAGCTCTGTGTATGGGTATGAACTTATTTCTCCAGTAGATCACATACTTGTCATCCAGTTCCCCAATACCAACTTTGAGAATACCACCAAGCGTCGGCAAATCCACATCGGCCGTGTCTGTCAGGTTAGACTTTTGCCGCAGATCTTCAATAGTGTACGAAACGTTAGACACAAGAAGGTGCCTGCTAAGAATTGACCGTCCGTACTTAACGATGATATCGTCGAAGTAAGTCGAGTTTACCTCCAAGAAATATTGGAGAGTGTCCCACGCTTTGTTTCTCGGGATGAAGTAGGTGAACTTCAACTTCTCATCCTTCAACAACATGTTGAACTTAGTCCTTTCACCCAATGAAAAACTGAAATCTAAAGTTGGATCCATGGCGATTTTATCGGTTATGGGCAAGTACGGGAAGAGGGTGAGTCTGCGATCGAACACGACCAGAGGGCGCTTGATGAGATGCACGACCCCGTTCTTCACTGGGATGTTGGGCTTCACGATTTCTGCCACGATTTCTCCGGCGGGATGGTTGGAGTCGCCCACGAGCGTGTGACTTTTTGCGAAGAGTTTACCTTCGGTTCCCGAGAGCAGCACCACTACGTAGAGGTAGTCGCCGTTCGCTAGGGTTTCGAAAGGGGTGTCCTTGGGGCACGGCCTTGTGAAGAGTACTCGGTTGGGAATGACGTGGCCGTCGATGACGTTTCCATCGAACATTTGCTGCCGATAGTCTGTGAAGCCCTCGTTAACCGGCACGAAAAATGTGAAGCTGCCTTCAGACTTAAATAGGTTCTCTTTTCGGTATGATAGGACCTTTCTGTAGAATGAAGATAACAGTGTAGTTTGGTGAAAAGATTTTGTTAAAGTTAGGATGTGAACAGTCGAATTATAATAGTAGTTCGCTACATTCTAAAAAATAGTGTTACAGTGGAACCATATAGTTGGAGAGACACTTATATCAAATTTTGCACAATCTAATCTAATTTTGAGTTGATTATATTTCAACTGATCGAAGAAACAAATTGTGGAAGAAAAATAATATTTTATACGGAAACATCAAATGGGTGGCCATTAATAATGATCCTGTTACGAGGTTGGCACATGGGTTACCAAGTAATTGATCAGGTATCTTCCCTCCTAAACCTTAACGCTTGAGAAAAGCTGGAATAGACCATGTCCAAAAAATTAGAAAAACTTGGAATGACTACAAAGAATGAAATTCGGATAGTACACGTAGCTAGTGATACATCATCATTGGATAAAATATTTAGAGGAACTATTTTGGAGAGCGGAGTAAATGTATAATACTAGAAATAACATAAGAAAAAAAAGAGACTACAATTACAAGATATAGGTCACATAGTACAAGCTTTCAATAATAATGTCTATCAAGAAATGAAGAAAAAAGTAAAAACAGAAAGACGTGGAAAACTGTTATGAAATAGTTGGAAGGTCGACCTCTCAGAAGAAGAAAAATAAGAGACAAGAGAACATCTAAATAGAATGGGGAAACTATTGATTAGCAAAGAAAATATTAAAAGACCGACTAAGAAAACATGGCAACTATGGAGACTACCTTAATGTTAAAAGAACTTTTGGATTTCAACTTGGGAGGAGTTGGAAGAACGCATAATCGGAGACAAAATAAAGAAATTAAACATTCATCACATTGAGTATCAATTCTAAAATCACTTAATAAATGTAGCATAAACGGTGACACCGCAAGGGCTGAGCTTATGCCATTTCTATTAACAAAAAAGGAAAACAATAAAATAAATGTAAACTGTTGGAGACCTATGTATAGATGTTAACACTGAAGCGGAAGAAAGGAGCATCTCAAAAGATATCATTTAAAAAAAGTGGAAATAGCTATGCTACTTAATGCAAATTGGGGACGAAATAATATTTTATGTCGATAACGTAATATTAATTGCCCAAGACGAAGAGCAACTGCAAAGTTGACCAAAGGGGATACCTATATCAAAGCTGTAAAAAACGTGAGATGAACGCAACGACCGAAACATGAAATGAGTGGCCATTAGTAAGGATCCTGGATATCGGTTACGACGTAATTGACCTGGAAATTTCCTCACAAGCTTTGGAATAGGCTGAGTGCAAAGTTAGCCCACATGAAGACAATGCAAATGCAAGTAAAAATCAGAGAAGTTTGGAATGCTTAACAAAAAAAAAGAAATAAAACTCAAATAGTACATATAGTCAGTCATACATTGCCATTAGATAACAGATTTAGAGAAAAAACATCAAGATATAGAGAGTTATTACAAAAATTGAAAGACAGGTTAGCGGTGTATATACAAAAAAGAGCAGAATATTGAAGATACACATATCACAAATAATATGGAAATCGTGAAATAATGAAGACGAGACGAGATACTTTAAAAGTAATGGAGAACTAAGCGCTACATATAATTCCAGGCAAAGATTTTGGAGAGAGGAGTAATACAGTCAAACTTAAAGAACAAGGAAGAACCAAAAGAAAGAATGAGATCACAATTACACGCTTCCAACTGGGGTTGCCACCCGTCCCGATTTTGTCGGGTCACGTCCCGGCGCAATGGCAGGTAAATGTCCCGATTTTGAACTTTAGAGCACGAAATTACAAAAAGTGAAATTGGAGAAACACAGAAACAAGTCGTTTATAATTTTCTACTAAAATTAAATTTACTTTAATTTTTCATTTTGCTTTTTCGAATAACTCATAATGCAGGCGATAGGTGTATTTTTAACGTGTCTGATTGACAAGTTAATAAGTCGCAGAGTTTTTTCGGTGAAATTTACTTATGTTTGGGAATTTTAACTAGGTTGGCAACTTATTTCGTTCCCATAGTGAATCAAGAGCGATGCGAATTGAAAATAATGACAGTAAACATTCGTGTACAAAACCACCGGTGAGCAAATTTTGCTAAGGCTGAGACCCCATTTTATTGGTGTTATGTACACAGACACGTTAGTGATTCTTCTGTGAGGCATTCACAATCATTCCTGAAACAAAATGTAGTAATGTTTACAAACACATAATAATCCCAAATTACATATTGAGGGGTAAGCATAGTGCACGGATTGTTAATAAAATTCTGTAACATATGTTTCTCTACATATTTTTATAGCAGTCGAACACTTTCACATAATATCTGAAGTATTTCTTTGTGAGAAATTTGGTGTGAAGGTAATACGTTGTGTTCTGGTCGATTTGTTGTTGCTGGTGATCCTGCCAATTTGTCGTTGCTGAAAGTTGCTTCACGAGCAGATGTACTGCTAGTTCCATAACCGTGACGTAATGGCTTTTTCCAATTCGCCTGAACTGTCACAGGTCCGTTCGCGAAGAAACGTTCAGCAACGACCAATTGACAGGATCACCAGCAATAGCAAATCGACTAGAACACCAACGTGTTCTATTCACACCAAATTTCTCACAAAGAAATACTTCAGCTATTATATGAAAGTATTCGACTGCTATAAATATCTGTAGAGAAACATATGTTATAGAATTTTAACGACAATCAGTGCACTATATTACCCTTCAATATGTCATTTGGGCTTCTTGTGTTAGTAAACATTACATTTTCCCTCTGGAATGATCGTGAATGCCTCATAGGAGAATCATTAACAACTCTGTGTACATAACACCAACAAAGTGAGGTTTGAACCCTTAGAAAAATTTGCTAACCAGTGTATTTGTGCACGAACGTTTACCTTCGTTATTTTTCAATTCGCATCTCCTTGTTTCACTGTGGAAACAAAATAAGTTGCCAACCTCGTTAAAATCTCCAAACATGCATAATATTACTCGGAACCTTCCCTCCTCCCTTCGTGCACGTCCCGATTTTCACTTTTAGAAAGGTGGCAACCCTGCTTCCAACAGTAATGTCTATCAAGAAATGAAAAAATAGAGTGATGTGGAAAACTTTAAGAAACTATATAAGATATAAGGTTCATCACTCATTAGTTGAGGTGACAAGGGAAACATCTGAACAGAATGGGCAACCACTGAGTCGTAAAGATCAAGTTGAGTATCACTTCCAGAAGGATTTTTTTATGAAGGATCACAAGAGGTCCAGTTGAAATGACAGAGCTTAAAGAAGAATGGAGAGGTGGTAGGTCCAAAAGGTATTGTAAAACATGAAACTGAACCGCTTTTGCATTTTTTACAGGTGACAATGGAGACGACATCCGCACTCACTAGGGTCTAGCTTACTCTACTTACCTTATATCGAACGAGATAGTACTCGCCATATGAAAAATCAAATGCTATACGGAGAATAATACTTGAGACGCTTTTTACAGAACATAGTACCCTCAGAAGACATTCAGAGAAAGGTTATCCGAATGTAGAAAACTCATAGAAGAAGCGATGAAACGTTGTAAATACCTGACAGGTTACATTACACAAGATACAAGAGATATCCAGAAAAAGCTTACCAAAGGACGCAGTGCGAATCAGAAGTTACATTCCATTTTCTGATCAGCGGACATAGGCTTGAGGATAAAACAAGAACATACTGTGCTATCGTGGAACCTATTACAACTTATGGAGCAGAATGCTAGCAACTTACATACCCATAGAAGTAGATAAAAATGATCGTACTCGTAATGGACTTCCTTCGACGAACCGGCAGGATTTATAAATTGGTCCAGTGGAGGAACGACATCATGGGAGAACACAAACAAAGAGAAATAAATAACGAGATATGTAAAAAATGATCGAGTACACTCCTACAAATAGAAGAAAAGAAAGCCCAAGAAAGTTGTTGAAAAAAGGCAAAGCCGTGAAAAAATAAGATCTGAAACAGGAATTTTAGCAAGATAAAGCTCGAGTGTTTTTGGACTGCGAGAATATTGAAAAATTCAAAACTTTGTTAAAGTAGATAGGTTAGAATTTATGTTGAGTAACAACATTACAAATCCAACTTGCTGATTTTCCCTCGTGGATCAATGGTTCAGTTCTTTACTTACTAATCTAATGCCTTTCCCCAACTATTTGAATGTATCTTTAGTTTATTTTCAAAATACATACCTGTAAAACATATCTATTTTATGGTCCCCCAAATCCCAAAACTGAGAACGTGACAAGAAATCGGACGCTGAGGGGTTGTACAGTGCCAAAGAGGAGCGCCTTGCCACCGGATCGAGCACTTCGTCGATGACGTGGAGCACCTGCGGCTTTTTGGGCAAGTTGTTGATCTCAGAAACGTAGTCCGAGTATTCCGGTATAATCCGGGCGTTGTTGATGAAGATATCATCGTCCAGTTTGGTGACCCACACCGGGGGGTTCTCCTCGATCACAGTGGCCAAAAATCCGCTCTCGAGGTCCTTCAGCTGCTTGGCGTACCACACCATGTGGTAGTTGATGAGTTCATTGAGGTTCCTCCCACTATACCACTCGAAAGCTTCGTTGGTAGGAACAAAAACAGTCATTTCTCCATACTGAAGATTCAGCTTGGCAGGTCGGTTGGACTCCAGGAGCGAGAAGAACTGCGTCAGCTTGGGGCTTTGGCGGATCTTCTGGTAAACCGTGGGCTTCCAGTATTTTCCGGCAACCGCGGCTGCAACTGCGAAGAGGCACCACACTTTTGCAAACCACATCGTGGCACGGCTATTATTCGAACTTGATATGCACCAGTTTGCGAACTAAGTCGAAAAATGCGGGCTAGATTAGTCTATTCTTAGAAAGCAAGGTTAAGTTTCCGTGAACTGTTATCGTTCGTTTATATTTGTGTCTTCATTACGTCCGGAGTAATGACGCGCCAGATCGCTGGCAGCTGCGAGATGATCACTTCGGTAGAAAATAATGTTGAATTTGGATGCAATAATAAACTGCCAAAATTAGGACACGCCGACTGGAAATGAGATTAAGTCTGCTTGGGTGTTAATTGCTGGGAGATGGTTGCATTGCGTCGTCTATAAGTGCCACTTTAAATATGTTTGGTCTAAATCGTAAAGTTGCTTTTAATTATATAGATTCAAGATTAACGAACCTTAACCATTCCAATCAATTTAATAAATTAAGGATATAATCATATGCACTTGCCCATATATGTTCGATTAATGGTTCATATTGTCACATTTCTTTCCGAATAAACATCGTATAGTCGCGTCAAGTTGGGCTTGAAGGTAAAATGTTGTAAAGCGATAATTATCAATATTGTTCTAGTAAAGGACATGAGAACAATACGATAAAGTAGATACAGCGTTACGCTCTGTGATAACAAATGCTGAATAAATAAAAATATTTATGAAAAGTGTTGTTGACCTACGATGATAACCTACAATGACAAGAACTCGAAATGATATCATCAGTATTGCATTTGAAGTCTAATCAAGTATGAATTATTAAAACTAGGGCATGATAAAGTCGCAGTTATGCAATTAGTCATTCTTCCACTTTTTATATTAAAACATAAATATGTAATAACAAGGAAACTTGGTAATGTTGATATTTAAAAGTTTTCTGTAGAACATATCGTATATCCAGAAGAACCAGATAATGGAGAACCTCGAGCTGAATTTGTACACTGAGCATTTTTTGATCCAGTACCCAACGTCCACTTCTGGTCTGCTTCTTTTTTTATTATTCATGTGAGAAACTACTTGGAAAATCATCTGGACAATTCGAATTTGAAATATTTTCCACGGCAATATTTATGTGTAGATAACAAACTCAATAAGGGCGATTCCGATTCTGTAGCATCCAAAAACGTTTATGTATTTAAATGAAAGAGGGGTGAGAGTGTTTTTGTTGTTGTAAGAGACCGAAGTGTTGCGAGTTGATAAAAACATATCCAACAAAAAGGATTTTGCCCTTTAACAACTTCAGAATACACTGCAATGGGTGGATTTGGTCTTTTTGCTTAACATCGTTCATCATATTTAGTTGGTGGATAAAAATATTTATTAATTTTCAGTTTTATTAGCCCTTGTTTCTTTTATCTTTCCTATCTGACCTCTCTATGAAAACTCTGGTTTGTTTTATTGATTTCGACACCCGTTATTAGATCACTCGAGAACTGGGGTAAAAGGCAGAGGTTCAAGGTATTTCAATTTCCCCAATTCGTCAGTCAAGAACGATAATTTCGGGATGTGAGAGAGAAAGGAGTGTTGGAGAATGAAATAATGACCGGAAGTAAAAGTACTGCTCCGGTATTCGCACCAGAGAAAAAACAGAGTATCTTCAGGAAAACCACTTTAAAACTGGAATCAGAGCAGACGAACACAACATTTTTTACGCTCATATTAGAATATTGAGAGTATCTGAGCAATTGCCAATAATGCTCTCTAAATTGCAAAAGATGGAGAATCGTGGGTTTTATACAGCTCTCACTCTTCGGTAAAGCTCTTCAGCCCTCCGAATCAGCAGATATCTTGGAGTCATCCTGGATTCGAAGCTAAACTGGAGGGCTCATGTAACGAGACAAATTCAAATGTGGAGATGCAGACGGATCTTTGGAACCAGCTGGGGTCGAAAGCCTCGTGTTACTATGTGGTTATACACTGTGGTTACAAGACCAACAATAACATATGCTGCTTTGGTTTGGTGCCCGGTAACTAGCAAGGCGGAGGCTAGGAATTCAGCATATAGACTTAGCCAGATACAGATGTCGGCCATGCAAAGGGAACAAGTGGGACACTCAGGGATCATCTAACATTTTCCGAAGGCCCCAGATCTTCTCACAAGGAGCGATTTCAAGGCTTCGCTATATATGTTCCACAAAGAATTTCAGGTACGCATCCCTGATCGGAACGATTGGTGTCAGCAACAGCATCACCTCGCTCCAGAGGGGCTTGTCTTGTACACAGACGGTTCATGGATGGCGGGGGATCTGGTGCTGGCATTTACGGCTACAGGCAGGGTCAAAGTCACTGTTGCCCTAGAAAAATACGCTACCGTATTCCAGGCGGCACTAAGAGCACTGTGTTCACCCAGGATCGACTCTAGGTTGGTTCTGAAATGTTGCCAGATACGGAATAGACTCGGTACAAAAAACTAGGTCAAACTACTATGGGTACCAGGCCTCTAAGAGAATAACGAAGAAGCTGATGCTCTAGCCAGAAGGGGTTCTCAAGAGCCACTCGTCGGCCCTGAGCCAGCTTTAGGAATTATCCGTGGCAGTGCAAAAAGACAAGCTATACCCGCTATACCTTCACGTATAGTGATATTAATCTGTTTATGAATTCATTTTTATCAATTTAAAATTGTCCTGTTTATGATTTGAATATCAATAATTATTCTTTGTGCTAGCTCCTGAAAATCAGGGGTGGATTCCTTTTATCTAGATTGCTTATTCTGAAATCTGTTCTGGTTTTTAATTTTTTTATCACAAGTCAAAAATAACTTCTGTCAAATGATATGTCAAACAACTTTGAAAATTGAATGACCAATACCATATCGTTTTATTGCCACAGAACAATATCAACCAGAAGTAATTCTTTAATAACAAATTCACCTTTTTAGTCTTTATTTTCTTATTTCAGTGCTTACCTTACTACTTAATATCACCAACCTTTCACTTGGACTTAACAATGTCCTGGATGTCAACCAAGTGCTCCACTCTGCCTACGACTTCAACCTCTTCAGTACCCAATCACAACGAAAAGCTCCAATGACAGACAAGATGTCCAACTGACTAGAATTAGGGATACAAACTCTTCCACAGCATGGAACCAAATAGACCCTAGCTTTAGCAACTTAACTCCAACACCGTATCCACCAATTTCCTGAAACGTTTTTCCACTACTGATGGTCCTCCCTTGGAACTCTCCCTTAGCACCGACAGCTCGACGTAATCCAATTCAATTATTATACAATGTCAAATGTAATTATCCAATAAACTTCACTTAGTATTTTACTCCAGTTGTTTCTCATTTGTAGATTAGTTCTGCTTTTCAATTAGTTTTTCACCACATAGTTGTATACTTCTTTAGTTTTATTTCTCTCCTTATTAGGTTAAATTTCATTTCAAAAGTGAGCTTGCAGGCAAAACATTAACGTATGCATTAGAAAGCTGGACCATACAAGACAGAACCAGAAGCAAGATAACTGCAGGAAAGATGAAATATCTAAGAGGAATAATGCAACGAACAAGAAGAGATCGCATTAATACAGAAAATTGAGGACCAGCAGTTAAAGTGGTATGGGCATGTAGTAAGAATGGGAACAAACAGATATCCAAAGCAAGCATTGCAAGCAAGACCATATGGAAGACGAGGAAGAGGCAGACCACGAGAAACATGGGAAGGAAGTTTAGGGAAATGAGGAAAAGACTTGAGGGAAGTGAGGCGAATGGCGGCCGATTGTGACCTATTCCGGAGATGGATCGAGAACCCGACGCCTTAAGGCATAAGGGAAAGGAAAAGAAGAGAAGTAATCCCTTAATCCCATTTTAATATTGATTTTTATACCCCTGTGTATATCATTACATTGAGCAGTGGCTAAATAACCAATCCAGTGCCGACCGGGCTTCGATACCAAGGCTACGTCAGGCGAAACTCCGTATTGGGGAAATGTCGCCTGGTAACACCTCCACTCTCCTTTCCATGAGCAGGAAAATTATTAGGATCGTAACGGGCCTACACCAGGACACGGTCACTTAGAGAAGCACTTATTTACAATTGGAATCGTAAATGATGCCACCTGTAGGAAGTGCCAGTTGAAATGTAATACTACGTAAAACTTTTTTCAATATCACTTACTACGAAAATAAGAAAATCCCAGAATATGTTACAACATCAAACAGTTTTTCCCTGTCACAAATTTATTATTAATTGCAAATCAAAATGCAGCTGCAACTAAGATTCTAAATTATACAATTTTTGGTCTTATATGTTCCATACCTCTAAAGGTCGTGGCTCTCGTCTTAGACGTGGATATCTAGAGATTAAATTGTAAGCCGACCGTGATACGTTTATACATTCCGAATTTGCATCAGCAAATAGCAATCTGTTTAATGTTGATTCATTTATTGCATAATGTTTTGTTAACGTCATTTTCTACATAGCTTCTCCAACACAGCTTCTACGTCCACCTCTAAGCGGCGAGAACTGGCAATCCAATCAACCTGAGTAGAAGTTAAGTTCGAACATCAGCTGAAACTCGGCATGAAAAGGACGCAGAGTACCCTCAAACTGGAGGTAAATAGATTGGGAGCTGGACTAGAAGCTCTAAAGCGCCATCACTGGTCTAATCCCGTGCAAGAAGAAAATGTTAGGGAAGAACATAAAAATAGTGTACTTAGGCGAAGGGACATTGAACAGGGGGCGGAAGGGGTTCTTCTTAGCGCAACTTTTATTGAGCTGGTCAGCTATGTTATGCCCAATTTTGGTATTCACCCCGGGAAAATAATTACTTATGTAGTTTACAGTATAACATTAAAGGGAATTGTTTATTTTTATATACTCTGCAAGTAGCTTTGTAACCAACTGAACTGAAAATTGATTGATTATATTGAACCTTGTTAAACATTAGTTAAATTTAATTTTCAAATTCTGAAGCAATTCGTTCGGTCATCAGCTCAAGAATGTACTGCAATCACAAAGCAAGGCATATTCCGATCACCGATAACGTTATACAACACTATTCAGCAAAATCCGTCTACAAACATGTGAACCAATTGCGGAGTTTTGCTAAATATTTATTTTGTAATGAAATATTACTAGGTTAGTAGGTGTTTGTTAATTTTGTTTTAGCGCCAACTCTGCAAAATTTTCTATATACAAGCAGTAGATTTTAATTAACAAATCAGTATTAATATTTACGACTGTACTTATTCAACATCTACAAAGGTATGCTTTCCAATCCATAAGTACTTGGTTTCTGAGACTGGAGACGGCATAACTCTAAACCCTTCACCAGGAGAAAGATGTGAGCAATCTACACGAAATCATTCATCAATAGACGTTTTACATGGTAAAGGATTCTGGAGTCAGTATCGCTGCTCCTCGTACCATCCTGAGTACTATGATTCCGACAGACCACTGCGAAATTGTGTGTCATGAACTGATTATCTTCCATTGCTACCATTGCTTCTTCTTAAAAATATTCAGTTTGCAATTGTTTCGCTTTAATATAACCGACAGAACTTTTGCTTTCGACCTCGACTAAAGTGAGAGTGACGCGGACGTACTGTTTAAGAATAAATGTACCTCTGCTATGGCGTTCTTTCTTCTTGAGTAAGAATATGATATTTACAATAGTAATGGACGTCTAGATGTTTACTTTGTGTCATTACGACATTGGTCGAGTATAAGATGGCAAGCGAAAGAGGCAAAGCAGGAAGATGTGGCTGACAGATAGTTGCTATTGAGATAGTGAGAGTGATTTTAAGAAAAGTGAAAACTGGTTTTATTAAATATAAGGTATTACAAAATATTATATGGTGCTGATTGTTTGGAAAATAAATAGACGAATAATAAAGTAATTACGAATAATAATAATAACCCTAAAATTGTGGATAATTAAGTAACCAGTTAAGAATAATAATTTACCTGGAAAGTTTAAAAGCATTAATTTTAAAAATATAATCACAATCTACGGTCCTTAAGATAATTATTCCTAGGAATTAATGTTGAGAAAGTGAAATAATAGCTCATTTCTTGTTTACTTCGAATTGATTACGTTTTTTTTTAACTATTGCAACAAGTAGATCTCGAAATGCCTAAAGATAATGTTCTACTGAGCAATGAAATTTTTTATTGTTAATAGGTTAATTTTTCAATGTATGTAATATGTTAACATATTTTTTTATGTAAGTAATACGTTACTAATTTTTTATGTAAATAATATGATAGTATAAGCTTTTATATTTTTAACTAAGTTCTATGTTAGTAATCTTTGTCCACGATCAATCCAAAAAATATGGTTTGTAGACGTTATTTGGTAACAGAAAGTTGACAATTGCAGACCTAAGTACCTTGCACACCGCTGCTAAGAGCAACATTTTTGGAGACCTCTTTGAAATATTGAGGTATGGCGTTTAATTATTATTTATTTATTATATTATTAATATTAATTTTCAGTTGTAGAGAATTGTACACGCCTCTATTTGAAAGTAGGTTTGCAGACCTTAGTCTCGAAACGGATACTTATAAACCTTGGTATACAAATAACTATTATGTAAGTATATGTTATTATAATTTTTTTTGTGTAAGTAGTATGTTATTAATGTTTTATGTCCTGTATTAATATAATTTCTTATGTAAGTCATATATTAGTAGTTTGTTAATGTTAGTAATATATTAATATTTTTTTATATAAGTAATATATTATTGATTATTTATTAATAATATTTTATTATCTACGTTAATATTAACACATTACCCTTTTTCTGTGACATCACAATTTTCTCTCTTTATTTAACTATAAGAAATTGGACGAAACAACAAATCTGCAGATTTTGGTCAGGTCCGCTGTAAGTATCAGGGGCGGACTGGCTAGGGATGCCGGGATGCGGTCGCATCCTGGGCCCTTGGGCCGTCCGGGCCCGCAGGCTTTAAACTAAAATGCAACGCAACTAGCACGTTTACACAGGCACATTTTGGCCCCGGGACTCCCGCCCCGCAATGAATTTGTAATTCATGTATTACGAAAATGTAATTAAAAATAGCTCTTTAGGGGCCCCAAAATCCCACAGCACCAGAAATATATTATTGATGTAAATACTTCTTTGTGTATAGCTAAAAAAATCCAAACCCCACCTGATTAGTATTTGAAATAGCACGTGCCGCGATTGACAACCAGAAAGCAGGGAACAAGCGCTTGCGTTGGCAGTGAATCCCAGTCTAAATTATTATAAATGATGTTACTTACACAATGAGGATATATATAGTTTCATCCATATATATTTATATATTGTTTGTCTATGAACTATTTTTGATGATTCTATTTCTGTTTTTATGCCCTAATCTTCTTGAGAATGAAAGCCTAGTCTTTCGAAACGTAGAAGATAAGAAAAATAAAAAGTAGTTTGTTGTGTGGTAATTACCATAAACTTAAAATCATTAATACCTGAACAGAATTGCCTGGAGGCTGTAATCAGGAATTCGTTGCTTTGCGCTAGTTCTATCCCTCAAGCACATAAACAAGACTGTGTTTACGTTTTAAACCAATGTAGGGACGACAGTAAACTACCTCATAAGACGCAGCCTCACGTCTTGACAGTATTATGGCTTGGTATTGGGGTAGTGAATGAATCAAACATTAAATGCAGATTGTTTTATTACGAAAATAAATGTTCTATTTATACAAAACAAGAATGCTTAACGAAGTAACAATATCAAAGTTCAAATGTACAGTTTACTGGGACAAAGCGTTTACAATTACAAAATAACAACGTAGCAATTCAGCGGTTTTATTTCCTGCTGGAGCGAAGGTCGCCCGTTGAACCTGCCGCTGTAGGTCGGTTTTGTGCATGAGGTGCAGATCTGCAGTTTTCCTGGTCTTTAACTCGTCTGATTGCGAAATAACACTGGCTTTTAAATTATGAATAATGTTCCGTAAATTTTGACTGAAATTTATATGTGTTTAATCTAATTTAAACATATTAAATAAAGCAAAGACTGGCGATTGCGGCATTAAAAATTTCTTGCTATTAAATCAGAATTGCATTTAAAAACGTGCGACTGGATTTCGTAAATTTTAGAAAATAAAATTTATGTGTGTTTAAATCAAGTTTAAACATACCGATGGATCACGAAAGACTGCAACAAAATATAATTTATATATCAACTAGCTGAAACTGCACACCTTGTTTTGGATTATGACATGATGGGGAAAACCCCTCAAACCATTAAGCACAGAATCATAAAAGTATGACTGCTTTCCCTTTGAATTTTCCCGAATTTTCTTTTTTGCTAAACCACCTCGAGAGTAAGACGTACAAAACAAAAAAATCATCTAAATTGGTCAAGTCGTTCTCGAGTTTTTGCGTTACTAACACACGGCGATTGATTTTTATATATATAGATATATGTAACTATTCAATAAGATGATTATTAAAAAGTTATGCAATGCATGATCCAATCAAAATGTTCTGTAATGCAGCATACCCTAAGAATGACACATTTAATTTAAATAATATCCAGATCTCTAATGTATATCATGTGATGTAACAGTTGTATGTTTTAACTGGTGGGGTTGAAAGGGCAACCAGAGGGTTGTTTATATTTAGTAGTAATAAAATAACTTGAACTGATAATCTACGAGAAACAGTCACGTTAAGGGTTAAATTCCTATTAATTGTGAAGAAGAATAATTGATGATTTGATACGTGGTAGCAATATAGTATTCTCTATGATCAAATTTGACTTTAAGTCACAGATATTATTCAAATATAAAATTCAAGATCGTTTGATTCCATTTAACGTGGTATTTTACTACGAAGCCAGTAAAACCAGTGAAAGTGAGTGTTATGGTATGTTGTGTCTATCCAAATAATAGAGGTTTCAAAGAGGTACAACGAGCTTTGATTTGGTCGGGAAAAACCCGAGGAGGTGTTTGCTGACTAGAATCTATCCAGTTAGGAGCTGAGATAGAGTATTCAGGTACAAGATAGACAATCGGAAGGTTAGTGCCCATTTATTACGAAATATTAAGAAGTTATACAGCAAGTTTGGTGCGGCTAATTATTAAGATAATTGTAATTATATTTAAAAATTAATTTAGAAGAATAATTTTTCTAAATTTAATAGTGCTTCGAGTACTCGACGTTTTTCGACCATTATATTTTGAAATTTACATTTTGGAATTAGGTTATTTTAGAATTCTAATTTAAATCAAGTTTGGACATACTTAATATTCGATTAAATTGTTTTTGACAATTTGTATTTTATTTTGTAATGTCAGATCAAACTTCAATGTGCTACTAACAAACTGAAAGTACGAATTTAATTTTGTGTAGTGCCTGAAACTTATATTTGATTCAATCAAATAGTTATTATATTTTGAAAGTAATTCAGTCTTTAACTACAAGAGAAAGTTGTTAGTTGAAGATTAACCCATTCAGCTGGGATTTATGAGTCTCATTGCTTGTAAAGCTTACTAGTCAAGGCTTGAAAAAACCATAATCATATGACATCATTTTAAATGTCAAATTGATTTATGAGATGCGCCAATTACTATTTATTACATTAAGAAGTAAGGTAAGTACATAAGTCAGCTATACCTGATACTGCTTCTTTGTGATAATTTGAAAAAGGGTATATTTAATTTGATATGTAATAGTGCTTCAAAGAGAGAGCTATTACATTTTGACTTACAATTTGAGGTTCGATATTAATTGTAAGAACGCCGCGAGGAATTATATTATAGTTCAGCACATTGAGATCGCCGCTGACCGCTACCTTGCCTCTTGCCAAATCCACTCACAAGCTTGCTGGTTGCGAGTGCCAATTTGGTACTTGCGAGTTACATTATTGGTCGTAGGCCTTTGTCGAATATAATTTTCGCAAGATTTGAATTGCGCGCTCGGGTAGTGTTACTAGTAGGTGGTTGTTACTAGTTGGCGCCTATTAATCGCGTCCTAAAATAGCGTTTTAGGCCATAAAATGTATCGCGCCAGCGACAAAAATTTTCGGCTTCGGCGATATTGCCTCCGGCGGCTGGGGCTTCGTCCCAACCCCGAGGTATACCGCACAACCTCGAGCGGGCCCCCTCAGACACCCAGCATCCCGGGCCTTTGTCCCAGCCCGCGCCTGGTAAGTATGGCTTGTTTTATAATACTGTCAATGTGACATTTACCCAAAATGACAGTAAAATATCGCGCAATAACAAGAAAGCGAGCAAGCCGAAAATCTTATTTTAAGCGTTAGGGACTTCTTCGAAGAGGAGAAACGTCGGATTACATAGGTCAAGAATGTCTTGGTTTGAATAATATGCTATTTGGAGCATCCCTTACATTAAAGGTTAGGTATATGTCAAATTCTTTCTGAAGTCGACTACCTGTGATCTAAATGATCTTTTTTAGTGTAATATAAGACGTACGTTTTTAACGCTATGTTTTGTTATTTCTGACGTCACGGCAAAAGGGTAATGTGTAGACTTTATACGGTTAATATTTATTTTATATAAGTATACGTTGTTATATTCTTTTATGTAAGTAATATGTTATTAATTTTGTATGTTAATATAATTTCATTTGTAAGTAATTATGTTAACTACTTTTAATGCAAGTAATATCTTAATATTTTTCATATAAGTAATACGTTACATGTTAATGATTTCCTTATGTACATAAATGCTATGTTAATCTAATTTTAATATGTTAATCGTTTCTAAATGTAAGTAATATGTCATTATTTATTTTAGATAGGTAATATATTATTACATTGTTCATATCAAGAAAATTACTAACATTTTATGCAAGTAATTAGTTAATAAACTTTTTATAAAGTATGCTACTATAATTATTTATGTAAGTAATACGTTATACGTTTTTATATGTACATAATAATATGTGAATATACGATTCTGTGTAAGTAATATGTTAATAACCTCTCTGTATAAGTATATGTTATTATAATTACTTATGTAAGTAATATTTTATACATTTTCTTATGTTAATAATATGTTAATATAATTTTTATGTAAATCATATGTTTAATAATTTATTACCGTTAGTAATATATTAATAATTTATTTTTATAAGTAGCTTGTTATTAATTTCCTTATGCAAATAATATGTTAATATAATTTATTACCTACGCATATGTTGATAGTATTTTGATGTAGTCATATGTTAATATTTATTTTAGATAAATACTTTGTTATTGATTTTTATCATGCAAATTATATGCTAATATAACTTTTTATGCAAATGACATATTAATAATTTTTGTATATAAGTAGGAGTAAGTATATGTTATTATAATTTTTAATGTAAGTAATATGTTATTAATTTTGTATGTAATATGTTAATATAACTTTTAATGCAAATGACATATTAATAATTTTTGTATATAAGTAGGAGTAAGTATATGTTATTATAATTTTTAATGTAAGTAATATGTTATTAATTTTGTATGTAATATGCTAATATAACTTTATATGCAAATGACATATTAATAATTTTTGTATATAAGTAGGAGTAAGTATATGTTATTATAATTTTTAATGTAAGTAATATGTTATTAATTTTGTATGTAATATGTTAATATAACTTTTTATGCAAATGACATATTAATAATTTTTGTATATAGGTAGGAGTAAGTATATGTTATTATAATTTTTAATGTAAGTAATATGTTATTAATTTTGTATGTAATATGCTAATATAACTTTTTTGCAAATGACATATTAATAATTTTTGTATATAAGTAGGAGTAAGTATATGTTATTATAATTTTTAATGTAAGTAATATGTTATTAATTTTGTATGTAATATGTTAATATAACTTTTTATGCAAATGACATATTAATAATTTTTGTATATAAGTAGGAGTAAGTATATGTTATTATAATTTTTAATGTAAGTAATATGTTATTAATTGTGTATGTAATATGTTAATATAACTTTTTATGCAAATGACATATTAATAATTTTTGTATATAAGTAGGAGTAAGTATATGTTATTATAATTTTTAATGTAAGTAATATGTTATTAATTTTGTATGTAATATGCTAATATAACTTTTTATGCAAATGACATATTAATAATTTTTGTATATAAGTAGGAGTAAGTATATGTTATTATAATTTTTAATGTAAGTAATATGTTATTAATTTTGTATGTAATATGTTAATATAATTTCTTATATACGTAATATGTAATATTTAATAAGTAATATTGTAATAATTTTCTTGTAAAGCAGTGTTATTAATTTTTTGAGGTACACTTGCTTTCAAAACTTTCGCGTACACCTACTTTTCGCTGTATTAAATCAGGGTTGTAATTAATCAACTCTGACATTTAAATTCTTCAAAAGTAAAAATGCCTCGACTGACAGAGCACATGCTGTCAATGTCATTTTTAACCTAATCTCAAAATTACCCGTTCATACAGCTAAAATTTAGCAAAATCGTTGTTACTTGATTTTGAATGTGTACGCGAAAGTTTTGAAAGCAAGTGTACGTAAATAATGTTAATAGGTTTTTTACTTCCTTTTACAATACAGGAAGTATTGGATTCACCCCAAAAATTCGAAATTGAGTTTTCACCAGATCTTCACGTTTTAGAGTCCCCTAAACCCAAAAAACATTGGTCTGTGTGTCTGACCGTGTGTATGTGTGTCTGTGAACAGAGTATCTCAAAAACGAAAAGGGGTATGGCGTTGAAACGTCATATTTACGTTTTGTGTACTATACAGATGCGACAGCAAGCTTTTGAAGAAAATCGCATAACCGGAAGTAGGTGTTTATTCTTGTGATTTTTCAGTTTTTCTCGATTTTTTCAAAAACGGCTCTAACGATTTTTTTTAATTTGACATTTTTTTTACATTTTTAGTGTGCATTGATGTGAGATAGTTGATTTTCTAGTTGAATACCTCTAAAATGGGTTTCTTTTGTTTTTTCTTCTATTTTTTTTATTAACTCCTATTTTAAATAGAACACCCGGTATATTATTACATTTTTGAATTCAGCTTAAAATTCTAGAGAAAATGTGTCTCTTGAACTAACGCTCTATTTAATACCGTTTTGGTAGAATTTATAATTTTGGAAAATTTTTGACAAATGCTTAAAGATTAAAAATTAAATTTTTGGCTAATTATAAGATCACTGTAAAAGGAAGTTGTGTGCGTGTATCACACCAGATTTTTATGTAGGTAATATCTTAATAGCTTTTTAATGTAAGTAATATGTTATTATGTATTTTAGATAATTTATTTAATATGTTATTAAATATTTCATAATAATACAGCTTTTTTTGCAAGTAATATTTTTATAAACTTTTTACGTAAGTATATGTTTTTATAAATATGTATATCAGTAATATTTTATACGTTTTTGTATGTAAATAATATGTTAATAGTTTTTTAATGTAAATAACATTTTATTATTTAATTACATAAGTAGTATGTTATTATAGTACTTTATGTAACTGAGTAACTGAGGACGTGTTGCATACAACGTTTTTTTGTATTAGCTCTCCAAACATTATAATATGAAGTTTCAATTACCATTAACGCGGCATTATATTAGGAGGCCGCGCGAAAATGTATTTTTCGCTCCCCAAACTGGTTACTTTGGAAACTGTCTAGGATCCTCAAAATGGCCATTTAGAGGCCTTGTACTTAAAGTCGTCATGGCAACTAATGTTTGAGTCCGCTAAAATGTTGCCATGACGACTTTAAGTACAAGGCCTCTAAATGGCCATTTTGAGGATCCTAGACAGTTTCCAAAGTAACCAGTTTGGGGAGCGAATACAAAAAAGTATTTTATATGAACAATATGTTAGTCTAACCTTGTTTGCAAGTAAGAGGTTAACAAACTTCTTATATAAGTATATGTTATTATAGTTATTTATGTTAAGTGATACGTTATACGTTTTTGTATCTCAATAATATGTGAATTTACATTTCTATGTAAGTAATATGTTAATATAATTTCCCGTATAAGTAATATGCTAATAATTTTTTATATAAGTAATGTGTTATTAGTTTCCTTATGTACGTAAATGGTGTATGTTAATATAATTTTTTATGTAACTAATATGTAGTTTTTAATGCAAGTAATATGTTACTATTTATTGTAGATAAGTAATATGTCATTAAATTTTTCATATCAAGAATATGTTAATATAACTTTTATGTAAGTAATATGTTCATAAACTTTTTATATATGATATTATAATTATTTATGTGTAATACGTTTACGTTTTTGTATGTAGACAATATGTGAATATACGCTTCTATGTAAGTAATATGTTAATAATCTCTTTATATAGATATATGTCATTATAATTATTTCTGTAAGTAATATTTTATACATTTTCTTATGTAACTAATGTGTTAATATACCTTTCCATCTAAGTACTACGTCAATAATTTTCCAATATAAGTAACGTTATGAATTTTTTATGTAAATAATGTGTTAATAAAAGTGTTAAGCTTGGTTGCCGTTATATTTTACAGATGCAAACAAATAAACAGCAAACTAATTTGTTGATGCTTTGAGATGATTTAGTAATTTCAAGGCACCACTGATGTCTAAAAATGATAATTTTATTTCTTTAAATTTTCGGTTTTCCGAAATGCAAAATGACAAATGCTGGCATAAATGGATAGAATTTTTTTTTCTTTACAACAAACTTCAATACAAGTTTGCTCTAAAATAATTAGGGAAGCAAATATTTTCATACGAAGAAATTACCATTGAAATCCATATGGTGCGTAAAGCATTTCTACACCCTGTATAAATAATATGTTAATAGTTCCTTATTGTAAGTAACATGTTAATAATTTTTTATATGAGTAATATGTTATTAATTTCTATATGTACATAATATGTTAATAGTTCCTTATTGTAAGTACCATGTTAATATTTTGCTATGTAAGTAATACGATAATAATCTTTTTCTATACGTATTATTAATTTCCGTATGTAAAAGTTAATATAAATTTTTATGTAATCAATATGCCAATAGCTTTTAAATGTAGATAATAGATTAATATTTTTTTATATAAGTTAAGTGTCATTAAGCTTTTCATCTAAAGAATATCTTAATACATTATGAGTAATATGTTATTAACTTCCGTATGTAAATAATATGTTAATAGTTCCTTATTGTAAGTAAACATGTTAATAATTTTTTATATGAATAATTTGTTATTAATTTCCGTATCTAAATAATATGTTAATAGTCCCGTATTGTAAGTAAAATGTTAATATTTTTTTATGTAATCAGCCTCTACACCGCAAGGGAAAACGAGGTTATCGGTTATACATACATACATGTTATTAATTTCCTTATCTAAATAATATGTTAATAGTTCCTTGTTGTAAGTAACTTGTTAATACTTTTTTTGTAAGTAATATGTTAATAATCTATCTTCTATAAGTAATATATTATTAATTTCCTTATGTAAATATTGTTAGGATACATTTTTATGTTAAGTAATATGTTAATAGTTTTTAATGTAAGTAGTATGTTAATATTTTTTATATAAGTTAAATGTTATGGACCTTTGTATCTAAAGAATACGTTAATGCAACCTTTTGTGTAAGTAATATGTTAATATATTTTCTATATAAGTATATGTTGTTATAATTATTTATGTAAGTAATTTGTTATACATTTTTTATATAAATAATATGATATACGTTTTCATCTAATGTGTCAATATTTTTTCAATGTAAGTAACATTAACGTGATTTTTTATGTCAGGAACAAGTTATTAATTTTTTAGATAAATCCCGTTTTAATATAAGTTTCTGTCTCTTTATACAAGTAATTTGTTAATAATCTTTCTCTACACGTAATTTGGTGACAGAATTGCAGATCTCGTTTAAATATTAAAGTGGGGCGTTTTATTATTATTTATTTATTATATTATTAATATTAATTTAAAACTTATACAAAATTTTGCGCACACCTCTATTTGGAAGTAGGTTTGTATTCTGTAATATATTATTAAATTGTTATGTCTTATGTTAATATAATTTCGTGTTAAATAAATACCAAAAACAGTGTTTCCCATGTAAAATTATAATTTAAAATTTAATTATCACAAGCAGCGTAGCGATATGTTTCGTCTAAAACCAATCTTCAGACTAAAATGAAAGCTTACAGGAATACAATTAAAAACAGAATCTCAAGGAAAGTAGTATAAATTGAAAAATAAATAAAATAAATAATTAAAAATGCAACGAACACAGGACAACCGTACGGTACGACAGGCAAGTTAAAAATAAAATAAAAAATCCACAACGGCCAACCAAGGTGAGAGGTGTAAATACATATCTAAAAGCTAAGAAAACGAGAAAGAACCGAATAAATAAATAAACATGCAATTAATCATATTTTAGGTTTATAAAAGTATAATTACTATTGTTTTTAATTATACTAACTATATTTTATACCAATTTACAATTTAGAAGTTGATAAAACAAAATACTACAAAAGCAAGAGGTTTTCATTTGTTGGTAGGTACACTCTCAGACATATGGTATATCGGTATATGCAAAATGAAAGTAAGAGGGGAGTTCAATTTTAGCAAGAAAGAAATATTTACAAGCTTGTTGTTGACTACTAACATCACAATACATATTTTAATGATCTATAAAATTGTTTTCAACATAAAATCGAAACAAATGCGCACAAATGAAAATTGCCCATATAATAAACATTTATCGTTAGTAGCTAGAAAGCCGAATATAACGAAATATTGCTGGACATATCCAAAGCCATTAATAATTTATGAATACAATTGCTTTCGTTGTTTATGCTACATTCTAAACAAAGCCATACCGTGATGCTTTTATGCGCTTATTACTTACTAACGCGCTTACACTGAGGGGACCGAGGGGCGTACGTAATAAATAAAAGGCCAATTGACGATATTGTCTGAAAAAAGTACAGGCAATTACGGAGGAAAAATATGCATTAACGCGCTCCATCAATAATTTACTGTGATAAATGACCAATCCATTTCACTTCTATTTTAGATTTTCTCCTGTAGTTATTTGTGTTAAGTTTTATTAATTGTGGCCACAGAGTAATCCACATTTCTCGATGCAATCGCCGTATTGAAATTGGAAAGGTATATTTAGCCTGCTCCCTTTGTAGCATAAAAGGAGCATCTGGACTATGTCTTTGCACGTGAACAGGAACTGATCGCTACGTGCTCTCGGCTGAAAATTTGCTTTTAGATTGGCCTATATAGTATTTGGCACGGTTTCAGTACTCAGAGAAATGTCCCTTCCATAGAATTGTAAACAATAGATGGCCTCATTACTTTGTTTTCGAGAGTTGGGCAACAAGTTGACGCTTACCCTTCTCTGATGATACTTCCTTTCCATATTTTTCCTAAGAGTTATCCTCCATTAATTTTTTAAAAACACATCCTAACTAAACTATTCACTTTTCAAGGGCACTATCTTATTAATATCTGCTTTTATAAAATCGCCCTTGGCCGGACATTCTGCATTTTTGATGAGCCATGACACCTTGGTGTGGGAAACGACAGCTGTGCCCGAGACGAGCACATCCAAATATTTGCATTATTAGGCGCTCTGTTGTAGCAAAATCAATAGGAGCAACGATAGACAGCTTGGCATTTTTGTGATGTATCTTGTTATAAATACGAGTTTTCTGAAAAGCGTGCGTCAGCGCCCGGGAACACCTTCGTTCCGTCTTCACGCGTAATTAAGGAAAGTTTAACAACCATTTTGGCGGCTATTGCATTTTTCTAACTAATCATACTTCATTGATTGCCAATTTGTCCGTACTAGTCAGAAGCTTTAAGCGTTCTTTTCGGAATCAGTTCGGTTCCATTGAATGGCCAGTCAAAGCCAAAATTAGACGACAGGAAGTACGTTTTGTGGTGTTCGCGAAAGTCGTTTCAGATGTTTTCTATTTTTAATGGTAGATGGTATGGCAGAAATAGAACTAAATTCATAACCTCGACGAAGGCTCTATAATTATATACATTATGTAAATTTAGAACAGCTGACTATTTCAACCAATAAAATCAGTTCGTTTTTATAATATTGATAGAATACGGTATTATCAAAATAGCGGAAAATCTATAGAAAATTAGTGATGGTCTAGAGTTAAAAAAAATCGGTCAAGGGTTCTACTCAGAACTTCCCACGCAAGTAAGTTTTGAAACTAACAGTTTCGAAAAAATAGATTTTTTTAAGGTGTTGACCCTGTATTTGTTGGGTCCAAAATACGCATGTTTTCATCAAGGGTAAACACCTGAGCTATGTGCAAAATATCACTTGGGGTCTCGAGTTAAAGCAAAAACACGTCAAATTTTATTTTTTGAAGGTGCTCACCCTATATATATTTGACCGAAAGTATATTCGGTTTTACGCTAGGTAGATATCTAATCTGCATGCCAAATCTTGCTTTCCTCCAGCCAATAGTTTTTGAGCTACACCTCCAACAGACGGGCAGATGAACGATTTGAGAAAACGTGTTTTATTTACTTGCACATGATTGTTCATTTTCATAGATACAAAATATGAAAAGCTACTCATAACTCCCTGGGGACTTTTCTAATTATTTCTCCTTCAATATAATGGTAACCATGCAACCATAAACAATGTCTTAGCAACCATATATTCAGGAAATCCTTGATGCTACGTACATATTCATACTTTAAATGTACTTATGACATTTTGAAATGTCATATCGTTTTTACTAACATTCTAGTAAATAAAATATTGTACTATGCACCACTAGAGATTCATTTTTTTAACCTTCGGTTGACTTACAGACCTTGGGCCAAAGGCCCACGGTCTGTAACCATGTGAACCCCAGGGAAAAACATATTCATATCTCCCTTAATGCATAAATATCTTTCGTCATCTAGGGACCCTGAAACGGGAAGATCTGAAGTAATCTGGAAATGTGATTTTTCCACGGTTACAATAGGGACCAGATGATTGTAACTGCATTAAATTTGAATCATCTTCGACAGATACTGTGAATGGGACAAAATAAAAATATGATCTAGTCGCAGTGACTAACTATATGTTGTTGGGTAATTTATTTGCGTATTTTTAAATTGTTGTATATGTTAACTTACTCGCCAGTAGATTTATGTGTTCTGGGGTGCACCTTAAATTTTGGCCTTGATGTATTACTCTACGTTAATCTACGTTTAGCAAATAATCACCTGCACTTTGTACGTTATGATGTTGAATTCGTGATTACTATACTGTGATACTAGCATCTTGGTTTTTTTATTGTTACCGTTACCGCTATCTGTGCTTATCTTGAGCTTTTCATTCAGAATATTTATACTACTAGAGTTTACGAATTATCTGTGATACCTGGTCGTTAATTAAAAGATTCGTTGGCGCTCATTTTGGCTTTTTTCATTTAACCTTCCGTCCGGAGCAATATGTTGACCGCTGAGTTCGGGCGCAATGTGCTTGATGAGCACACATCCAAAAAACATAATAAACACCTAATTGAGTTAACTTATACAACTGCCAAGTGGTGGGCATCATTATTAGAAGTGTGAAACTAAGAGAAAATACAAACGTTTCTTACTATCAAATACATTATGAAGTAACCCAAAAAAGTAGACTTTGAAAAGCGTAAAGTAGCAAAAGTTATGCTAGAACATAGTTTAAAGAGTTCACAGTAATAATTACTGCTCAGTCATCTTCGGAGAGTGGTCTATACCTTCTCCAGTAAAACAACGATTGCACACCATATTTTTGTGTGTTGGATAAGCAAATAGGGGTCTGGCATTTCTTGCATTCGCGATTTTTCAGCCTTCTCAAACCAGTGTAGCTGGTGCATGTTGAGCATCGTTTTCTATTAGGGGGTTGGGGAAGATCCTTTTCCCCTTCCTCCGAAGGAGAACGAAATCTTTTCAGTTTGTTTTAGAGGTCAGTCGGCATTCCAATGGTTATCAACCTTCTTGGGCTCAGCTTACCAATCGTTAGTTCATGGGCGAATCAGACTGATAAATCAAGGTGTTTTCATAAAATTATTTAAATCCTCTACATTTAGCCTTAAAGCGAAAGTAATAAATGATTTTTCTGCAAGTATTTCGAAAATACGTAGTACCCTGCAAAGTGTTGCGAGTTCGGGCGCAATGAGCTTCTCTGAACAAAACTTGAATAACTTTTCATAGTGAAGATCAAGCACAAACTAAGTGGGAGGGTTGTATCGAGCACGCCAAAATAGGCAGCTACTATGTGCTCCAGGTTCCAACCCTGCCTAGCAGCGGGCGAGATAAAAAATTACCGCGGTGTGCCTGTCAGATCAAATGCGCCCGACGGAAGGTTAACTGTTAGTACTTAAAGAACTGCACGCCGTCTCTCTGAGTTAGTCCGGCCGGCAATTGTATCCACGTAGTCGTTGATGTTAGAATTTGAAAGATTTAGCCAATGAATCAGTTGAAGCTACCAATGTACTTGTAGTAAAATTATTCAAAAGTATGATGATGAAAACCGAATGACATAAATCGAATATAGTATAAATGCTAGCTATCGATTTGAAAAAGGAAAAACCAACTGTAATGCCAAGGAGCAAGTTTCTTAAAAAACTAGAGCAGATTAATTGCGACACACATGCATTATGGTTGAGAAGCCGTTGACAGTCTTTATTTAATTACAAAAAGTTCGTAATTTGCAAAAAAGCGGTTTTCAAAAATTAAATTTTTAAATATACTAAACTAGTTTTTAGGCCCACCACATAAATGGTTTTATTCCAATTAAAACATTTTTCAATTTTTAAAAGTCAATTGCAAATAAACGATTTGCAGAAAAAAATGTTTTTAATGTCTTTAATAATGAAAGAAGCGTGTTCAAAATTATGTAAAAAATAGATAAAAATAGAAACCTGATTTAGTCGGCGCTCCATACGCTGAACCAGGAATGCTAGGTAAATGCACATGCTTATAGTTAGTCTATGAAGAACGCGGTGACAACATAAAGTATTGCTGATAACGAACTAGGTTGACTTAATGGGATATGTCCTCGTAATCAGAAAAATATAAGAGATAGTAGATAAACAATGTGGAGCTAAGAAAGAGAATTACTACAATCTACCGTTTTTAGATACATCTGGATTTACAAAATCAAAACAACACATGATAAAAGGTTAAAATAGGCGACGACGCCGAAAGAAGAGCAGACTAAAAATAAGGTAAATTGCGGTATATAGTAAACCTATACTTTTTCAAAACGTGTAACTTAGTGCAACGAAAGAAAATGATATATTCTTTTTAATGCACTTAGATCTAGATAGACACGATAATAAAAACTAAGCAGAATAGGCTAAGACGCCGCAATCAAAACAATAAAAGTAGAAGAGAGAGAAACACGATGGTGCAAAAAGAAAGAGATTTAGAAAATCAAAACAACAAAGAATAAAATAGATGAATACGCCAAAATTAGAAGTGCAGAATAAGAAAATAAATCACGTACCAAAGCCATGCGACTAAAAACGTAAGAATGTACAATGCACCGAAAGAGAGTCTCTTTTTAAGGTATCTAGGTATCTAGAGATACTAATCAAAATAGACTAAGACGCCATAATCAGAAGAACGAAAGTAGAAAACGAACAACGTGGTGTGAAGAAAGAGAATGACTACAGTTCACTGTTTTTAAATACATCTAGATATAATTAATCAAAGCTCATAGAAAAGAGTCGAAATGAGCCAAGACGCCGAAATTAGAAGAGTCGAATCTAGAAAGACTAACCCAAATAGGCTAAGACACTGTAATCAAAAGAATGAAAATAAAGAATTCTCTGAATGTCATTTTTTGACTTTTTCCACTCTCTAGGCTGTATATCACACGACGTTTCGGAAATTTTGATCTACTCCCGTCTTCAGGTGTTCCTAGTTAGTCATGAGAAGGACTGATATTGTACGTCTTTATACGATCTGGTGGCCTAGTGGTAAAGGTGGCAGGCTAGTAATCACAGCGATCAGCGGTTCTGGGTTCAAATCCCGGGGTAGGCAAGGGGTTAAAACGTCGACATTAAAGAATCGGATGAGAAGAAGAAGAATATAGCCACAGTAATTAATAAGGTTATATAGAAAAAACGAAAAGGTAGTGCAGTATAGAGAATTACGATATTTCTTCTTTTACTATGGCCAAAAAAACGTAGAATTAAAATAGGCTAAGATGTCGACATCAGGAAGAGAGAAGAAGAAGATAAACCCCACTATGCAGTAGGGGTATATAAAAAATGTGAACATTTAGTAGTTTCCTTTAAATTGAGATCAAGAGCAAAAGTTACTACAAAATGTATGGTCTCGATCACCATATTTCTAGCTCTCGCTCTTGGTTGTTTATGCCCTCTCTCGTTCTCAGAGAACGAAAGGGAGATTGTAACAGTCCAAAATAATGTTTTCTCCGTTCGCGATATTTTTCTAATGCTTTCGTAAACTGCAATTTTGGTGGGTTTCATTGCTACTATCATTCATATAGAGCGATACTGTATCGTAGGATTAAGTCACTTTAAACGCCTGTATGTAGAGTATGTTGCCTATTTGTATTTTGACTGATTTTTGGTATTCTGAAAATTTCAAATTGGTATTTCGCTCGTGTTGGGCCTCTCGTGCGTGAAACTTCGGACTACAGCAAATTTTCTGGTATACTTTCTTGAAAATGGCCAGTCTTCCCGTTGCCACTCAAGACAGAAGACATAGACCGGGGCTTGAATAAGAACGCCACCCTTTTTAGGCTCTTATAATCATCGTGCTTCGTGGTCAAAAGCGGAGCGAGCATTTACATTTTTTCTAGTTAGTTATTCTCACCTCTTGCTGTCATGTACTGACTATTAATTCGGCAGCAATCGTGCGGCTGATCATCACTTAAGGTATGGGGTAAATTCGTTACTTCACATGGTTTAATGTAGGAGAATTCATTTTCTCGACTCCTCCTTCTATGAGCGGTTTTAGGCCTTCCTTTACCCTAATACAACCAGATATCCTGTCGTTGTTCTGCGGATGGCGAAAGACTCATGTCCCAAGTTGTCGCATGAAACTCCTAGGAGCCGCTGGAGAGGTTATAAGGAACGCAGGTCACGTCATATTTTTTACCACCATCGCATTTTTGTCTGGCGTCTGCAGCTCACCGGCTATTAGAACCACAGCGTCATTAGAGCCTTACGGTGCTCGCTCACTTCGAGTTATTTGCAATGCAGAAAGTCGCGGAAGACATTCAACGCGGTTGTGTGAAATTCAGAACGCGTTCGTTTTAGTTATGGTTATCAGGATGATTAATTGAAATCGATTAAATGCACCCGCGCCTTTAACTTATAACCCATATATTTACTGTTTATCAATTTTTGCTGGCTTAATAATATTTCACTTTAAGTAGGTTTTTATTGTTAAAATAGCAGATGGGTGTCACTTCCTTGACAGCGCACTATGGCGTTCAGCGAAAGCTTATTTTAATGAAACGGTAAGGTCATTTAATATTATAAATGCCCTTCGTTTTAGAGAGGCCTCTGCGATAAGCGTTGCGTTACGTGATTCATTAGTTTTGCAAGAGGCTAATGAGGCTGCAACTTAGTCAGGGTTCAGTTCGGTTTTAGGTTCCAGCGTATATTTAATCTATTGCTTGCTATTGTTTACATAATGCTCGCAAACTGTTTATTTGATAAATCCGTTGTAATAATTTAATAATGATAACTTTCTGTGTTGTTTTGAATATACTGAACCCCGTGTAGTTTTTATATAGTATTGGTAATCTAACTTCTGGGTGTGCTTGTATTTAATTGCCTTTAATACGTACTTTGTCTTTAACCGTTGGTATCTCAATTTTATAATGCTATCTTGGCGCACTCCTATTCGCGCTTGGTTGTCCACTTTTATTACAGCTTTGATGTTTGAATTTTGTTTCTGGTATTTTCTTTTACGTGATCCACCGATACCTTCTCGTTTTCTAAGATTTGAATTGCGTGTGTGAGAGAGATAGCAGCAGTCTACGGTAAGTGACGTTTGTTTGGACAGTTGGCGAGATTGAAGTAACGCTGTTGCAAGACAGCAACTGGAACCCATTTTTGTTTCTTTTTACTAGTTGTTAGAAATTTACCTATCTAATACTAAAAGCTGGAAAGGAGGGGGATGTTACGTTTTTCACCATTATTGTCCTTGATCACATGAACGAAAAAGGAGCCATTTCGTGTGTGTGGATTTTAGGTCACATTTTCTTATTAGTACAAGTCAAAGTGGGATGTGGAAAGTAACTAAAATCCAGAAGGGGTAGAAAAACCATTTTTGGACTTATCAGCAACGCGCTCGCAAAATATTCGGTTAGATAAAATGTACTTACGTCAGATGGCTTCAGGGCTTGGAAGAGATAACAATAGAGTAGCTGCTCGGCGTCTTCCTTAACTAAGTACAGAAAGGTGCAGGGGTCGATGTCGGCTTGCGAAAACCGTGACATGTTCTGCGAGTTGTGCGAAAACTGGAGCTCAAAATCAGAGTTGTACGCTTGCAGAAATCCATCTTCCATTCCCAGACTGACCTGCAACATTTGATAATTAGTTTTTACATACCGCCCAGTTTTTAAATATTGTATGCAAGATGATAGCGGGTTCCGACATAATAATTTTCTAATCAAGTAACAATACTTCAAAAAGCGATTAAAGTGCTTCGATGGAATCGTTAATTTTAACGGAACAAAGCTGATCAATTTCTGTAACGAATGGGGCGATGGCCTGGAACTCCCTTGCCTCATTGAAAACGGTGTTAATCCGACGCCGACCTCGATACGAAGTAATCGCAAGTCCAATTTACCTTCTCCTTTATTGCCAAACGGCGATTAATTTGGTTAATCAGACTTGGTTCCAAATTTTTCAATAAACGATTGCAATAGAAGTGCTGATAATGAATGGACTGGAGCTTATTCAGGGATGAAAGACTAATGATAGCTTTTGCTATAACTCATTCACGATAGCTGAATTATGTATGGAAATGAAACGTATCTTGCCGTTTACATTGGTAAACGATGTTTGTAGAATGTCCAAACATATAAATAAATAACTAGGCGCTAGCAGTTTGCCAGGTTAAATCTCACGCTAGAGAAAGATAATAGTGTATTCAACTCTCTGTACAAAAAGAACAAAGCGAAATATAACTAATGGGATTTTTTCGTTCCTTCGAATTTTGTTCATGACTGCTTCATGATATTCTAGGTTCAGTTATCATTTTTTCTAAGGTCTTTATATTCATACAATCTGTTATAACGATTAGTCTTGACTTTTTTCATAAAGAGAACCAATCTGAGAATATATCTTAGCACCCCATTACCTGATGAGAACATTTAATTAGGAAAATGCGTACAAATAGCTGCATTTTGGTGCTCGAAAAATGAGTTCGATTTTATTTAGTTAAAGTAACCATCGCCCTAGTCGCCATCATTACTGCCATTTGATTCCTATTGTTACTACAATTTCAACCAAAACCATCTTTACCACTACTACAATCATCAGCAGCATCCTTCCCAATGTCATTTTCCTTTTGTACGTCATTTTCATCATTGCCATGGTAGCAGGTTTTGCAAAAAACTCACGGAATTTGTAATACCTTGACGGGTGTCGACTTCCGTGGCTGTTCATTGTCTGGAAACTCTCAACCAAGCAGTTAAAAGATCAAATTCCGATGGTACAGATAATGAGCAGCATTGTATGAAAGGGCTTGCAAAGTTGGGCTCTCTTTTATTACATCAGCGATCGCGTTAGCGTTAGTATGGTCGTTTCTACCAATTTTTATACGTTTTCGAATAATAAATTAATTTTGTTAATTCACTTTGTATTTTATTTATTTACGTAAAAGTGAAGCAACAAGCTAAAGCAGCGGTACTCACTAGAAAGAAACAGAGACCCACATATGAATTTAAATACAAGTTGAAGGACCGCAACTATCCAAGATATCTAGAGCGACTTCTATTATTTCTATTTTCTGTTTATCAGAATAGTAGTCCACAAGTGACATAATTTGAACAATCCTAAAATGTAGAAGCTCTCCAAAAGTTTATTTATAACGGCCAAGGCGTAAAAATCCTAGACAAGCAAAATAACGTACAAGATGAAGCCGACACACATGCAGAAAACGAGCCAGAGAGGGTTAATTATTCTAATGCTGATAAAGAACCTTATTTAAATTATAATCCTTTTATCTTGGAAAGACAAAATCACGAAATCAACGAAAGTGCGGCCCCAGAGAGGTGAGGCACTGTGTTCAAACTATTTTTGAACATGAATTTAGGGAATAAAGTGGAATAGAGTGAAAACGGAAGTGCACGCATTTAACCTACAAAAGAACTGCATAAATTACGCCAGATAAAATATGGGTCATGTTTCTGTGCCGCGATAACAACTAAGTGCAAACTACGCACGTAACAAGCGCCAGTTCCTTAGATTTCAAAACAGACGTTGCAGTTTTTAATTGTGTATTACCGCATGTCAAATGCACAGCGCAGCAGTTCTGTAAACTAGTGGGTCAAAATAACAAACTTAGCGTTTAATATTACGTTAGGTTACACACATATGATTGTAATTATTAATAGTAGGGCGTAAATATGGCATACATTTATTGTATAAATAGCTCTGTGATATGTAGTAGAATTTAATATACGCTTAACCACTAACGTGTATTCATTGACGAAGGGATGAATATAGGCTACAAATATTCGTAACAAGACAGCTTGGCCTGGCTCTCTTACCCTCGTCTCTTAACAACAAAACAAGACTCCATCTCCAGCAAAAACTAAACTGGTTTTACAGCAAAACATAAAAAGTGTAAGTTCCAATTCATTTTGGGACAACCTTTTTAACATTGGTCCTTCGAGCCAACAACTCCCCGATAAAAGAAGAAGCCGGAATTTGGAGAAGACATTGGTCCTACAAGCCAACTACTCCCCGGACAAGAGGAAACTGGATTTTTTGGGTAAAAATCCTTAAGCCAACCAATTGGAGGCTTAAAGAAGTTAGTGCAACAATCAAGAGTCTTGGGTACGCGGAACAGATTCGAAGCTCTGGGCAAGTAAGCAACTGGACCGGATCTGCCATATCCGTTAGAAAATTTGGAGGACTCGCAACAGGATTGGTATGTACTCTTCTGTGTAAAGATTAGGGTGAAGTTCAAATTGAGCCGTCGCTAAGGAGAAAAGGTCCTACGACTCAATCAAAGGAATTCCGCCAAAGGAAAAGGCGAGAATTAGTGACAGCAGCATAAGTCCTGCTAGTAACTTCCAAGGGCTTCCGCCGTGCAGCGAGAAGAATCTTCAGCGGCAATCAATCCGCTAAGAACTTGGAAAATACGTAAAGTGGTAAGATACTACTTATTAAGCCAGTTTTAGTACCAAAGCTATTAAAAAAGCCGCATCGACATGGAGCCAATTATAAAGGAGCAGAAACAGCTGGCGGACAAAATGTGCCAACTGTTTACAAATATGAAGAAGGATTCCGGAAGCAGAAAGAATCAGATGTACCTAGCCAAGAAAGAGGATGAATTAGAAGAATTGTGGAAGGCATTCGAGAGCGGTGACATGGAACTACGGAAGCGACTTCCAGCGGATCATGAATACATAAAAAAGGATTTCTACAGCCAGGTGAAAGAAAGATTTCAAATAACTGCCGATTACATACACGAATGGCAGGAGAAGCTAAGTCCAGCTAATGAGGAGAGCAACGGCTTAGAAACCGAGAAAAAGGAAAACCCCATCGAACAAGAAGGCAGACTTAAGAAGCAAGAAATTAAAATGCGGTTATTTAACGAAGTATTGGATGAAGCAGTATCGACATTAGAACAACCCCAGGCGAAAATGGTCTACGAACATAAGGCGAGCAAAATATGCGAACAGTGGGAAAACATCACGAGTCTTCATGAGGAAATTCTCGGAGATGAGCAAGAATTCGCTGAGGACTACTTCACGCACGAAGTTTACAACCAGATGCGAGAGCGTTATAACCAGGTAATAGCTCAAATATTTAACAAAATAAGCAGCATCCCGAGGAGTGAACAACCACGAGCACGAGAAGAACTGACCATCCCATTGCCCAAAATCACGATGCCGATATTTGAAGGAAATTATGAAAATTGGACCACGTTCCACGACATTTTTGGGCGACTCATCCACAACAATGCCACATTAGGCAATGCAGAGAAGATGCAGTACCTCAAAACTTACCTCAGAGGCGAGGCAAGTAAATTAATAAAACATCTCGACGCATCGGACGCTAACTATGATACCGCATGGGACCTACTAAAAAGCAGGTATAATAACAAAAGAATTTTGTTTTCCAAATGTTTAGACAACATATTAGAGCTGCCCAATTTAAACTACGAATCAGCAGCGAGTCTGAAACAGCTGCATGATACAACAATGGAAAGTTTACGTGCCATGTCCAACATGGGCGTAAATATAGATACGTGGGGACCGATAATAGCACATCTGCTGGTCAAGAAGCTGGACAAGGAAACAAAAAAGTTATATGAACAGTCGCGGACTAATCCTCAAGAAATCCAGGATCTAGCAGATATGTTGGAGTTTTTGGAAAAAACATTCCAATCACTTGAGGCAATTCAAGAGTCCAAAAGGAAGCTGGAAGTCGCAAAACCAATAAAATCGGAGTCATCAAGAAAACCGTGGCCGGTAAGAAGTTACCAAACAAGCGTCAGTAAGACTCCGGTAAGAAAACCACGACAGGAGCCAAATAGGAAATCCCAAGTGGCTGCCACCACCACCGGACAAAGCGTGGAGGAAGTAAGCAGCCTAGTTAGCAGAAAGGTCAAGCTCCCCAAACAGAAGGAAGTCCTGCTAGCAACGGCATTTTTGAAAATAAAAACAGCTGGAGGTTATTATGAACTGTTGAGAGCATTGGTCGATCCAGGGTCACAGGCATCATTTATAACCGAAGAAGCAGCTCAATTGTTGGCATTACCGATAGTAAGAATCCAAGCTGACATATCAGGGCTAGGAAAAAGCAAAGCTGGAGAATCCAGAGGAGAAATTGAAGTGGAAATGAAACCACGATTCTCCAGTAATTTCCGAATTTTTGGGAAATTGCTTATATTGGCAAATCTAACAGGAACATTGCCAAGAAATAAAATAATTGAGAAGGAAAAGGACGCATGGGAACATTACCTGCTAGCCGATCCTACCTACGACATGCCAGGTCCAGTAGATATCCTGATAGGAGCAGACCTATACAAAGATATACTCCTAGAAGGAGTTAAGAAGACGGAGCAAGGGATGATGGCACAAAAGACGGAATTTGGATGGATCGTATCTGGGGCAGGAGAAGCAGTAGAACAACCCAATAGGAGAGTGGTCAGCATGATGTCTAACGTCAAAGAAGAGCACCACCTCAACAATTTTTGGGAGGCGGAAGAGCTCCTGATGGAGAAATCAATCTCACAGGAGGGACGTGAAGTGGACAATTGGACAATAGAACAATTGGAAGCAACCCATCGGAGAACGCAAGATGGGACATGTGTGGTGAACATACCGTTCACAAAGGATCCAAGTCGAGTAGCAGAACCACGGAGGGCAGTCGCCAGGAACCTGCAGTTGGGGAAAGGATTCAACCCTGACAAGAACTTGGAGTCCAGACACAACAACTTCATGAAGAAGTATCCTTTACCAGGACACATGAAGAAGAAGGGCCAAAATGGTGGTCCTAGGAGAGGACGTTACATTCCTCACCCAGCTGTCGTAAAGGAAGACAGCAAAACGACCAAACCAAGGGTAGTCAACAGTCCCGCATCCAAAGCATCCACTGAGAGAAGTCCGAACCAGACGATGCATACAGGGTCAAGACTACAACGGAAGCAGGCTGACATCCGTCCACAATGGAGGAAGTACAAGGACAAGTATCCCGAGGTCAGCCGAGCAATCAATCCGAGAAGCATCACACCACAGGGGCGTGATACCATTTCGATGGCAACAAGATGTCCACGACCTACCCAATACAAGCTGCGAACACCTATTAATTACAACAGGGTCCGTCAGCAACATAACTACACTGCTCGGCATTTGCTTATGGTGCGAAATAAGCAATTTTATGGAGAAGCGCATGCAAGGTCAAGCAACGCCAGCAGAAACCCAACACCGGCAAGGACGAACTGGAGTTCAAACCGCTGCACTCAATGGAGGCGACGCCCGCCAGTCACGAAGCATGCCGTGGACCGAACGTCCGACATAGAAGCACAACTGCCGGATCAAGGGACAACAGAAGCAAAAACCGAGCACCGGCCAAGACGACTTCAGTTTGGAACCCTTATACGCAACACCTCACGCCAAGGGAATCGTGAACGAAGCAACCCCTGCAACAGACGCCTAAGCCACACCAACCCCGGCTGTTCACAAGTGACCCGGCCAGAATGTTCAAACTATTTTTGAACATGAATTTAGGGAATAAAGTGGAATAGAGTGAAAACGGAAGTGCACGCATTTAACCTACAAAAGAACTGCATAAATTACGCCAGATAAAATATGGGTCATGTTTCTGTGCCGCGATAACAACTAAGTGCAAACTACGCACGTAACAAGCGCCAGTTCCTTAGATTTCAAAACAGACGTTGCAGTTTTTAATTGTGTATTACCGCATGTCAAATGCACAGCGCAGCAGTTCTGTAAACTAGTGGGTCAAAATAACAAACGTAGCGTTTAATATTACGTTAGGTTACACACATATGATTGTAATTATTAATAGTAGGGCGTAAATATGGCATACATTTATTGTATAAATAGCTCTGTGATATGTAGTAGAATTTAATATACGCTTAACCACTAACGTGTATTCATTGACGAAGGGATGAATATAGGCTACAAATATTCGTAACAAGACAGCTTGGCCTGGCTCTCTTACCCTCGTCTCTTAACAACAAAACAAGACTCCATCTCCCGCAAAAACTAAACTGGTTTTACAGCAAAACATAAAAAGTGTAAGTTCCAATTCATTTTGGGACAACATTTTTAACACACTGAATCACAGAACATTATTACTCGTCTCGCAGAAGTTATACATGAAGCACGTCAAGCTAAATTACCTATAGAATATTGGAGTATTTTTTCTGCAATGCTGGAAAAAGCCTCAAAATTTGCAAACACCTTCAGAGTATTTGGAACCTTTGCAGCAACGGCGTGATAAAGTTAATAGTGGCCCAAACTAATCCATACTCAACACAACAATACAACAAATTCATGCACTCAAGATTCATTTTGCGAGTAATGCAGACACAAATACAAAGTCAGTCACTATGGTTCACTATTTAAAATCTAAGGCAGAATGAAAGAGAGAATATATAAATAGTAAACTAAAAAAGTGGGGCTCTAAGATGTAGCACATCTGAAGAGTTCTATCATTGTCGTCGTCTATTTGGTGGGAAAATAAATTGAGCAACCACAAATTCTCGAAAACGAAAATCTTGTCGCCTACGCTTGTCACGAATTAGTTGTGCTAAGTTTTGAAACTGTTAGATCAAACCGTCTGAAAGGTTGACTCATCAAATGAGATGCTGACATCTACAAAGTAGAGGGTCAATTGACCAAAATGCTGACAATGCGAATCATCTATAATGATCAAATTGTACGATAAGAACTATGTAACTTTATGCACCTCGTATATCGCTACAAATTCTGTGTAAACAATTGGGTGGATGATTCCAGTTTGCAACAGGTATGAGGATCCATAGCAGATATATAGAGCTATTTGCACATCTATGTACAAACAGTGTTACGAATCTTGTGGAACCAATTATAAGATATTCCAAAAAAGGTGATTGGAAAATGTATGTACTATCTTTCCATATAATAAAGCATTACAAAGCTTAGATAGGTGTAGTGTATCATTGCACTCTATAGAACAGGCAAGGGAATCCATAACTGGTATATGAGGCTATTTCACATGTATATACATGAACCGTACTACAAATTCTGTGGAAACAGTTTAAAGATATTCCAAAGAAGGTGGTGCAAAAATTCATATTATGTGCCCCCCAAATGATAATGCATTACAATGCTCAGATAGGTGTAGCATATCATTGGACTTTATGGAACAACCATGAAAATCCATTACTAGTATATGAGGCTATTTGCACATATGTGTATGCATGAATCGTGCTACAAATTCTGTGGAAACAGTTCAAAGATATTCCAAGGAAGGTGGGGAAACAGGTAGGAGAATCCATAACTGGTATGTGGGGCTATTTGCAGATATGTATATGAACGAACCGTGCTACAAATTCAGTGAAAACAGTTCAAAGATATTCCAAGGAAAGTGGTGCAAGGATTCATATTGTTTGCCCCTAAATAATAATGCAATATAATGCTCAGATAGGTGTAGTATATCATTGCATTTTATGGAACAAGTAGGAGAATCCATAACCGGTATGTGAGGCTATTTGCACATATGTATATGCTCGAATCGTGCTATAAATTCAGCGGAAACAGTTCAAAGATATTCCAAGGAAGGTGATGCAAATATTCATATTGTGTGCCCCCAAATGATAATGCATTACAAAGCTTAGATAGATGTAGTATATCAGTGAACTTCATGGAACAGATAGGAAAATCCCTAACTTGTATGTGGGGCTATTTGCACATATGTAATTTGCAGATATATATATATGAAAGAACCGTGCTACAAATTCAGTGGAAACAGTTCACAGATATTCCAACGAAGGTGGTGCAAGAATTCGTATTGTGTGCCCTAAATGATAATGCATTACAATGCTCAGCTAGATGTAGTATATCATTGAATTTCATGGAACAGATAGGAGAATCCATAACTGGTACGTGCGGCTGTTTGCACATACGTATATGCACGAACCGTGCTACAAATTCAGTGGAAACAGTTCACAGATATTCCAAGGAAGGTGGTGCAAATATTCATATTGTGTGCCCCCAAATGATAAAGTATTAGAATGTTCAGATAGATATAGTATATCATTGTACTTGAAGGAACAAGTATATGAATATGAATCCATAACTGGTATATGAGGCAATTTGCACATATGTATGTTCATAAACCGTGCTACAAATTCAGTGGAAACAGTTCAAAGATATTCCAAGGAAGGCGGTACAAATATTCATATTGCGTGCCCCCAGATTATAATGCATTACAATGCTCAGATAGATGTAGTACATCATTGAACTTTATGGAACAGATAGGAAAATGCATAACTGGTATGTGGGGCTATTTGCACATATGTATATGCTCGAACCGTGCTACAAATTCAGTGGAGACAGTTCAAAGATATTCCAAGCAAGATGGTACAACGATTCATATTGTGTGTCCCCAAATGATAATGCATTACAATGCTCAGATAGATGTAGTATGGCATTGAACTTTAAGGAACAGGCATAAGAATCCATAACTGGTATGTGGGGCTATTTGCACATATGTATATGCAAGAACGGTGCTAAAAATTCAGTGGAAACAGTTCAAAGATATTCCAAGTAAGGTGGTACAACGATTCATATTGTATGCCCCCAAATGGTAATGCATTACATTGCTCGGATAGTTGTAGTATATCATTGAACTTTATGGAACAGATAGGAGAATCCATAACTGGTACGTGGGGCTGTTTGCACATACGTATATGCACGAACCGTGCTACAAATTCAGTGGAAACAGTTCACAGATATTCCAAGGAAGGTGGTGCAAATATTCATATTGTGTGCCCCCAAATGATAAAGTATTAGAATGTTCAGATAGATATAGTATATCATTGTACTTGAAGGAACAAGTATATGAATATGAATCCATAACTGGTATATGAGGCAATTTGCACATATGTATGTTCATAAACCGTGCTACAAATTCAGTGGAAACAGTTCAAAGATATTCCAAGGAAGGCGGTACAAATATTCATATTGCGTGCCCCCAGATTATAATGCATTACAATGCTCAGATAGATGTAGTACATCATTGAACTTTATGGAACAGATAGGAAAATGCATAACTGGTATGTGGGGCTATTTGCACAGATGTATATCCACGAACCGTGCTACAAATTCAGTGGAGACAGTTCAAAGATATTCCAAGCAAGGTGGTACAACGATTCATATTGTGTGTCCCCAAATGATAATGCATTACAATGCTCAGATAGATGTAGTATGGCATTGAACTTTAAGGAACAGGCATAAAAATCCATAACTGGTATGTGGGGCTATTTACACATATGTATATGCACGAACCGTGCTACAAATTCAGTGGAAACAGTTCAAAGATATTCCAAGTAAGGTGGTACAACGATTCATATTGTATGCCCCCAAATGGTAATGCATTACAATGCTCGGATAGTTGTAGTATATCATTGAACTTTATGGAACAGGTAGGAGAACCCATAACTGGTATGTGGGGCTTTTTGCACATATGTATATGCACGAACCGTGCTACAAATTCTGTGGAAACAGTTCACAGATATTCCAACGAAGGTGGTGCAAAGATTCATATTGTGTGCCTTTAAATGATAATGCATTAGAATGCTCAGATAGATGTAGTATATCATTGAATTTCATGGAACAGATAGGAGAATCCATAACTGGTATGTGAGGCTATTTGCACATATGTATATGTACGAACCGTGCTACAAATTCAGAGGAAACAGTTCACAGATATTCCAAGAAAGATTCATATTGTGTGCCCCCAAATGATAAAGCATTACAATGTTCAGATAGGTATAGTATATCACTGCACGTTACGGAACAACTATATGAATATGAATCCATAACTGGTATATGAGGCAATTTGCAAATATGTATATGCATGAATCGTGCTACAAATTCAGTGGAAACTGTTCACAGATATTCCAAGGAAGGTGGTGCAAAGATTCATATTGTGTACCCCCAAATGATAAAGCATTACAATGTTCAGATAGGTATAGTATATTATTGCACTTTACGGAACAACTATATGAATATGAATCCATAACTGGTATGTGGGGCTATTTGCACATATGTATATGCACGAACCGTGCTACAAATTCTGTGGAAACAGTTCACAGATATTCCAACGAAGATGGTGCAAAGATTCATATTGTGTGCCCTTAAATGGTAATGCATTACAATGCTCAGCTAGATGTAGTATATCATTGAATTTCATGGAACAGATAGGAGAATCCATAATTGATTTGTGGGGATATTTGCAGATATGTATATGTACGAACCGTGCTACAAATTCAGTGGAAACAGTTCACAGATATTCCAACGAAGGGGATGCAAAGATTCATATTGTGTGCCCTTAAATGATAATGCATTACAATGCTCAGCTAGATGTAGTATATCATTGAATTTCATGGAACAGATAGGAGAATCCATAACTGGTATGTGGGGCTATTTGCACATATGTATATGCACGAACCGTGCTACAAATTCTGTGGAAACAGTTCACAGATATTCCAACGAAGGTGGTGCAAAGATTCATATTGTGTGCCCTTAAATGATAATGCATCACAATGCTCAGATAGATGTAGTATATCATTGAATTTCATGGAACAGATAGGAGAATCCATAACTGGTACGTGGGGCTGTTTGCACATACCTATATGCACGAACCGTGCTACAAATTCAGTGGAAACAGTTCACAGATATTCCAAGGAAGATTCATATTGTGTGCCCCCAAATGATAAAGCATTACAATGTTCAGATAGGTATAGTATATCACTGCACTTTACGGGACAACTACACTGACCGGCAAAATTAACGCATATTTTTTTAATGCAGTTTTTTGTCAATAAAAGGTAATGCTACAACTTTTGTATCTACAAATTGCAAACAAATATATTTAATGATCAAGTAGTTAGCTGAAAAAATTGCTTTTGTAATTTGAAAACAATTCTCATACTGTTTTGTATACTGTTAAAGAATACTTTCAAAAATCACGTTTTTCTGTACGTTGATTTGCATTGCTTTTGTTTATCGGAAAGGCTCAGTTTTAAGTTCCTTCGCTATTTTAAGGCCCTGAACACACGGGATTCCGTTTCCCAGATTCGGAATGCGGGATTCAGAATCTGAGTCTGTTCAGACACGGCGACTGAATCTCAGACGCGGGCCTTCAGTCACTTGCAGTGCCGTGCTGTTATGGACCTAGCATTGCTCATATATATAATACACATATATTGCTAGTAGGGCCGGGAAACGTCAGAAAACATTACGGCGCCGACATAGTCTCACTTAGAGTATAACGCGTCTCGTGCGCATGCGTGAGAATTCGAACTCCGCCTTTAGAAGCGAATTTTAAACTTGACCACTTCCCCATTGGCCGGACGACGCCGCCGCGCCTGCGCACAGCTCACCATTATACATTGAAGAGTTGGTTGTCTGTCTCACTTCCTTGGTGAGTTTCCCACTCATAGCCGCTAGCAATATAGTAAGTATTAGATATATGGCATTGCTGTTCTTTGTTTCTGTCGAATTAGTCTAAAAGTGCTGTATTTAAAGTCAGGGATTGGGCTCTACTAAGCTAATAAATTTTTCATTGTCAAATAATGTACATTCTATGATCGTTGTATAGTAATGAACGCCTTGCTTATTCGATTTAAATAGAAGTTGAAGAAAATGTGCTACGCCTATGACATGATATCATATGTTCTGGCTGGCAAAAGTAGGCGAGTCCAGGCCGTGGTACACGTGGACTCATATCCTCTATATGCTCCAATGGTAAATCGGTATCCGAGATACAGAATGTGTCGCCTTATCTCTCCATTTCGGCTTTCCATCGATGTCTGACAAGATAGTCTAGGCCGAACATAATTCACAGGAATAATTTTTTAACAACTTTCCTATAAGTTGCTCTGAAGTAGGTATTTTATCAATGTGGTACAGACAGAATCTGGCCAAGTCAGCCTATATAGCTAATCTAAATCAGAAGGAATAGTTTAGAGTCTTTATTCATTAACGATGTTCACAACATATTATCAAAGAGTGTACCTAATCTTACACGTGAAAATTTTGAATTATACCGCCCATCAGCATCGGCTGCGCTTTTTGAATGGTTGCTGGACTAAGAGGGATTGTTTGCTCTCATTTAGATGTTGGAGATTCCTTGCGATTTCATAGCATACATTTTGTCTGGGAAATATAATGTGCATTTAAAATTCATCGCACGTTAATATACACTCAAGGAAACTGTTTCAGACGCTCTCTTAGAATTTCAGTACGACATTATTTCTTATCTGAAGTAAGGAGACGGGAAACTCAGCAAGCACATACTTTTCTGTATTCAATATCTTCGTGAACATATTTTCTACATAACCTACATTTATTCGACCAGATTTAGATATAATTTATCTTTGATTTGATAATTAGATTGGACAACGTCGTTGATTTTTTGAATTTCAGTGTCATTAACTGAATAGTACTAATAAGCTCGGTGGGCGGTGGTTAAGAGCGCTTACTAGAAACTTGATTATCACTGTTTGTGTAACACAAGAGTAAACTGATGGTTCTGACATATTGTTAGTTACTAAATAAACGAGAGGAGTGTGAAAAATATTTGAGATACGCCTACTGGATACATAAAACAGCATATAAAAAAATAGTTTGTTGTAATAAACTTAAATTTTAGAGGAAAATTGCTGTTTATATTGGAGTTTTACCTTACATTTGCAATTTTTAATATACATGACCTAGCTTAAAATTATTCGTTGCAAATAAACCTGTATAAATGGCAAAGAAGGCAGTTTCTCTTATGTCTATTTAGCTCGTATTTTCTGTTCTAAAATACCTTGACATCATCAACACCGTTCCTTCGAAATGTAGCACTAATAAAAGAACCGTTGTAAACAAAGCTAATTTAAGGAGTCCAGATACTGACCCTCCTTCACCTTCAATTGTTTACGCTTTTTCGAGCATTTCTACTTGGAACTCTTTCGATTCGAAATCGGTGTTAAGTGGAGTTTTGAAGGAAATTGCTATTAATTTTTCAAGTGACGTGTTATAATTTTATTGCCAGCTCATTAGGCGCCAGGAAAATCATTCTCGTGTCACGCAACTTCGTATCGATGTAACATGTTACATTTTGTAGCGCCAGAGTAGTGGTTAAGAAATATTTTCAGGCGTATATTAGGCACAACTTTTTGTTTAACATGAAGGGAGACGTAGGCTTTCACCTCGAGAAAAATAACTGACATTTTCCAACCTTGAGCTGCTACGCTTCTATATTTTGTTTCCAGGGATAAATTACCGTGTTTGCCTAAGGGGTGGGATGTTTTTGTTTGGGCAAAGCTAGAGTATCGTGTGGTCTATTATAGCTCAGTTTTTTTTCCTGAATGTTATTTAGTTTCTACTTTTGTACAAAATTAGTGTCAGTATAAGCTTTCATAAAACAACTGGAAGGATGTTATCACAACATATTTTACATAATTGGCTCGCACTTAGATGTCATTATAGCGACGTTTTTTCCACATTCAAGTATTTCGAAAAGATTTTACACAATATTCAACCTTTATAAATAACAGAAGACAAATGGGTTAAGAAAAATAGCTAGAACAAAGACAAAATCCGATTGACAAAAATAGAGATTTCCATATAATAGCGATTAAAGACGCTCAAATTCATAAAAAATTGATACCATAAATAAATCCAGAAAGCTCATATTTTCGCTATACTATTTCACTTCGCTAAAACCTAGCTCTAGAGACCAAAAATTGATCATTCCAGGTAGCAAGTCGATAAACTCTGCCTATAGATAAATTCTGCACCAAAATTATATCCCAAATTCATAGAATGTCCCATGCTTGGTCGGAACAAGCATGAGGCATTCTATGAATTTGGAATATAACTTCCAACATCAAAATTAGACTTATTGAAACAGTTTGCAATTTATCAATTGAGAAACTAGAAAAAGCGTCTTTATATAGTGGAAATTACTAACTGATGAGCAACCAGATTAGGCCAAAATCCACTGCTTACGACTCCAAACTGGATCTAGAGACCCAGAATAAATTTAGTCTCTATAAAATACTCGTACATAGATCATCGAAAAGAAATGCTTTTTGATCATGGTTCTCTAGAGCCAGCAGAAGGTTTTGAGAATTTGGGACAAATATTCTACGAAGAGAGGAATTAGAGTTATTAAACTCCAATTTACCGAGTGAACAACCAGAAAATGTAGCTTATTTATGATGGAGATTATTAATTCAACCAACATGGTTGTGAATGAAGACTGTCTCCAAAATATTCGTATGTAGGTCATCAAAAGGAGGCGCTTTTTGATCATGAATTAGTAGATTCAGCCTGAGGAGGTTCCTGTTCTTTGAATTGAGACCAATATTCTAAGAAAAGAAAATTTTGAGTTAGTAAACAACAATTTACCTCGTAAAAACCAGAAAATTAATGCTATTTATGATAGAGATTTTTAATTGATTAGCAATTACATTCGACCAAAATCTATTCACTACTTGCACTTCGGTCCAGAATTAAGCCCAGAAGGTAATGGCTTCAAAACTGTTTGTAAAATATTTGTATGTGGATCATCAACAGGAGATACTTTTAGATCACGAATCAGTAGATACAGCCTGAGGTAGTGCGTGTTCTGTGAATGAAGACCAATATGCTAAGAAGAGAAAATGTCGAGTTAGTAAACAACAATTTACCTCGTAAAAACCAGAATATTAATTCTATTTACGATAGATATTTTTAATTGATTATCAAGCAGATTCGACCAAAATTTATTAATTGATTTCACTTCGTTCAAATCTCGGTCTAGAATTGATTTGTCCACATGGCAAGTGAATGAAAACTGTCTGTAAAATATTAGTATGTACATTTTTTACATTATCAAAAAGGTATGAGATAGTGTAAGTGAATGTAAGCTGCCTGCAAAATATTCGCATGTAGATCCTCAAAAAGATCATGATTATCAAGTAAATTCGACCAAAACCTATTCAGTGATTTCACTTCGTTCAAAGCTCGGCCCAGAATTAATTTAGTTCAGATGGAAGGCGAATTAAAACTGTCTGTAAAATATTCGTATGTAGATCATCAAAATGAGAAGCTTTTTGATCATGAATCAGTAGATCCAGCATGAGACAGTGCGAATTCTATGAATGTAGTAAATATTCTAAGAGAAGAATTAGAATTCTTAAAACTGGAATTTACGGAGCTCAAAACCAGAAAATTAATTCTATTTATGATGGATATCATTAATAGATTAGCAACTAATTCGACCAACTGATTCCACTTTCTTAAAAAGTCGGTCCAAAATTAAATCAGTCAAGATGGCAAGAGCTTCAAAACTGTCTGTAAAATATTCGTATGTACATTATCAAAACGAGATGCTTTTTGATCATGAATCAGTAGATCCAGCATGAGACAGTGCGAATTCTATGATTTGAGACAAATACTTTAACAGAAATGTTAGAGTTAGTAAAAGATTATTAATAGATTAGCAACTATATTCGACCAAAATCTATTAACTAATTTTACTTTGTTCAAAGCTCGGTCCAGAATTAATTCAGTCCATATGGTAAGTGAATGAAGACTGCCTGCAAAATATTCGTATGTAGATCATCAAAAAGATTATGAATCAGTAGTCTCAGCATGAGGCAGTGTGAATTCTATGAAGGTAAATATTCTAAGAAGAGAAGAATTAGCGTTCTTAAAACTGCAATTTACGTAGAGCAAAACCAGCAAATTAATTCTATTTATGATGGAAATCATTAATAGATTAGCAACTAATTGGACCAAAATACACTAACTGATTTCACAACCTTTAAAGGTCGGCCCAGAATTAAATCAGTCAAGATGGCAAGAGAATGAAAACTGTAAAATATTCGTATGTACCTTAGCAAAAAGAAATGCTTTTTGATCATGAATCAATAGATCCAGCATGAGACGAATTCTATGATTTGAGACAAATATTCTAAGAGAAGTGTTAGAGTTAGTAAAACCCTAATTTCCCAAGTGAAAACGAGAACATGTTGCTTATTTATGATGAAGATTATTAATAGAGTAGCAACCAGATTCGACCAAAATCCATTAACTGATTTCACTTTATTGAAAGATTTAAATCAGTCCAGATGGCAAAAGTCTATAACGATGCGTACGTAAATTAGCAAAAAGAGATGCATTATGATTATGAATCAGTAAATCCAGCATGAGGCAATGCGAATTCTATAATCTGGGAAAAATATTGTAAGAAGAGAAAAATTGGAGTTAGTGAAACCCCAATTTATCGAGTGAAAAACCTGAAAATTCATTTTATTGATGGTAGAGATTTTTAATTGATCTATTAACTAATTTCACTTCGTTCAAAGCTCGGACTGCCTGCAAAATATTCGTATGTAGATCATCAAAAAGATCATGAATCAGTAGTCTCAGCATGGGGTAGTGCGAAGTCTATGATTTGAGACAAATATTTTAAGAAGAGAACAATTGGAGTTAGTAAAACCCCAGTTTATAGAATGAAAAATCTGGAAATTTATTTTATTTATGTAGAGATTTTTAATTAATTAACAACCGTATTCGACCAAAATCTATTCACTAATTTAACTTCATTCAAAGCTCGTTCTAGAATTAATTCAGTCCAGATGGTAAGTGAATGAAAACTGCCTGTAAAATATTCATAGACTATGTAAATCGTCAAAAAGATCATGATTCAGTAGTCCCAGCATGGGGGAGTGTGAATTCTAGATTTTTCACAAATATTTTAAGAAGAGACGATATGGATTTCTTAAACATACAATTTACCAAAGGAAAACAGCAGAAAATTAATTGATTATCAAATATAATGCAACTAGTGGGTTCTTGATTATAAAATAATCATTTCTGTTTACACGAGATATATTGTTTGGCAATCACGCGAGTTCGAAGGACGAGCGTGATTGCCTAAAACAATATATCGAGTGGAAACAGAAATGATTTGATAATGAAGAAGACACGGGTTGCATTCGGCTAGATTATATCACGAGTCAATAAACAACGTTTGAATAGTGTATTTTAAATATTAAAAGTACAGTTAATATGGTTGTTATGACAATTGTACTGACAGCAGGTAACGTGATGTTTGTGCTGAAGGCGTGTGATTATCACCTATTAATCAGGAAGGTGTGTGATTGTCAGTTGCTATGTACATTATCAAAAGTTGTGCATGCGTAACTATGCATTTTGCCGTTTTTAATTGGTTGATGTTAGAGAGAGTGGTATAATCAGTTGTAATATAACAAGTGGAATGATTATTATCGATGATTTTTTTCCGAGTTAAAACCGGAACCTAAATTTGCTGTTTCGGTTTTAGCGAGTTAAAAATCATCGATCATTAATCATTACACGAATTATATTTGGAAAGAGAATATATTGAATGAAATGCAAAATATCAAATATTTATTCTTTTCTTAGGTTGGCACTGTTAATGTTGGTTACCCTGCTATCAATTTTAAGTCTATGTCAAATTCGAGGTTAGCAAGTTAGGTTTTGTGTCAGTTTGTGTCAAAACTGACGGAAAACCTATCCTGCTAACCTCAAATTTGACATAGACTTAAAATTGACAGCAGGGTAACCAACATTAACAGTGCCAACTTAAGAAAAAGTCACAACCATTTATGATCACCCGTAAAAACAATTACGAAAATAAATTACTACCGCTGTGATAATGTGTAACTAGGCATTTACATGCACCTCATTGGTTGGAACAGCGTTACGTGATACATGAATTATATTCTCACATATAATCTCACAAGAGCATTAATTCTTTCCGGAAATTTTTTGAGTGCGTTCCAACAACGTCGTGTTAATTTGCCCGAGCGGGACGCGAGGGCAAATTAGGACGTTGTTGGAATGCACGATAAATAATTTCCGGATATGAATTAATGCTCGAATGCAGATTCGGTAAGAAAATCGTAACGACACAAACCCTAAAAAGAAGCAATGTCTACCTACAAAAAATTTCCAAGAAATTTTGTTGTTGTCTGGGTTACGGCTCGTGAACTAATTTTTCTATTGGTCATTAATGAGTGTCGTACGATTTTCAACTAAATTCGACCAAAACCGATTTCACTTCGTTCAAAGGTAGATCGAGTATTAATTCAGTTTAGATGGTAGGTGAATAAAAACTGTCTGTAAAATTTCGAATGTAGATCATCAAATTAAGATGCTTTTTGATCATGAATCAGTAGATCTAGCATGGGGTAATGCAAAGTCTATAATTTGAGACAAATATTGTAAGAAGAGAAGAATTGCAGTTAGTAAAACCCCAGTTTGTCGAGTGAAAAACCTGGAAATTCTTTTTATTTATGGTAGAGATTTTGAATTGATTAGCAATCAATCGACCAAAACCTCTTAACTGCTTTGACTTGGTTCAAATCTCGGTAAAGAATTAATTCAGTCCAGATTGTAAGTAAATGAAGACTGTCTGCAAAATATTCGTATGTAGATCATCAAAAAAAATTCATGAATCAGTAGGCCCAGCACGGGCAGTGCGAATTCTATGGTTTGCGACAAATATTGTACGAACAGAAGAATTGGAGTTCTTAAAACTACAATTTACCAGGTAAAAAATCAAGAAAATTAGTTCTATTTATGATAGCGATTTTTAATTGATGATCACGTAGATTCGACCAAAAGCTATTCACTGATTTCACTTTGTTCGAAGCTCGGTCTAGAATTATTTCACTCCAGATGGCAAGTAATTGAAAACTGTCTGTAAAATATTCGTATGTAGATCATCAAAAAGAGATGCTCTTTGATCATGAATCAGCAGATTTAGCATGAGGCAGTGCGTAAATATATTTTCGCAAAAAATTATAGTTATTCAAAGAGCTTCCTTATTCGTCCATTGAAAAACAAGAAACTGTCTTATTGATGGAGGAGATTATTAATTGATGAGCAACCAGATTGAACCAAAACCCCTACCAAATTTCACTTCGTTCAAAGCTGGGTTAAAGACCCACAATTAATTCCATGGCTGGCTGTAAAATATGTAGACAATTCAAATAATATTCTTTCCAATTGTGGATCAGTAGATACAGCACGAAGCAATGCGAATTGTATGAATTTGAGATAAATATTGTAACAAGAAGAATGTAGTTATCCAAATAGTGTCTCAATTTACCGATTGGTATGAAAATTTGATGAGCAACCAGATTGGACCGTTAGTTCAATTTCACTTCGTTCAAAGCTTAGTCTAGAGTCAGAATTAATTGCGTCCAGATGAAAAATCAATGAAACCTGCATATAAGATACGTAGACCATTAAAAAAGATACTTTTTAATTCTGGACGCGTAGAAAGCACGAGGCAGGGCGAATTGTAGGAGTTTGGGCCATTTATTCTAACATAACAATTACAGTTATTCCAACACTTTCCCAATTTACAGACTGCAAAACTAGAAAATATTTCTCATTTATGGTGGAGAATATTTATTAACGAGCAACCAGACTCGACTAACCATTAACTTAATTTCACTTAGTTCAAAGGTGGGTCTAGAGACCCAAACTAGGTGGCAAGTCGATTAAAGCTATCTGTAAAATTTGTAGACAAGAAGAGTTTTAATAAGGTTGTGGAGATAGATAGCCAAAAAGTTTATTGTAGTAGGTATAAAAAATCTGATTGTCCCTTAAGGTCCAAGCGTCATACATGTGAAGGTTGATAAAATATTTGACGTTTCGCCACTTTAGATGGCTTCATCAGAAATTATTGACAAGTAATATAACTAAAATACAAAAGTTAGAAAATTAGATTAAGTGAACACAGAAAAATTTTTCAAGGCTTACCAAGATGGCTTCCATAAAGTTTATAATAATTGATAACAAAATTTTGCAAATGACTAATTAAAGCCACATTGCATGTATACGGCGTTTAAATGGATAAAGGTGAAATATTAAACAATCATTATTGATTGAGGTTAAACATTAACTATATTATAGATAATGTAATTGAACAATAAACTTTTAATAGAAAGTAAAGGACATCTTGTTTTGAAGAAGCAAGCTGCCAGAATGAGGAAAAATGCAAGATGTCAATTGTATGCGTACGCATATTTAGCTTAAGGTCAGGTCCGTATTTCGGATGAATTTTTGAAAAGATGAAAAAATTAAATAATTTTAGGGGCAACTACAAAATTGGAAAAGAAAAATTCGAACCGTTTTACTCAATTAAAAATATGATGAAAAAAGTTAGGGAGTTATTTAAATAAGTTATGGTAAATAGTACTTAGATTTTCAATGTCAGTTTTATAATTGATAGCATTTGGACTTTTTTTAATTTCGATCATTTCTAAGCACTTTCTTTTACGAGTGTTGGCCTCTTTATGTAAAATTTTAGGTGTTGAAAAATTGAAGTTATGAAAAGTTTCTATAGTGTGATCTGTGAGTGCAGTTTTATTGGAAGGTGAAATTAAGTTTTTTTTAATTGAGTATTTATGTTGGTATAAGCGGTTTTTCAAAAGTTGTTTTGTTTCGCCTATGTATGTAGAAGTACAATTATTACAGTCAATTTGATACACTAAATCAGATTGCATGTTGATAGGTGTTTTGTCCTATCAACATGCAATCTGATTTAGTGTATCAAATTGACTGTAATAATTGTACTTCTACATACATAGGCGAAACAAAACAACTTTTGAAAAACCGCTTATACCAACATAAATACTCAATTAAAAAAAACTTAATTTCACCTTCCAATAAAACTGCACTCACAGATCACACTATAGAAACTTTTCATAACTTCAATTTTTCAACACCTAAAATTTTACATAAAGAGGCCAACACTCGTAAAAGAAAGTGCTTAGAAATGATCGAAATTAAAAAAAGTCCAAATGCTATCAATTAAAAAACTGACATTGAAAATCTAAGTACTATTTACCATAACTTATTTAAATAACTCCCTAACTTTTGTCATCATATTTTTAATTGAGTAAAACGGTTCGAATTTTTCTTTTCCAATTTTGTAGTTGCCCCTAAAATTATTTAATTTTTTCATCTTTTCAAAAATTCATCCGAAATACGGACCTGACCTTAAGCTAAATATGCGTACGCATACAATTGACATCTTGCATTTTTCCTCATTCTGGCAGCTTGCTTCTTCAAAACAAGATGTCCTTTACTTTCTATTAAAAGTTTATTGTTCAATTACATTATCTATAATATAGTTAATGTTTAACCTCAATCAATAATGATTGTTTAATATTTCACCTTTATCCATTTAAACGCCGTATACATGCAATGTGGCTTTAATTAGTCATTTGCAAAATTTTGTTATCAATTATTATAAACTTTATGGAAGCCATCTTGGTAAGCCTTGAAAAATTTTTCTGTGTTCACTTAATCTAATTTTCTAACTTTTGTATTTTAGTTATATTACTTGTCAATAATTTCTGATGAAGCCATCTAAAGTGGCGAAACGTCAAATATTTTATCAACCTTCACATGTATGACGCTTGGACCTTAAGGGACAATCAGATTTTTTATACCTACTACAATAAACTTTTTGGCTATCTATCTCCACAACCTTATTATTTCATCGAAGCAGCCAAATTTTCATTCACCTATTATAAGAAGAGTTTTATTCAAATTTCAATCAGAAATATTTGGCCTTTGCTATCTTTCTGAATATCATAATCAATGTGTCATGTTTCAAAAACAGTTATCAGATTTGACAAATAATATAACCTCTATAATACTTCTCATTACCTAAATTTTATCAATATCATATCAGTAATCACCTTACTTCTAATATTTGAAACTGGGGTTGCAGATTGGGCTCTATCTCGATTCTGAATTAAGTGTAGATCATCAAAAAGAGACACTTTTTGATTCAAGACTAGTAAATTAAGCACAAGGCAGTGCGAATTCTATGTATTTGAGACAAATATTGGAACAACATAATAATTAGAATTATTCAAATGGCTTAAAAATTTACTGATTAAACAATCAGACAATGTCTGCTACTTATGGATAATAAATATTGATGAACAACCAGATTGGAGCAAACGCCAATAACTAAATAACACCCAGAATTAATTCAGTCCCGATGGAAAAAGTCACATAAACCCCTAAAAACTATGTAGATCGTCAAAAAGAGATACTTTTCAGGACTGAATTAATTCGGAGTTTCTCGACTGCGCTTTCAACTAGTAAGTAAAATTCAGTGTTTTTCTTTCATATGTAATATATTTTAAGGTCCCTTTATAAAACTGTAGGTTTTTGACGAATTTTAACAGCGTTGGTCGGTATTATGTGAGTATGTCGATCAAATGCTTTTATTTATTTCCGAAAAGAGGATTTTAATTTTATGAAACGTTAACCTTTCTTTATGGAGATTGAATGTTATTCAAATCATTTTAGAAAAATGGGTTAAATATTTTGAAATAATGAAAACTTTTTAGGAGAGTGGCCCAAAACTATCATTTGGATAACTACTACTATTACAGGGTAATTTGCTTTTTTATATGAACTTCGGCAGTAGAATTAGAATTATTGATTCCTAAAACCTTGGCAAGGATGGCAACATACTTTATTGGCTTGTAAAAGTGTTATTACAGCGTTGTGCAGTATAATGACAGAGGAGTACATTATTGATTGCTGCTTTTATTTTCTTTGTTTCGGTGAAATTGCAGTTTATAAAATATTTTGCCGGTAGTATGTACAGTAATATAGTTATTCTAACTAACCAGTATTTTTGAAATGTTATTGTTATTGTTAATTTCTGCAATTAATGTGTTGATTGCAATATTAAAAATAAACCATGTGAATTTACATTTGTTTTATGTATAATAAATAATACATTATACAACAAGTTTAGAAAAGTGATGTTTTACTGAACAAGTATGGCTCGTTCAGTAAAACCATTATTCTAACGTGTTGCGTATACTATTTTATCGCATTTCATAACAAATGTCAAATATTAAATTTTTACATACAAGTGACACTAAATGTCAAAACAAAAGCAACCTGAGCATAACTCGTTCCTATGTACTAAAGAACAACAAGCAGCTCCAACTGATGTTATGCGTTTGGCAGTACTGAAGTGTGTTGTTGGTGACACTGGCAGTCTATGTCAACTTCGAGGTTAGCAGGTTAGGTTTTGCGTCAGTCTGTGTCAAAACTGACGCAAAACCTAACCTGCTAACCTCGCCATTGAAAAATGTTGCTAATGAAAACAGTACCACATTTCTAAATGATTTTGAATGTAGAAATGTAGTATATTACCAAATGAAATGCGATAGAAGTATTTATCTACTCCAGTGGAATTAGTAACTCATTACGTCACTCATTTGACACTATGGCAATGAAGCTCATTACACCACTCAGTTATGTAATGGCTTCATTATCTAACTGAATAGTGTAATTGCTTCATTACTTAACTGAAATAGTGTCAAATGAATGACATAATGACATTTGCCTACTAAAATATTTTTGAAAATGACAGATCTGACATTTCTCTTAATGCACTTTTCTCAATTTTTGATCACTTGTAGATAACATTTTGTACAATACGTGTGTAATAATGCATCATTAATATACTTGTGTGCTTACACACACGTATATTAATGATGCTCTTATCCCACTTATATAGTAAATAACTAATTAAAATACGATAGTTTTTCCTAATGACTTAACTCTTTATTCATAAAGGGTGATTCTTTCCTATTTTTGATCATTGTAAGTTTCTAGAGAAATTTAAACTAACTAAGGCCGGGTATTATTTTGGTCTTTACAGCTCTTTGATTTTACCAAGAAAATTAAGACAAGACCAAAATTAGCCTTAATAAAAACATTTTTCTTACTGTCGGAACATAATCACTAAAACCGAGTTCTTTTAAAATTTTCTGGTTTTCTGCAACCCTTGTTATGATTTTGAAAACTCTAACCAAGGCAAGAACCTTGGTACGCAGATCTTGGTATCGTCTTGGTTTTAAGGTTCAGCCTGGGTCTTAGATTTTTCACGAACATTAAGCCAATACCAAGACTAACCTTGAACTCTCGGCAACTGTACATTTTCGTAATAGAAAAACGTATTTTTTTTATTGTCGGGGATGACCACTAAAACCGAGTTCTATTAAAATTTTCGGGTTTTCTCCAACCCTTCCTACGATTTTTCCCCATGAAAACTCTAACCTAGGCAAGAGCGTTGGTAAGCTGATCTTGGTATGGTCTTGGTATTAAGGTCCAGCCTGGGTCTTAAATATTTCACGAAAATTAAGTCAATACCAAGACTAAACTTAAACTCTCGAAAACTTATACATTTGCGTAATAAAAACATTTTTTTTACTGTCGGAACATAATCACTAAAACCGAGTTCTTTTAAAATTTTCGGGTTTTCTCCGACCCTTGTGATTTTCTTTCCCACTGAAAACTCTAACCAAGGCAAGAACCTTGGTACGCAGATCTTGGTATTGTCTTGGTTTTAAGGTCCAGTCTGGGTCTTAGATTTTTCACGAACATTAAGCCAATACCAAGACTAACCTTGAACTTTGTGCAACCTATATATTGTCGTAATATAAAAACGTTTTTTTCCCCATGAAAACCGAGACAAGAGCGTTGGTAAACTGATCTTGGTATGGTCTTGGTGTTAAGGTCCAGCCTGGGTCTTAAATTTTTCACGAAAATTAACTCAATACCAAGACTAACCTTGAACTCTCCGAAACTTGTACATTTGCATAATAAAAACATTTTTTTACTGTCGAAACAATCACTAAAACCGAGTTCTTTTAAATTTTTCGGGTTTTCTGCAACCCTTGTTGTGATTTTCTTTCCCCCTGAAAACTCTAAAGGTCCAGTCTGGGTCTTAGATTTTTCACGAACATTAAGCCAATACCGAGACTAACCTTGAATTCTCGGCAACCTGTACATGTTCGTAATAGAAAAACGTATTTTTTTATTGTCGGAGGATGATCACTAAAATCGAGTTCTTTTAATATTTTCGGGTGTTCTCCCAACCCTTGCTGTGATTTTTTCCTCATGAAAACTCTAACCGAGACAAGAGCGTTGGTAAGCTGATCTTGGTATGGTCTTGGTCTTAAGGTCCAGCCTGGGTCTTCAATTTTTCACGAAAATTAATCCAAAATCAACTAACCTTGAACTCTCGAGAACCTCTACAATTTCGTAATAAAAAAACATATTTTTTTATTGTCGGAGGATAATCACTAAAATCTAGTTCTTTTAAAATTTTCGGGTTTTTTCCAACCCTTGTTGTGATTTTCTTTTTCCCTGAAAACTCTAAGCAGGACAAGCATCTAGATACGCACACCTTGATATTGTATAGGTCTTGTAGGTCCAGCCTGACCGGGTTTTAGATTTTTCACGAAAATAAAGCCAATACCAAGACCAGCCCTGAACTCCCGGGAACCTGTACAATTCCGCAATAAAAAATATTTTTTTGTCGGAGGACAATCACTAAAATCGAGTTCTTTTAAAATTTTCGGGTTGTTTTCCAACCCTTGGAGTGATATCCTTTCCCCCTGAAAACTCTAACCAGTACAATAATTTAGGTACGCAGACCTTGGTAGTGTCTGGGTCTTGAAGGTCCAGCCTGGGTCTTAGATTTTTTCAAGAAAAATAAGACAAGACCAAGATTAACCTTGAGGTCTCAGGACCTTGTAAATTTTCCTAATACAAACATTTTTTGTTGTTGTTATTTTCCTGCCCGTTTAGAACTCTAATCAAGACCAAGAGGCTTGGTACGCAGATCTTGGTATTGTATTGGTCTTGCAGGTTTAGTTATGGCATTAGGTTTGGTCACGAGAAACACAAGACCAAGACTAGTCCTAAGGTTTCAGAGACTTATAACTTTTCTTAATAAAAACATACATTTTTCGACTGTTGGTAAATAATACAAAAATCTAGTTTCTTCAAAATTTCTGGGTTTTCTCTAAATCCTGCTGTGGCTTTTTTACCTTCAAAATTTTAACCAAGGTCAGAAGTCTTGGTAGTCAGAGACTGGCACTGTCTAGGTGTTGAAGATTCAGTTCTGGTCTTGCCATCCTTTTCTTGTACCTTTAAAACCCTACCAAGACCAAAACGTATATTCTTGAAATCAGATTTTGTCCACTAAATTCGACAAAACTAGGACAAACCTTGAAGTCTCGGGAACACTAACTTTTCTAAGCAAAAAGATACATTTTTAGATTGTCGGAGAATAAGCACACCAATCTAGCCTTTTTTAAAATTTCTGGGTTTTCGCTGAATCTCACAAGGGTTTTATTATTGCTCTAAAACTTGAACACATACCTATCTTTGTATATTCTCTTTAACGTCCTTAACGTTCAGTTTCGGTAGAAATTTGTCATGAAAATTGAGACAAGACCGACGCTAGTCTTGAGATCTCGAGAGCCTGCAATTTTCCCTAATAAAACAAACATTTTTTGAGTGTAGGAAAATTATCACCAACTGTCCAGGTTTTCTTCAAATCTTGCTGTGTTTCTCTTGGCCCTTTAAAACTATAACCAAGTCCAAGAGCCTTAGTAGGTAGTCGGATCTTGGTATTACCTTGGCATTTAAGGTTCAGTGAGTTTCCCTTGAAAGTAGTTTAGAGATCTGGCGAACCCTTTCCCCTAGGTGTGAATCTGTTTTTGTTTATACCAATCTGGATGAATATAATTTCTTCTTGGTTAAATATATACGTTCCCTTATAACAGACTTGGTTATGAACGTGCAGTTATATAATAATAATAATAATAACATGCCTTTGTTTAATCAGAGAATATAGAAAAGGAATACAACAATTAAATGCAATATTCACAGGCAGAGTTCAGCTAGGTAACACAAGGTTGTTTGCTGCTCTTCCACTTAACCTGTAGTTTGAATTTAAAATAATTAGAAAAATATAAATACTATTTATTTTCGTCCCGACATGAAAACTCATGCACCTGCCTGTTCGTATCAATAAAAATCTACTTATAACAAAGGAAACTATTGATTCTGCCTACGAAGTAAATATAAGTTAGATTTCTTTTGAATAGCGATCGACTTATAGTAAATTGAAGAATAGTTGAAATTTTATTAAAACAGTTAACGACGCAATATAAAAAAATCTCACAAATAACTGTTTTATTAGATGTGATTCACCGTTATAAGGCAGATCATCTTGAACTGCTAGTTTTCCTGAGCTAAAACTTGACAAAGTTTTGATTATCAAAAACGATTTTGGCATATGCATGCGACTTTAATAAATATATAAACGCGTGTTGTTCCTGTCTGCGTGTCTGCGTCTGTTTGTGACTGGGGGCACTTCGTCTGAGACCGGTCCTGGCATCACCGTGCCCTTCACAACGCAACGATAAGCAAACACGTTAGGCACCGTCCTTAGGCGAGGGGGAAAGCTTCTGGCTAGCAACCGAATTCCGCGTGGAAGGTCATGTTCGAATCCCACCGACTTCGATGTTTTTTTGTTAATGAATGTAATTCGTATTACTAAGTGTTTCCTTTTAGATTTTTTGTAGTAATTTTTTTATTTTAAAATGTAAATATTATTGTTATTACAGCAATACAACCTATGTGGTGGGTTAGAAAGCTAATCTATTATAATTTGCTGAATCTCTAAGTCTAGGATGTATAGAATATTTGCGAAACCTGCATTTGTGTTTCTATAACTAAATAGTATCCTCTCTCATGGAAAAACTGGAAAACACATCATTACTTTAATCTCGAAATCATTTAACAACTGAACTTGATGGTGGTTTTCGAATATAAACGTTAATAATATTAAAAAATTAAAAGCTGTGATACAGGATACCCAAATTAGAGTGAGACACTGTCTATATTTGCAAGTGTAATTTATAAATCGCACTGAGAGCCAACAAATCCGTCCTTCAGTTGTTGCACAACCGTCCTTTGTTAAATTACAGCACACATCCGGTATGCAGCAGTCCACTTTGCACTGGCTAAGAGACTAACCACAATCACAAAGCCAACAGTTCCGACTCTTTTCATTATCAGCGACGTCAGCGTGACGATTCAATTTCCGTGATGCGTGCAGATCGCCGAGCACGCAAATCAATTACTGAACGATGAGCCGTTTAGCGGCTTGTTTCATTTTGAATGTGTTCTTTCACGAACCAATTTTCTGTATTTGTAGCAATAAAGCTAAACTAAGGAAATAATTGATACTTAAGCACAAGCTAGATAGATATTGATATATTTTGAAGAAACACCAAATTAGATTAGAAATTATAAACTAAATATCTTACATTTTGCACCTTACAAGCGTTTGGGTAAGTATTAATATCTCAAACTAAATATGTTACCTGAAAAATCACGTCGAATCCGTTTAGTGAACCCTAAATTATGTAACACATCAAAATTACGCACTTCCTCTCATTGAACTGGAAATGGAAGCATTTCTGCTAATCAACGTTTACGCTGCTATGTAGCAGGAAGTTTAATGTTTTTAAGGAACGTTTGACGTTTTAATGGCACAGCAGCAATAAACCCGCACTTTTAAAAACGTCGGGTATAAAATTATGTTTCATTATGGACGCAATTTTTCCAACGTTGATGTTTTATAAAAGTACAGATAAAAGTGCATGCTTGCGTGGACGCTACGTGGGCCAAGCCTGCAATCATATAAATTTCTTCAGTAAATATAAAAAAGGTCAGGGTTGGCATAACTGGGCGGTTTGAAGAATAAAGGAGTATCGCGTCGAATGGGAAAAATATTGTGAGCGGAAGCAATTTTTCATTTTTAGCCATGATGTACAGATGAGAAACTGTAACGGCGCAAATAGTTTTCTTGCCGTAACGCTTTCGTAAATCGCATTTTTGGTGGATTTTTCTCTCAATTATAACGATGCTGTTCCTTTGCATTAGTTCGCATTTATCTACTGACCGATTGTAACCTACACGCCTCTTCGGTTCTCCCAGCTCTTGCCTTTTTCAGCGATCAATCCGCTTTTTGGGTGATCGCAAAGTATTCCCTATCTGTCTTCTGGACTTGGAGACGTGTCTAAAACCACGACACCGAGGTCCGACCTGCAGCTCCAGGCTAACGCATGGTCAGGTTTTCTTTGTTTTACTGCTCTACTCCGCATGGCGTCGCCAAACCTACCATAGGTGTTCCATTCAAACCATAAGGTGCTTACAATTTAAGGAAGGTACTCGTGTGTAATTTAAAATAACAGCGCTCCAGCAATAGCTCATTGAACTTGGACTTGTACAATTGTGTATTACGGTAGTATACGATCCTAATTGGATTTTAATGCCCCTGACGCTGAGAGAAGTCAATCGTTTTTTAACAAAGAGTTGGTTTTATCTACTTATGAGTGTGCTTCGTTATCCAAAGGCCTTTGAGTGAAGTACACGTCCGCGGGTTACATATAAGACTCATTTAATTAAGGTTAGCTTCCCTTTTGGATTTAGGCACTGGTTATAACCGTATGGATCTATCAAATCCTACTTTTGTGGGCTATTAATCCTGTAGATTGATTTACCTCAGTATGGCACAGTTCCATTCTTTCATATCTTTGGCCAGCATTTTCATTTCTTATTACATATTACGTCTTTTATTATACGAGGCATGTACTGTAGTCTGAGTGCTTTCTTCTCAATTTGTTCTTCAATTAGAATTTTCAGTAGTGTCTCGTGTCTTAATGTATGTTCTATCAGCGTTATTGTTCTTTTCATTGCGCCTTTGTTAATATTCTTTCTTTTTCACTAGTATCTATTATACAGGTTTCGCATTCATATAGCGCCACACTCCGTGAAAGGTCTTTAACAGTTTTGTTCTTCCATCCAGTGGGATAATGTTCGATATGAGTAGCATTTTCCTCTTTGAACCTACATATAATTTCTCTTTTCATTCTTACAGCATTAGATATCATGCTACACAATTAGTGGAATTTTCAACCTCTTCCATTCTTTTTCAGTTTTGTATTAGCCTCGTGTTTAGTATCTTGTTTCTCCACGCGTCATCATTTTTATCTTGCCCCATTACAGTTAGATTTTATGATTGCTCAAATGTTTGCTTGTTCTCTGCTCTAACTGGTATGTCAACCGCGTATCTTTTCATGTATCTCTCTAAGTATTTTACTCATACATGTCTTTTGTATCTCATCTTGTGTACATAGATTTGAATAGATGTGGAGATTAACCGCACCCTTGCCATCACCCTTCCTTATTGACACTTCTTTTTTATCATTCCTTTGATTTATGTTTGCTTTTGATTTTTATAGAGGGCGTTGCTTTTTCCATGTCAATAGAATGAATATATGGGAGCCTGTCTTTTCTTAATCTTCTCTTTACTGTACGTCTTGGAGCTAAACTTGCTCTCCTCTTGTGACGGTATTTTTTATAAATCCATACTGGTCCTTTGTAAACTCGTCTTTTACTATTTTCATCAAAATTTGAAAACACGTAAAACAGTTTTCGAAGAAAACTACGTTGAATGTATATTCGTAAGTTATATCTTTCATCTTTTGATATGGAGGATCATTCATACTGAACGAAAATACAACGTACGTATGTAAGTAATGGTCTTCCTTGAAAATAAGGTAACTTAAGGTCTACAAGAAAGTAATTGTCTGTACTCTATATATATTATCGCCTCTATTATTGTACGTTGTGAAAACTCAAAAGCTTAATGAAACAGTTTTACCTCACCGATGTATTGGAACTACAAAAAAATTGTTAGAAACTGGGAGAAGTGGTTATTAATGTTCAGCAACTAAGTACGCAAAATTCCCTGAATGGAAAGCCATTACGGCGCGGGTTGGGAGAAAAGGAGCAGTTAATTGAATCCATATACCAACAATGGAAAGGCTCTAAAGACAAGACAAGACAAGCTCCATTCACTTGTTCGGCGAACAGTTCATTATACCCCACACGAGGGCGAAATCGAATTCGCCAGTTCTTGCTATTTTGAGGATGGCATCGTGCCACCCTTAACCTTTTAGTTTCCTTTGTTGCGCCCTAATAGAATATTACATGCATTTATGCATAGACCGGCGTCCTAGTTTCTTGGATACATTAGAGACATCGGCCATTTACCTGGCTACGACGACCATTCTTTGTCGGACGAGACACTATGAGAGCGTCAGCTGTTGCCTCATGATGGCTCGATAATCTATTTTCAGTGGAATGCAGGTGCCTCTTTCCGGAAGTTCAGGAAAAGCTGAGTTTTTGCGGTTCATATTACGAAAGCAGACTCAAACGTTTAGTATTTGGAAGTTAAAACATATTTCGGAGTATGAAAATATTTGTCCTTTTTTGTTGTACCGTAAATTTAATCACATTTCTGTAATATAATGCTGGCTATCTTTGTATTACTTATTAACTGTCAATGAAACGTCCCCATGGACGTCCCAACCTCTCTGGAGCAGCTTTAGAAATGAAGAAGAGTAATATTATTATTGCTCATGTTCTCACAAATACTTAACAGCTTTTCTAATTATCACTGAACAGTAAAATAAAGCAAAACAAACAATCATTATTATTAAACAACCTGCATTATAGTTCATTAAATATGGGATTCAGCTCGTAAGTCTTTTTGAGTAATAGTAACACCTTCAGTATGGAGAAAATCATGAGAGAGATATGGATTCAACATGACTTCGAACTGTTACTGCTACTCTGAACAATCAGTGTATAGGTTGAGGAGAATCTCTGTGAATTCACCTACAAGATCAGTCAATCTCTCCCAATTAGATCATTACTATTTTATAGGGCATTTCCTGTCAAAGGCTAAAGTGGTCTTGGAAAGTACAGCTTTAAAGGTACGTATTGATACACAACCAAACTATCTGCGTGTCCTTAAGTCATGAATTTTGACGTCTTCCCAAGGAATGTTTACCCTAGATAATTGGTCTTAGAACCTTGCATTGCTCACCTGTCATGATGTGTCCTAGATTAGCTTTTTTGTTTTCGTATTCTTTTGAGAGCTTCAGTGGCTGTTATTCTTTCCATTCTTGATACTCGACCAGTACAGCTACATTTCGGCGCCAGCGTGGTCGCGCGGTTAGGGAGCTCTGCTGCGGTACCACGGTACGGGGTTCAATCCCGACATCCGGCAACTGGCAAGCGGCCCACCCAGTCGTTTTAAAAATTGGGTACCAAAACCACAGTTGTGGAAGTAGAGAAAGTAAGGCAGTCGTCGAAGGCGTGATATTAACGACATCACCCAGTACGCCGTTAACGTGTGTCAGATTGAGTGGGTTTCGGAAAGAGATATTTCGGCGGCTCTGACCCGCCGTGTCTCAGAACATGTTCCTACGTATAGAAAGTACTTTACAGTTAAATTTGGAAGACTTCAATACGTTTTTCTATATGGGAGGTCAGGGATACAAGTTTCACATCTATGGAGGGGTATCCAGAGTACATGGGATCGAACAATGCGTGTTCGAAGCTCTAAACTGCAATCTGATCTTGTAAAACATTTTCATATTTATCGGAGGGTTTCGAACTTGCTCGATTCTCAATATTTTTCTTGGAACACAGTCTCGTTAACAGTAGTTCCTAAATATTTACAGGATGACACATGCTTAATAATATTTTTGTTGATTCTTAAACTTGGCTTTTGTTTTCAAAAACTCGCTGTATTGGGCTACGTGACTTTTCAGGCGTTGCAGCTCAAGCGAAGTATTTGCGAATATAAATGTGCCATTTCCGTATCTACTATTGTTTATTGTTTTCAGTTTATTTCCGTTAATTTCACTAGTTTCATCATAGTTCCGAGTAATTCTGAATAGCAGTTCAGAGTAAATACTGAATACGCTTTTGATGTTTAACACAATCAAACTTATTTTACATCAATTGAATCTGAAGTAAACAATATTGTACACAACCATGTAGAAAACACCTCACATTTGTCATCGAATACGACAATAGCAGCTGCGTCGTTGCGGACATTAAGAATGCATTTAGACCTATGATTGTTTAACAGAAATATTTGTTTTGCTTTTTTTGCGTTTGTGAGTCTCTTGGTCTTACTGTATGTTCTAAACACGTCGGTTTACTAAATATTTTTTTCAATTCTGAATATAGAATACAATCTGAATACATTGACGAGATCTATAAGAAAGAATGACACTGCTGTTACAGCTGGAGGCTGTATTAGAATAATAAGTGAAAAGTGAACCACTAAATTAATACCGCTGCGTGAAGGGAAGCCTACAAATGATTATATGGCTACAGAATGCAGCAGCTTTGGAAAATGAAAATAGAAACCTGGATTAGAGATGTAGAAGATATGAATGAATGGTTAAAGAACAGGCTTGTTAGCTTTTCTCTTACCTTTAGGTCGGCTTTCTATATTTTAACTTTCAAATATTGATCGCTATAAAAGTGTGCTGGAGGCCCGTCTCTAGCTCCAGTAAAGACGTCGTGTATTCTTTATTACTGATATGTTCAAATTAGTTGAGCGCCAACAAGTTTAATTACTCTCCAGCACACCGATATAGGTAGAAGAAAACTTATATACTTCGATATATATTCTGCACAATACAATCCTTGAACCTTTAAAGTTTGAATGAAAGAAACAATTCTTTATATAGATTTATTGACAATTTTCTTTTTGGTCGGTCTCTTCTATTTGTATTTATGGAAACAATTATTCATCTAAGCAATAGTATCATAACACGGAGTACCCCACTTAAGCTTACGTAAATATTACTAAGGGGTTATAAACTGTTCTTATTTTTGAGAATATGCGAAATATCACAAGATTATCTTTACTTTACTTATATGGTAATTTCTTACGCTTTTGGCATCGACGACCAGCCCCTCAGGAGCCCAATCAACCTGCAACACCACTCAAGAGGTCGACCCACGCTCCCACCTGTCACTCTGACAGCCGCTAAACGCCAGTTGTCATTTGACCGCAAGCAATCACACGATCTCGTAATGTAATTCGAGAAGAGAGATGTTCAACCTAATACATTTCCTTCGCCTAACACGTTGCTATAATATTGAATTACGAAAATAGAATCAGGTAGACGCAAAAACAACTATACATACCGTGTACTTAACAGGCAAAAAACTATGCAACGGTTTCGGTGGTTCCGAAATATGACCAGGAGCTCCGTCCGTTGTAAAGTGGTACCCGCTCTCAAAATTTTCCTCAAGCACGCTTTGTTACTAACAACGCGTGCTTGAGGAAACACATACTATCACCGAAGAACGAGAAATCCCGAGTTCACCACATTTTTACCACGAAAAACCTTTTGTGCACATCTAAATTCTGTATATAACAAAAACCTGTTATTATTTTTCTACCCTCTCTTCTTTTTTAAAAACCCTTGCAACTCGGATATTAATTTTCATATGCTTCGACTGCGCTTTTCCCACTTGATCGTCTATTCACGGCCATATATAACGTAAACTACTAACATTAGTACAATAGGCTTTTAGCACGTAACAAGCTACAACCCATTTGGGGTTAAACATTGAATGAAGATAAAAAGGCAGTTTAGAATTATTTCAGCGTCTTTCCTATTCCTATTCCTCTGTTCTTATCAAAGTATAATGTCCCTCAACTAAAACAGATTGAAAGGGTGAAAATTATCAAATCAAGATGATTTAAAGGTATCGCAATAACGTTGGAATAAATGTAACTCTGTTCAATGAATGCAGTGTAATCAGGATACGGCTCCAGAGTATTAATACAATGATCATAGCAGCTCATGTCAAAAGCAAGTTCAAGTAAAGGGTTGGACAAAACAGCTTCAGTAAAAAGTGTTTCGAGAACTGAAAGACCGGTCGGTAGAGGTAAGGACAGATAAGAGAGGCAAATGTTAATGCCACAACTCTTACTTCCTTTCTTCCTTTTGTTGTGGTACAAAACTCGGTACTAGGTTAATCTGTTGGGACGAAGAATGCATTATGTTCATTCTTTACCCTGATTTAAAATGTATCAATTTCTCTATTGAAGAAAAAGTGTAGCGGAAGGTGGCTTTTGATACATGAAGAGAAAAGCTGCACTGGATGAATAAGCAAGAGATGTATTCACATATTTTGTATAAATATTCCATATATTAAGCGGTGGACCAAGTGTCTTGAGTGTTGAAAATTAAGTTCCTTTTGTGTGCCCTTAGAGGTGGTAGATTATGTGAAAGTGTGCCCTGATTTAGGGCGTGGCGATTATATTTTGGAAGAAGTATAAGAAAAGTTGCTTTTTGATACATGACCAGAGGAAGAGATAAATACGTTGAAGGTCATCCAGAGATGTTTCCAGAAATATTCGATACTGGGAGAAGGGATAGACAGTGCGAGTGTTGAAGAAAATTATGTCGTTTTCGTGTGCTCTGCCAGGTAGATTATGTGAAAGCGAGCCGTGATTTAGGGCGTGGCGATTTTATTTTTGAAGAAAAGATGTAAGGGTAGTTGCTTTTGCATACATGACGAGGGAAGAGGTGATTACGTTTAAGGTCATCCAGAAACCTTTCTAGAAACATTCAGTACTGTGAGAAGTGATAGACCAAGTGTGTGGGTGTTGAAGAAAATCTTTTTTGTGTACTCTACGAAGTAGATTATGTGAAAATATGCCCTGATTTTCATTTCGAAAGAAAAAGTGTAAGGCAAGTTGCTTTTTGATATATGACGAAAGGAAGAATACATTGAAGATCATCTAGAGATTTTTCTAGAAATATCCAATGTTGGGAGAAGTGATAGACAATGCCTGTAAGTGTTGAAGACAATGGTGTGATTTTTGTGTGCTGTGACATGTATATTACGTGAAAATATGCTCTGATTTAAGGCGTCGTGTTTTCCTTTTGGAAGAAGAGTGCAAGGGAAGTTGCTTTTTGATACATGACGAGGGAAACAGATGAACACGTTGAAAGTCATTTAGAGATATCTAGAAACATTCAGTACTAGAGGAAGTGGCCAAGTGTGTTTGCTGACGAAGATAATGTCCTTTTATGTATTATATGAAAGTATGGTCTGATTTAGGATGTGGCGATTTCCTTTTGGCAGAAAGAGAAAAGAGTGTAAGATAAGTTGTTTTTTTATACATGACGAGGGGAATAAATGAATATTGTAAATATGTTTGAGGTCAACGAGAGATTTTTCTAGAAATATTAAATACTAAGCGAAGTTGTGGATTAAGTATATGAGTATTCAAGACAATTATGTTCTTTTTTGTGCTCTGTTAGGGTTATTACTTGGAAGTATGCCTTGAATTAGAACGTGGCGATTTCTTTTTGGAAAAAAAGTCTAAGGATAGTTGCTTTTTGATACATGACGAAGGAATAGATGAATATGTTGAAAGTTATCTTGAGATTTGTCTAGAAACATTCATTACTGGGGGAAGCGATAGACCAAGTCTGTGACTGTTAAAGAAAATGATTTTTTTTTTGTGAGCCCTCGCAGGTCGAATATATAATAGTATGCCGTGATTAAGGTTTGGCGATTTCTTTTTGGAAAAAAACATGACGAGGAGAATCGATGAATATGTTGAAATCATCCAGAGATTTGTCTAGAAAAATTCAGTACCGCGGAAAGTGATCCCAAGTGTTTGAGTGTTAACCAAAATGGTATGCATTTTGTGTACTATGCCAGTGTATGCTCTGATTTAAGGTGTGGCGATTGTATTTTTGGAAGAAAAAGTGTAAGAGAGTGACGAGAGGAATTGAAGGTCATTCAGATATTTTGCTAGAAACATTTACTTCGGGGAGAAGCGATTGACCAAGTGTGTAATTGTTAAATAAATGATAGTATACACTGATTTAGGACGTGACGATTTCCTTTAAGAAGAAAAAGTGTATAAAAAGTTACCTTTTGATATACGAAGAGGAAAATAAATGAATATGTTGAAGGTCTTTCAGAGATTTTTCTAGAAACATTTACTACTGGGGAAAGCGACATACTAAGTGTGGAAGTGTTTTTTTTTGTGTACTCTGCCATGCAGATTATGTAAAACATACCCTGATTTAGGGCATGGCGATATCCTTTTCAAAAAAAAGTGTAAAGTAAGTTGCTTTATGATAGAGGACGAGGGAAATAAATGCATATGTTGAAGGTTATCAAGAGATTTCTCCAGAAACATGCAGTACTGGAAGTTATGTCCTTTGTGTGCTCTGCCAAATAGGTTATGTGTAAATATGCCCTGAGTTAGAGCGTTACATTTTCCATTTGGAAGAAAAAGTGTAAGGGAAGTAGCTTTTTGATATACGATGAGGGGAATAAATGACTACGTTGAAGGTCTTCCGAAGACTTTTCTAGAAACATTTAGTACTGGTAGAAGCAATAGACTAAGTGTGGAAGTGTTGAAGGAAATTGGGTTCTTTTTGTGTGCTCTATGAGGTAGACTACGTGAAAATATACCCTGATTTAGGGCGTCGCGATAAGGAAATGTCTAAGGGGAGTTTCTTGGTGATACAAGACGAGGGGAATAGATCAATACGCTGAGTCATCCAGAGATTTGTCTAGAAACATTCAGTACTGGACCAAGCGATACACCAAGTGTGTGAGTGTGGCAGAAAATTATGATCCTTTTGTGTTTTCTGACAGGTAAATTATGTGAAAGTACACCCTGATTTAGGGCGTGGCAATTTACTTTTCGAAGAAAAAGTGTAGTTGCGTTTTGATACATGACTAGAAAAGTAGATGAATATGTTGAAGGTCATTCCGAGATTTTTTAGAAACATTCAGTGTTGGGAGAAGCGAAAAACCATGTGTCTTGAGTGTAGAATGAAATTATGTCCTATTTGTGTGTTTTGCCAAGTACATTATGTGAAGAAAAGGTGTACGAAAATTTGCTTTTTGATAGATGACCAGGGGAATCGATCAATACGCTGAAGATTATACAGAGATTTGCCAGAAATGTTCAGTCAGGCAGACTATGTGAAAGTATTTCCTGATTTAAGGCGTGGCGATTTCCTTTTGGGCGAAAAAGGAGAAGGATATTTGCGTTTCGATACATGACAATGGGGATAGATGAATACGTGGTATGTTATCCAGAGATTTTTCCATAAACATTCAGTACTGGAAAAGGTAATAAACCAAGTGGGTGAGTTTTGAAAGAAAAATATAAAGAAAGTTCGTTTCTAATATATGACGAGGGGAATAGATGAATATGTTGGTCATGCAGTAGTTTTTTTAAAAACTTTCACTACTGGGGGAAGTGTGGGGGTGTTGGAAGAGATTATGTCTTTTGACTCTGCCAAGTAGATTATGTGAAAGTTTACCCTGATTTAGCGCGTGGTAATTTCATTTTGGAAGAAAAAGTCCAAGGAAGCTGCTTTTTAATACATGTTGAGAAGAATAGATGAATAAGTTTATGGCCATCCAGATATTTTTCTAGAAAGATTCAGTACTGGGACAGACGATAGACAAAATGTGTGAGTGTGAAAAAAATTATGCCTTTTGTTGGTGCACTGCCAGGTAGATTATGTTAAAGTATGTTCGTTTGGAAGATAAAGTGTAAGGAAAGTTGCTTTTTGATACAAGACGAGGGAAAGCTGAGTTAGATGAATATGTTTGAAGTCTAAGATATTTTCTGGAAAGACTGTGGGGTAGTAACAGGTAGGTATATTATAGAAAGTATACATCTCTACCAACTACTCCCGAACCAGCAATCGTTGTAGAGCAGACGACCAATGATTTGTTTTAATCTGTTTGGTTGACGCTCAACAGCATTGACAATCTAAGTTGTACCAGAAAAGGCGCTTTCTCTGTTTTAAAGGGGTTAAGGTTAATTGCTTTGGTTTTAAACCCCGTTTGAACCTCGTTAACGCATTTAGGACACTTCAGCTCATAAAATTGTGTATGTCAATGTTTGCGAAGCACTCACCAGTACTCAAAGCCGACCACTTTCGAGCAATTTAGCCCCGCGAGCAATTGTTCGATGGACTAATAACTACAGTTTTCAAACTTTGCATGTCACGGTAGGGGTTTATGTGGGTAAATATGCCTGATAGCCCTGTATTAGGGGTCGGGGTGGCTGGCGCTATTATCATGCGCACCTGACTATATTAGCCTTGAAATCCTCAGTTAACAGCGGCATGCGTGTTCGCCCATGCAGATGGATGCCGGTCTTCGTTAGGTTCTAAGGGTTGCGATGGGACACCCCCTTACTCGCGCTGCGCTTTCGGTCTCTTGAGAAACGCGGTTTAAAGTTAAAAATGGAGACGTTTTTGAACGATTTGTGCATAAATTCCACCTGCCCAGTGCTGAGTGACGACGATGGTGCCAGCGCACCTTTCGTTCGCGATGAAGGTAAATGTGTGAAAATTGGGGCAAGTTTCAAATGCCCATAGAAACATGCAAATCCTATGGCTAGGCGATTAGCTCAAGCTTTGGGCACGCCAACTTATTTTTACAAGATCGAGATTTGGCATGCAGATAATTTGGCTACAATGAATCTTTAAATTAGTTTTAATGGTGCTCGTTGAGAAATAACTTAGTAGTTAAGCAAATTAGTTCTATATATCAAAATGGCACAAATGCTAAGCTTTTAAATTAAATAATATTGATACTAATATTCACTTTGATATAACTAATATTTAAAAATATGAATTCCAGACACGTAAGGTTGAATCCAAGAAGCACATGTGTTGGAGTAGCAACTAACAATTATCCATTTGAATTCGAATTTAAGTTTTTTATTTTTTAAAATTAGTAAACGAATAGACTGAATAATCTGGCGATAAATATAGTTTTAAAGCAAAATGCAAGGAGTCTAAAGTTTGGCTTTCAAATTAAATAGTTGCACAATTTGTAAAGTTGAGTCATAATTTACTTTGTCCAATATTCAACGCTGAAATTTATAGAACACTCCTTTAAATCTTACAAAGGAAACGTACTACAAATTCACAAAATGGAACAAGTAATAGCAGATTATTTGATGATATTTGAAATTTGTAACGTAATTTCCCTAGTTTTAGCTTAGGAAGATAATTAAACACATTATTAGTATTTCCGTAAACATCATACTATTTTTAAAATTTAAGTTAATTCGTGACAGTTACACTCACAAAGCTGTTTGTTTCATATTATGTTTGGTCGTCGTGAAAGCTGTAGCTTTTCAAAGTTATAAAGAGAAATTCCTGAACAGTGTTTACTCCTGAAATTAATTATTTTTTCATAAATTCCTAACTTTTACAGTAAAAGATATTTTAAATGTTTAACAACCAATTGAAAATGTACAAATTTTCACAAAACGTATAGAAATTCACTTATTAAGTTCAAATAATTTATTTTATCACTATTAAAATAAAAAACGACTACTTTTATTAGGTTTTTTAATGTAATGTGATGACAAATACACAGTAGAATTTTACATAACGTGGATAAAATTTTTAAATACTTTGCAGCGGCTAAGTGGCGCAAAGGAACCAAAAAGTATTAAATTCTGCAAAAAATTTATAAAAAATCATTTTGCTCACTCAATAAATTTTGCACGGTAAAGTATATTACAAAACGACAATTATTTCTTTTGTTTATTCAAATTCATAAGGTGGGACGCAAACTGAAAATATTTTATATATTTATATTTATTCTTAGCAGCGGCAGATTAGCCTGAAGTAGATAGACAAGTTAAAATTAGAAGAAATTTAGAAAAACAGGGACAAATTGGCATAAAGTACTGAGAAAATTTAAGAATTCTCACGAAATTTTAAAAACTAGTCTACAATAAATTTTATAACAATTATAAAGCTACAAAGACACTAATACCATGTTTCCAAACGATTATTTATCAAATATTTTTGCTTATTCAAATTGATGTGGGTGACGAGACCTAAAAATATGTTTTTACATCTGTATTTATGCTTAACAGGAACTAATTGACGTAAAGTGCTGAGAGAATTTAAAAATTCTCACGAGATTTATAAAAACTAGCTTTGAATACATTTTGTGGTAATTATAAAGCTACAAAGACACTAATAGCATGTTTTCAAACGATTATTTATCAAATATTTTTACTTATTCAAATTGATGCAGGCGACGATACCTAAAAATATTTTTTACCTTTGTATGTAGGTTTAACAGCGACCAATTGGCATAAAGTACTGAGAAAATTGTAAAATTCTCACGAGATTTATAAAAACCAGCTTTCAATAAATTTTGTAAGAATTATAAAGCTAGAAAGACACGAATAACATGTTTTCAAACTATTATTTATAAAATATTTTTATTTATTCAAATTGATGCGAGGTGAGGATACCTAAAAATATTTTTTACATTTGTATTTATGCTTAACAGGGACAAATTGGCATAAAGCACTGTGCAAATTTTAAAATTCTTACGAGATTTATAAAAACTAGCTTTCAATAATTTTTGTGGCAATTATAAAGCTACAAAGACACTAATAGCATGTTTTCAAACGATTATTTATCAAATATTTTTATTTATTCAAATTTATGCGGGCGACGATACCTAAAAATATTTTTTACCTTTGTATTTAGGCTTAACAGCGACCAATTGGCATAAAGTACTGAGAAAATTTTAAAATTCTCCTGAGATTTATAAAAACCAGCTTTCAATAAATTTTGTAGGAATTATAAAGCTACAAAGACACGAATAACATGTTTTGAAACGATTTATTTAGAAAATATTTTTATTTATTCAAATTGGTGCGAGGTGACGATACCTAAAAATATTTTTTACATTTGTAAGGCTTAACAGGGACAAATTGGCATAAAGTACTGTGCAAATTTTAAAATTCTTACGAAATTTATAAAAACTAGCTTTCTATAAATTTTGTGGTAATTATAAAGCTACAAAGATACGAATAACATGTTTTCAAACGTTTATTTATCAAATATTTTTATTTATTCAAATTGATGCGAGGTGACCATACCTAAAAATATTTTTTAAATTGTAAAGCTTAACAGGGACAAATTGGCATAAAGTACTGTGCAAAATTTAAAATTCTTACGAGATTTATAAAAACTAGCTTTCTTTAAATTTTGTGGTAATTATAAAGCTACAAAGACACTAATAGCATGTTTTCAAACGATTATTTATCAAATATTTTTACTTATTCAAATTGATGCGGGCGACGATACCTAAAAATATTTTTTTACATTTGGATTTATGCTTAATAGACTAATTGGCATAAAGTACTCAGACATTTTTAAAATCCTCACGAGATTCATAAAAACTAGCTTTGAATAAATTTTGTAACAATTATAAAGCTAGAAATACACTAATAACATGGTTCCAAACGATTATTTATCAAATATTTTTACTTATTCAAACTGATGCGGGCGACGATACCTAAAAATATTTTTTAACTTTGTATTTAGGCTTAACAGCGACCAATTGGCATAAAGTACTGAGAAAATTTTAAAATTCTCACGAGATGTATAAAAACCAGCTTTCAATAAATTTTGTAGGAATTATAAAGCTACAAAGACACGAATAACATGTTTTCAAACGATTATTTATAAAATATTTGTATTTATTCAAATTGATGCGAGGTGAGGATACCTAAAAATATTTTTTAAATTTGTATTTATGCTTAACAGGGACAAATTGGCATAAAGTACTGTGCAAATTTTAAAATTCTTACGAGATTTATAAAAACTAGCTTTCTATAAATTTTGTGGTAATTATAAAGCTACAAGGACACTAATAGCAGGTTTTCAAACGATTATTTATTAAATATTTTTACTTATTCAAATTGATGCGGGCGACGATATCTAAAAATATTTTTTACCTTTGTATTTATGCTTAACAGCGACCAATTGGCATAAAGTACTGAGAAAATTTTAAAATTCGCACGAGATTTATAAAAACCAGCTTTCAATAATTTTGTAGGAATTATAAAGCTACAAAGACACGAATAACCTGTTTTCAAACGATTATTTATAAAATATTTTTATTTATTCAAATTGATGCGAGGTGACGATACCTAAAAATATTTTTTAAATTTGTATTTATGCTTAACATGGACAAATTGGCATAAAGTACTGTGCAAATTTTAAAATTCTTACGAGATTTATAAAAACTAGCTTTCTATAAATTTTGTGGTAATTATAAAGCTACAAGGACACTAATAGCAGGTTTTCAAACGATTATTTATCAAATATTTTTACTTATTCAAATTGATGAGGGCGACGATATTTAAAAATATTTTTTACCTTTGTATTTAGGCTTAACAGCGACCAATTGGCATAAAGTACTGAGAAAATTTTAAAATTCTCTCGAGATTTATAAAAACCAGCTTACAATAAATTTTGTAGGAATTATAATGCCACAAAGACACGAATAACATGTTTTCAAACGATTATTTATAAAATATTTTTATTTATTCAAAATTATAAGATGCGATGAGAACTGAAATTTTTGTTTTTGCATTTATACTTATGCTAAACACATAGTAAGTGGCATAATGGACTGAAAACATTTGAAAATCCGCATGAAATTTATAAAACCAGCTTTCGTTTTATAATAAATTTTGTAGCAAATATAAAGCTACGAAGACACTAATGCCATTTTCCAAACGATTCTTTATCAAACATTTTTTTCATTTGCATTTATACGCTTAACAGAGACTAGTTGATATTTTGTAGCAGTGATAAAGCTACAAAAACACTAACACAATTTTTCCAAACGATTATTTATAAAATATTTCTATTTATTCAAATTCTTGTGATGCAACGCGAATTGAAAACAGGTTTTCATATTTATATTTGCGCTTGACAGCAATTAATTGGCATAACGTACTCAAAAAATCTTAATATCTGCACGAAATTTATAAAAACTCAAATTACATTTGTCTTGTACATTTTGTAGTAATCATAAAGCTGCAAAGACTCGAGCAGTATTTATCCAAGACGATTATTTAGAAATAATTTTTACTTATTGCAATTTATGTGATACGACACGAAGTGAAAATATTTATATTTTAATACAATAGCGGCCAATTAGCATAAAGTAGTCAGACAATATTAATATCTGCAGAAAATGTACAGAAACTAATTTTCTATTCCAAATAAAACTATTTTTTAAACAACTATTTTTTACTTCTTCAAATTCATGTAATGTAACGTGAACAGCTTTTTGAATATTTATATTTAGGTTTTATCAACGGTTTATTGGCACAAGGGAGTCAAACTTTTTTAAAATCTGCACGATGTTTATAGAAACTCATTTTATTTTTAATAAATTTTGTAGCAACACTAAAAATACAAAATGTCTAATAGTTTTTTCCAAACTACTATTTATCAAATATTTTTATTTTTTCAATCAATGTGAGGTGGCCCCAGCTGAATATATTTCTGTATGTTTATATTCATGTTCAACAGTAGCTAATTGAAATAAAGTAGATAGGAAATTTTAAAATCGTTACAAAATTGATAGAATCTTTTTTGTCTGTAGCAATAGCTGCAAAGAGTCTAAGTAAAAATATTTTCCCAAACAACCATTTTTGAAACAGTTTTACTAATACCTGTAATGCGACGCGAACCGATTCTCAAAATTTGTAAATTTAGGCTGCATCAGCGGCTCATTGGTATACAGTAGTCAGCTAATTTTAAAATTTACGATATTTATGAAAAGTTATTGTCCTTTTCTAATAAATTTTGTAGAAATACTAAAACTACAAGCAGTTTTATAGTATTTTTCCAATATACAATTTATCAAATATTTTTACTTTTTCAAATTGATGTACGGTGGCGCAAACTGAACATATTTCTCTATATTCATATCCATGCTCAACAGCAGCTAATTGTCAAATCGGAAATTTTAAAATCGTTACCCTATTTATAGGAACTGCTTTTTGCTTTTTTAATAAATTTTTCAAATTTTTTTTAAAGAAATTCACATTCACTTTTTGTAATAAATTTTGTACCAACCATAAAACTATAAACAGTCTTATAGTATTTTCCAAACTTATTCAAATTTATGTGACGTGATACGAGCTGAAAATGTTTTTGTCTATATTTTTATATTTATATTTAATAGCAATTTCTAATACTTTGGCTCCCAGTTTAACCTTATTACATTTCTCCCAGATAGATGAGAAAATGTTCATGCTGATCACAATATGTTCAGTGGTAGTACCTTTGTCGCTTGAAGTGACCGCCGGATTATTTGAATTTCATTCTTTAAATTAATCCACTAGCCATAGTAGCGACCTTAAAGATATTCCAAAGGTTTAATGACTGAAAGACAAAAACAACAACCAATATGGTAATTTAAAGCGCAAAATAAAGATAAAATAATAAGTTGTTTACGGATATGCCGTTCCTTGAAACACCGGTCTACACAAATTCCTGGCTTCTCTAGGCAATTACCACAAAGATATGAGACCCTTCTTTACATTCTTTATTGAACAACATATGCATCTCTTACTTTTCTAGTTTGGAACAATTTTTGAATAGCGCGTTGCAGGAGATAACCGTAGTTACTACCCTCGGACAACGTTAGTCTATTTAAAAAAACTACAATCTGTTCTCGAAATCATAGCAACCTTAGGTTCTTGTTTGTCTCTTTTATGTAAACATATGGAACCATACGTTTCTATAACAATGAGTAGCTTTCCTAGCCATAAAATGGTACCCTGTTCGAATTTACCGCGCCGCGATTTTCGTTTCGATCGTGACGGCGCATTTCAGGCACCTGTAATTCCTTCTACCGCAGTGTGTTAATTTTGTGCCCTTCCCAAATTTTGAATGAAGAAGCTGTGCTTGGTAATATACTAGTGCTCTCATCGATTCCAAACAAGAGTGCCTTTTCTATCAGAAAACTCTATTCTTTTCGAATAGTCAACTAGAAAAAAAAATATGATAAAAGACATCCCTCCACCCGTGTATAAACTACCCCTTTTGAATCTTATACCAACTTCTGTTAAGGTCATCTAACTCAGCGTAAAAAATGCGTAGAAGTACAGCAAATTTGCTCTATATGTATTGTGTGTTTTTCTAGTAACCTCTTAAGCACGTTGCTACTTTAAGAGGAAACTGTGGATCGATGTTCATATGAACTGTTTTGTTTATTTTAATCTTGAGAACACATCCTTAGAATAGTGGCGTGCAATTGTTAAACACCCTGTTTTTAATTATGTAGTATGCTACACTTTGAGCTGATTTTTAAAATGTGGAGACACTGACGTCACTTTAAAGGAAAATTCAAAATTCTAAGAACGAGTCGTACAATTTATATCAATCAGGCAAGGTATTTAAGATGCTAATAACGTGAAGAGCTCCTTGTCAAATGAATGGAATTAGTATTACTTTAATACCTAAACAAGTTTCTATTTTCCGAAACGAGTGCTAGCCATTAAGAAATAATTATAGCTTTAGGACAGTTGAAGTTGGTTAATGCGTTGTTATTTCCGAATTGAGGTTTAAGGGTGTCGATGTTATTGAACAGTGTCATTAGAATTCATTATGGAAAATTTAAAACTAGCAAGGTTAACGATTTGCTCATGTCGCTCTCTAGGTTGGAAAACACAAAAAACCTGTGGAAAGCAGTTGGCCGTGAGAATTACAGACGATATACCTAGAAATAAAAGAAATGCAGACGTCATTTACGTTCAAAGTTTATATATTTTTCGTTTCTGTTTATAGTCAATAACTTCTGTTCATTTAAATTAGTTTTAATTACTATATGATAGAAACATAAAAAAGTATTATCAGGTTTAACGATCAAATCTTGACTTCAGTACCGCATGGAAAATAATTGATCAGGCAGGCTATAAAAATCTAAATAAGATATTAATGTTAGTACTAAACTGTTTATAATTGTAAATAATTTAAAACGTCGATTTAGATAAAACACTGTATTGAAACAGACATAGCTTGCTATTGTTTTAGATGTATTGTTATATAGTCATTTGTTTTTTCAAAAAAAAACGTTGCTGTGAATATTTAGCTTTACTAATTATATTCCAAATGGGATTATTCGAAAAATAACAAACGCAACAATTGATTTTATTATGAAATACTAGTTCCAAGAAAGTAATCCCCGCATTTTCAGGTGTCCTCATCTCAAAACGGGAGCAACTTCAGACTCTGGCAAAAGAACTTAAAGGAAAGCACTTTCGCATTGCTACGTTGCAGGTAAGATTACTGTTTGGTAGCTTGAGAGCAGTTGCTGACGCTTGCATTTTCAGAACTACCCCCTCAGCTATGCTACGGTAGAAAACGGAACGTTGGTGGGGAAGGGGGTGGCTTTCGACTTCATCAGGTATATGAAGGAGAAGTATGAATTCGACTACTCCGTCGTTATGCCCAAAGAGGACGTCTTGGGCACCAACCAAACCGGAATTTTTGGAATGCTCCATTCCGGTGTAAGTGAGCTTGGCCTTAGTAAATATAAATTGTCATCCATTATCCACGAAAATGCCACCATACCGTATCATTTTCACCAAATTACCTTAAAACCTAGTAAACAAGCTGCCACCAATGTTGAAATTACAGGCAATGCTATACGGCAATTTCAGGCGTTGGAAATGACGTGGGTATGGAAAAGTTTTGTGGAGTAAATGACTTCAAAAACAAAAGAAAACGCTTCAGAATTAAGGTTTTTCTGTTCCATTTATTCCGCGAAATTATTGGTTACTGATCTACTGCTCGCGTGGCTCCCAAACAACCGTTTTACTTAGAGCCGATAATTTGATCGGTTTTTATAATGAAAGCAACTCATGTTAATACGACCTTCAAGACTTGATAAATGAGAAGAAAATTGCCCATATTTCTTTGGAGGAAAACCTTTCAAATCGAAAAATGCACTGTCAAAAGTAATTACTGAATTTGATTAACATTGATAAAAGTTTTTGTTTATATTAATTCAAAAAATAGAGTTCTTATGGCTATATTGTATTTATATTACGGCGAGCAAAAACTTCTGACTTGTTATGAAGGATTACCAAACTAGAATGTAATTATGAGCACGCGATATACACTATCTTCAAATATTGTTCTTATGATCAGGGACTTCAGCCTTTGGGCACATAATTATCCGCCATTTTGTTTCTACAGAAGTTTGATATGTTTATATGACGAAGCTTATATCCCATCTAATATTTCGATAAATCTTTCGTTCGTAATATCAAATATGCCAATCTTCTATCACGTCCATATTAACATCTTGAATCGATACGTGCCTTAAATGGCATCAATAACAAATTAAGCATCCATTAAACTTTGAATTTGAAGATTGAGGTACATAGAAAAACCATTTCACATATTTCTTCAATTCATGGTATACCGGGTGTCCATTCTCAATGTCGAACATAGGCAATTAACATCTGTGCATTCACTCGTTCTTCATTGAAATAATTAATTTTTCTGTAGATAATTTTAACAGACGTTGACAGAAAATATCTGATTTAAGCCAACTAAATACCAATTTTTTGACAAATGCTATCGAACTTGGCATAATATATTTAAAATTCCCAAGTTTTAAATTAAAATTTTAAAATAAAAATCGCATCTTGAATATTATTATTGGTATCATTTGATGCGTAATAATTTTATCTTTCCATTGATACCATTACCTTCCCTGTAAGTTGAATTGGCGAGCAGGAATCGGCAAAAACGTTCAATACAATGTTATTCGCCTATGTTCGACTTTGAGAACGGACACCCGGTATAGTTGGATTTTCATTTGCAAATGAGAGTTTGGGATTAAATTCAGTCATTCTTCATATATCATAATAGCGACACCACACATCACATTACCTTCGTCAAATAAGTGATTTATCTGTTAATTAATGACATTCTAAATGATGACACAATAAGAAAATCCCACAACACTTAAAGATCCGCACCAATTCTATTAATTATGATTTATGGCTACCCAACGTGCACCTTCACAAAATCTAATGTAGACAAATTCACAAAAAAGTTCTATGTTTAATTGACAGTAAGACAACTGCATGACAGATAAAGCAAAAGTAAAAGATATCACTGGACATAACACGAGAAAAAGAAATGGAATATGGAATAGCGACTAGAAAAAGAAAGATAAGCAGGAATGACACAGACAATTGAGAAAAGTGACGAAACCTGGCAAAGGTTCACATAAAATGGTCGATACACAACAAAAAATAAGAAGGCGACGAATTTTAAGCAAAGTTTCACATGAAAATGTCCAGTACAATATCACCTCATATGATGATCAACTGAGATGTTTTAATGGTTTTAAGAGTCTGAGTTGTGAGCCCGGTGCATGCGGTCGTGATTTTGCAGCACTGAATTGGTAATCAACGCGCGCCACACGCGCTACAAGTGAGCTAATTTTATTTTATTTAAATTGTCGTTAGTTTGCCAAATCTCACAAATTTCTGTTAAAACTCTACTTAAAGGGGGCTCTTCAAAAAAGAGCCCCTTAAATAAACAATCACGTAACAGCAAATCTGCCTCAAAAAGTATGCTTGAAATGGATTGCGAAGACGTGCCACAGAACAGCGACGCTGGTTCCACCTCCGATAAGAAAAGGAACAACAATTCACCCACAGCTGTATCTCCAAGGAAAAAGTTTTTATTTACGAATGAAGAACTCCTATCCAAAAATAAATACTATCTTGCTGACCAAAACGTTCTACAGCACACAAATGATTCCTTGGAATCGACTGAACCAAGCAAAGAACCACAAATTATTAAACAAAAAATTCCTCCAATTTTGTTACATAATGCTACAGACTATCAATCAGTAATCAAAGATTTAAAAGCTAATACATCGAAGGAATTTACTACCAGTTACAAAGGCGATTTTTTGAAAATCACATTAACATCAATAGACGATTATCGGACACTGACCAAATTTTACAACGCCAATAATGTTAAATATCATTCGTTCAATAACCCCGCTGATGCACCCATGTCAGTTGTAATACGTCACGTCCCTTGCTCTATCACTACCGAGGAAATCAAAGCAGAATTGGTGCAGAAAGAACTGCCTGTAATTAGCGTCACTCGAATGCTAAGTAAAAATAAAAACCCGATTCCATTATGTGTTATTAATTTAACAAAGAACGACAAAGCAAAGAAAATTTTTGATGTAACAACGCTATACCACTGTATTGTAACTGTCGAGCCAAAACATAAGAACAAAGACATACCGCAATGCCAGCGATGCCAGCGTTACGGGCATACTAAAAATTATTGTAAATTGGACCCCCGTTGTGTAAAGTGCACAGGGAACCACTACTACAAAGATTGTCCAAAACTAAAAACTACGAAGCCACAGTGCGTGAACTGCGGCGAAGAGCATCCCGCAAATTACAAGGGTTGCTCATACTATCGATCTATTTCTTCGGCTCGACAAACAGTTAATAATAATTTACCTAACCGACATTCTAGACTAAGAGATGGTACTTCCTACGCCCAAATAACGCAAGAAAATCATTCAGATCACAATCACACACATACTCCTAATAATACTGAAGAAAATTCAACTGCAACTAAACTTATAAAAATTTTATTAGAATTTCTGGCTCCACATATGGACCAAATTAAAACACTTTTAGCTTCGCTGTTACCCTCACTACTTCAAAATGTCTGCAAATAACATGCAAAATCCCTTTAATAATACAATTATTGTAAACTGGAATGCGAACGGCATCAAGACACAACGGTCTATATTTATTGCATTCCTGGCAAGACACAGCGTCGATATAGCTTGTGTAAGTGAAACACATCTAATACCAGACGAAAACTTCAAAATTTCTGGATACAACATTTACAGAAAAGACAGAGATGCTCTTATAGCTTCAGGTGGCGTTGCAATTATAGTTAAAAAGCAGCTGAAAGTCGTACCATTATTGGAACTCAACCTATCTAACTTAGAAGCAATTGCAGTTAAACTCACTATAAACAATAACAGCAATATAGTAATAATATGTGTTTATAAACAACCCAATAAGCAACTAGCCGAACAGGATATCAATATCCTACTAAGCCGAAGTGAACCTACCCTTGTCATCGGCGACTTTAATAGTGAACATGTACTATGGGGATGCCGTGTTAGCAACCCAAATGGAATACGATTGCATAATTACTCCTCTAATAATGGAGCACAAATTTGTTCCCCTACTGAAAATACCTACGTTCCCTATCGCACCGATCACAAGCCCGACATATTGGACATCATTGCATTGAAAAACTTCAACCTGCCGATCCACCAAACAGTACTACCCGAGTTAGACTCCGACCATTTACCTGTCTTGATCTCATTTGTTTCAAAACCGGAAATATATTCACCACCTCAGCGGTTAATCAAGGGTATAGTTGATTGGAAAAACTTCTCGGAAAAAATAGATGCAAAGATTAAGTGTCCTTCCTCTATAATGACTACAGCTGATATTGATACTGTCATCGAGGATTTTACCATTAAAATAAAAGAAACTATATCTGAATCCACTACTACCATAAAGCATCGTCGTCCGAATAACTCCATGCATCCACCGATGGACATTCTGAATAAAATCAAAGAAAAACACCGATTAAGGCGATTATGGCAACGAACAAGGGATCTTCAGATTAAAATCGAACTAAATAGAATATCCAGACAAGTTAAGTGGGAACTAGATAAATATCGAATCGATTCCTACTGCAAGTACATACAAGAGTTGGAACCAGGGGATCCCTCTATGTGGAGAGCTACTAAACGCATTCTAAAAGAACCTTCAACCATTCCAGCACTAAAATTAAATAATCAAGAATTCACGACTGACAGTGAGAAGGCTAACTTGTTTGCAGACTACCTGGAGACTGTGTTTACAACTAACCAGACGCAGCATAACGCCAATTTTACAGATCAGGTTACTCAAGCAGTAGATGATATTCCACCCTCAATTATTGAACCCATAGTTCCCACAAGCCCAGAAGAATTGAGAACATTAACACAGAGGTTAAAAATTAAAAAAGCTCCAGGTAGAGATGAAATATCTAACATCATACTACGCAACCTAACTAACAAAGCATTCGCTTTGTTAGCAACAACATTCAATAGTTGCCTGCGACTAGGTTATTTTCCCAGCCATTGGAAACACGCCGACATCATTTTATTTCATAAACCTAGCAAAAATCCACACGAACCCTCCAGTTACCGTCCTATTAGTCTTCTGTCAAGTCTTTCTAAACTGCTGGAAAAAATAATCAAACTTAGACTGGCCGATGAACTTCATAATCATAACATCATCCCAAAGTTTCAATTTGGATTCCGGACCAACTATTCTACCACACACCAGCTAATCAGACTGTCAGAAATCATAGAACGAGGATTCGAAGAGAAGAAATATACTACAATTGCTTTTCTTGATGTAAAACAAGCATTCGACCGCGTCTGGACCAAGGGTTTAATCTACAAATTAATTCAGCTACCACTTCCGTCATACCTTGTTAGGATAATCTCCTGCTTTCTAACAAACAGAACGTTTATGGTTAAGGTACGCGACAAGACATCAACTCCCAGGACAATAAGAGCAGGAGTACCTCAAGGGTCTGTTTTAGGCTCAATACTATACAACTTGTTTACATATGACATTCCAGAACCTAAAAATTCGTCTCTATCGATATTTGCAGACGATACTGCCATAATAACGCAAAGCGATAATTTAATAACATCCGCGGCAATGTTACAAGATGCTGTTAACATACTGATAGAATGGTTCAATCAATGGCACATAACCTTGAATCAAAGTAAGTGCGTTTGCAAGATATTTACACTGAGAAGAGTAGTGGAGCCCCCTAATATCACAATCAATGGCAAAGCAGTCTTATGGAGTCCTAAACAAGTACCTGTCAAGTATCTTGGTGTTTTTTTCGACTGGAGGATTAACTGGAGTGCCCACATACAAAACAAAATAAAAGAGTGCTATGTTAGACTAAACAAACTATATCCAGTCATCAACAGAAAGTCTCCTCTCAAAGTGCAGTGCGGGATATTGATTTATACATCAATACTACGACCCATAATAACTTATGCATGTCCTGTATGGTGTGCAGTGTCTCCAACACATATTCACAAACTACAGGTATTACAAAACAAGGTGTTACGTATGGTAGTTGGGGCGCCATGGTTCATTAGAAACTCTCAGGTGCATAAAGAACTGGGTATGCCAACAATAGTGCAGTTTATCAGAAAACTTGCAAAAACATTTTTCGCAAATATTAATTCTTGTCCAAGTGCTCGGTATTATTCTCTCGGTCAACAAGGACTTCACGTGCGCCTCAAAAGACGCCTTCCACAGGATGTCTTACTAACGGATGACAGTGATTAACATAACATTGCTCCTATTATACGCATCAAATCATGTTTTCTTTCGAAATAACTTTTAGTTTATTTTTAGTTTAGTTTTAGTTATCACTGTTAAATCTGAAACCTAGTAATTAGCACATTATGTCTTATTATTTTTTATAACGGATAACGGTTCCTTCTGTAATAATGTACCTTATATAATTTCCTGTTAGTTTTAGTTATTCATTCTTAAAAATTTTCTATATTAATCTAACCATGCATGACACTGTATGTCGAACTGGTAAAATAAATCACAAAAAAAAAATGGTTTTAATATAACTTCAAACCACTTCGCTCCTTCTTCTTTGTTTCTCTGGTTATCATTATATCCAGCTTCATTCGTTTGAATTGTAAATGTAGCAGTGACGAAGTGCCCATGGGATGGACTCAGCAACGCAAAAGATCTCAAACGAGACCTTTATAAAAATATACCATCTTTAAGACGAATTGATACAGAAAGGAGGCAGCTTTCGAAGCAGTTGGAGAAAAGGGGGAAAAAGGGCGAAATACAGACGGAACAATTATGCAAAACGTGGTTAGTTACCAAGTTGGAAGAGGACTACGAATAGTGTAAAGGAATAAATAGAAAGGCTAAGACGCTCAGAAGGTCGAAAAGCATGGCAAGACGTGGAACAACATCTAGGAGGAACAAGGTGCATAGTGCGTCATTAAGTCGATAAGAGCAAGCACTAACGGAAACCAATTCTATATATCAACGAAGAGACCTGGTAGAAATATGAACAGAACAGTGAGGGAGAAGGATCAAGTCTATTGAGAATGATGAGGCTGCAGGACTTGAGGGCATCGTGTCGGAACTCATCAAAGACAAATCAGAAAAACTAAAAAGCGTAATACAAATAACGTTTAAAACGACCATAGACGACAAGGGACTACAGATAGAATGGAAAAAAGCGTATATAATCTCAATCTTCTGCAAAGGTAGTCGAATAGCTTGCGAAAATAACAGAGCGATAAGTGCACTAGTCACAATGGGAAAAATATACGAAAAGATAGTGAAGAACACAATTTTATTGAAGAGCAAAGACAGGAAAAGATATGAGCTGACTAGGCAGGATTTACAGCCGAAAAGTCGATGATCTATCACTCATCGAAAATAATAAAGCAAACAATAGGGTAGTACACTTAAAATATGTAGATTGGAAGAGAACATATGGCATAGTCCTGGGGAGCTTGTGATACGGATATGGAAAAGATAGAAGTGTACCCCGAAATGAATACCTTCTTGTTCTACCTCTTCTTTAAATAGTTAGCCTTATAGCCTGTTTTAATCAACTTTAATTGTCTTGCGATGTTGAAATCCAACACTCTGTCCATCACTTAAATGGTCTTCCTTGTGGACGTCATGTTTCAGGTTAGACATCTCGTCCAATTCTCAGGTGACATCATGGATATGTATTACTTCCAGTTTCGTCTTCTTCGTCTGGTCTATCTGACGATATCTGGTACATTCACTACCTATGCCATCGTTTGTGATTCTATCGTTCAATTTGTTTTCAGTTGTAACTCACATTTCATTGAATACTTAACAACGGAAAAATCTTGGAAGATCTAATAGTTGAAAAAAACTTAAAAGATATCGGGCGTCGGACAATTCAAGTACATAGAGTTCACCATCACAAAAGACGCAATCATATAAGATGAATTAAAAATAGACATATATAATAACTTCACGCACATTATCAACAACACAAAAACAATGATATACAATACAATTACTCGTAGTATTATAATTTATGGAGCCGAGAATTGGGTGACACATAAGAAAAACAAGAAAAAATAATAACAGAAGCGGATGGGTTGTTGTGGAGTACCAATGGATTACAGAATAATGAATGAGAACATTCGAAGAAGGATGGAAGTAAATAAAGACGGTACTAGATGTACAAAAGAAATGACCGACACGTAAGAAGAACGGGAGAGAATAGATGGGTCACCGACTGGAGTACCATAGGAAAAAGTGCAAATCCCAGACGTCATGACGATGTGCAGTTGGCAAGAATGTAGGGAAGAGAATCCTAGAAAATGGAGAGTGAAACGGTGGAGATCGTGGTTGGGGGAATGAAGACATCATCAGCTGTACACTTTTACAATATATTTACTATTTTAATGGAGTGTATATGAGGTTTTAACTACTTAGGTTCGTAACAACACTGTCAGTTTTAAAGTAAACAATGAAAGAAATGCTTCTATATAAATCCCAATATATAAAACAAAGAGTTAAACCAAAACGTATCGCTCCCATGGTTAATCAAATCCTTCATCTTGACCCATTATGTGGCAAGGACAAATTTCAAGTTATATCTTCTTATTTATATTCGTCCTAATGCTTTTCTAGAAAATTACAAATGGGTATCTTAGATCTACTGGCTTTACCCCTTCTTGGTTCGTTGAATTCCATTATATAACGTCAGTCATCGTTGCGATCTGATCACAGCTTATCTTTCAAGTTCGTTTCACTACGTCACCTAATTGCTTATTATTGAAGTTATCCTTCCACTAGTACATTATGCGGTTGTTTAATTTTCTAAAGTGATTATAATCGAACAAGAAGGTAATGTTTTTATAAGCTCTTAACAACTGGTTGAATACTTCAAAGTTCTACACAACAATCGTCTTCTTTATCTAATATTACGTAGTAGTTTCATGCATTGGGTTTCTAGGGGGCCCTCATTTTTTAGTGATCTCTTTTTAAAATTCTTCTTTTTCAACCATCATTAGCTACACAGCAAGTACAAGATTAAGGGGTGCTCATAGAAATAGTTGCTTCAGCAATTTCTCTTCACTCACCGTGTTGACATAACCACACCATGTTAGACCTTTTTGTGTATTCGTTCAGCCATCGTCTCCAGAGCGTTCATTTCATGTCTTTCAAGTAATTTCACAGACAATATAGTCTACTTCTTCCTATCCTTCTATTAATACATCCATTTCAGATACATTTGTCTTTGATCGTATTTTTTTATTCAGGGTTCATATTCGAACTGAAACTATTGACTTATAAACCATGGGTTTTATTGTCCGGGTTATCTGTTTATAGAGTTATGTATCGTGTTATATAGTTTTATTTTTATTTTTCCGTTCTTCTTGAACTTTATTCCCTTGTATTCAATTTTTTCGCTTGTTTTGCAAAGCTTATAGTCGGCGGATGATCATTTCAAGTCCATAGACCTATTCTTCTGAATTTGTCGGTAACATTGAACATTGTTTTAGTATTTGTAATGTTCGGAAAATGCTAGCTAGTGGAACTAAATAGTACGCCTGGTTGGGGTCGATGAACGCCAAAATCTGTCTATCTACATGTAGTCGTGTTCTTAGGAGTTGTTGAAGTAGATATAAATATGTTGTCCACGCAGGATCTAAATTTTCTAAATCCGTTGTGATGTTTACTATTCTAGTTTAAATTTTTTTGTGTTAGTATTTTGCTAGTAGTTTTAAGAAGATTTTGCATTAATGTGTTTGTTCTCTTTTTTATGTACATATATAGAGGAGTAATATATGCTTCTTTACATTCTTTAGTAACCTGTCTTCACATAATAAATATTCCTAAAAATATTATGGCCACGAATCCTGCTGGCTGCTTCACTATTTTTCATGGTCCTGACTATTTCTAATAATTATTACTTGTTGGATATTTTTAGTTTTTCTTTGTATCCTTATTCTCAAGGTTCCATGGTATTTTCGAATATTTCCGTCTCTTCGTACAGGTGGCGATTAAAATAAAATAAAATACAATCTACCTCACATTCATAACACCACGCGGTCTCGAGACACAACGCCGTCTGTCACCTTATCGTTGCTAATTTGTCGACGGCGTCAAAGATAAGCATTTCAAATGAACCCTCCTTTAGTAAAACACGCCGATATTAAGCATTGTCACGCGAGCAGAAACAATGAAATATCCCAGCAGACGGCCAACGTGATAATTATTTTACTAAACTTTTCCAACAGGAAGCCGATGTGGCCGCTGCGTTTCTCCCAGTGATTCCAGAATTCTGGAACTATATCAAGTATTCACCCACTCTGGATATGGGAGAATGGGTTGTGCTAATGAAGAGACCCGCGGAATCAGCTTCGGGCTCTGGATTGCTGGCCCCGTTCACCCTGGACGTCTGGTTGCTGATCTTGGCGTCCCTGGTCTGCGTCGGACCCCTAATTTATTTACTGATTGCTCTGCACAAGAAAATTTGTCAAGGCGAGCCGTCCACCATAGCGAATCTCTACGCCTGCATCTGGTTTGTATACGGAGCTCTTTTGAAGCAGGGAACAACTGTTGTGCCAATTTCAGGTAAACTTTGTTCCTTAACATGTCATGTCATTATGGCCTTAACAATTCCAGATTCTACTAGACTTCTGTTTGCAACATGGTGGATATTTATAACGATACTCACGGCGTTCTACACTGCCAACCTAACGGCTTTCTTGACGCTTTCTCAGTTCACCCTACCGGTTAATAAACCGGAAGAAATCGGACTGAAACACTATTCTTGGGTCACCAGGCGGGGGAATGCTATAGCAGAGGCTGCGAGCAATGTGAATGTCTAAAACTAAACTCGTAAATGCAACCTGACCTTAAATTTATTACAGGAGCTGGCACCCACCTTATATGGTTCGGTACCGCATTACGTGGAAGTCTCTAATGAGGAAATCTTGAGTGATTACGTGCACTCTAAGGACTGGCTATACCTGGGAGAGAAGCCCATTGTGGAACACATGATGTTTTCGGATTATTTGAACAAAGCGCGCTTGGGAGTTGAAGAAGCAGATCGATGCACCTTTGTAATCACCAAGTGGGCAGTCCTACAACGTACCCGAGCCTTCGCCTATTCGAAAAAGTTTCTATTTAATGACCTTTTTGACGATATGTAAGTACCCCTCTTGGTTTATTTATATTCCATGTGGCTGTTTTCAGTTTGGAGCATCTCGTTGAGTCGGGCATCGTGAAGTACAAGCTACGTGACGGGCTGCCGAACACGCAAATATGTCCTTTGAACTTGGGCAGCAAAGAGCGGCAGCTGAGGATTACGGATCTGCTGCTGACCTACTACATCGTGGCCGGTGGATTCATCATCTCGGGAATAGTATTCATCGTAGAGATGCTACTTAAGTATGTGAACAAAGAGCAGTTCCGAAGCTTGTCCATGAAGAAACCCAAGGGCTCGCTGGAGTTTCCTGCACCTCCTCCACCTTACCACACGTTGTTTGGAGCACCCTTCAACTTTGAAAACGGACAAAAGAAGAACATCAACGGGAGGGACTACTGGGTGATCAAGTCGAATCAAGGAAAGTCTATTGTTCCAATGCGTACACCTTCTGCATTGCTGTTCCAGTACACCAACTAATTTGGTCGTGTTGTTCTAGCACATTTGATAAACATTGCTTTTTGATGAAAATAGTTTTTGAGTTGGCAACTCCAAATTGGGATGATACTTTTGAAATTTTACAAACATTTCGATACCCATTAAAGACGCCCTTAAATTTGATTTGGATGTCCAAAATTAAAAAGTTACAGTCAAGCAATGTTTTTCCTTTGGTAAAACCCACGTATGACCTTTATTTTCACAATTAGCACGATAATTACCTACATAAAGAGGAAGAATCGACAGCTGCTGTGAGCTTTTAATCAATAATTGCCGTTAACGCCACACCTGTATCAGCTCAACATCAGTAAAACAAAGAAGTCAATTCAGCTGCATTAAATAAATGTAATTCTTTCTCTTTTTTAAGTAGTTTGCAAACAGCATGTACAACAGAGTGAGTTTAATAAACATATTAAATTGATATGCTATTTATTTAGACCTTTCAGAACGCACTTCGAAGATTGTGTACTTCTAAACCTGCATACTATTTAAATTGAACTAATTCCAATTTTCTAATAGAAAGAACTTAGAAATTAATATACATTTTTTGTATTGTTATTTGCAATTTAGGGTGGATCTTCTTAATTTTTCTTTTGTTTCGTTGTTGGTTCATACTGCAGCTCGCAACAGCGAAAGTGTGACTCACTGTACCATTTAATTAACCAACCTAATTACGTCTGCCGGAGTAACCCATAGAATAAGAAAAGTCTTAGATAAGAAAAACATGGGGGTCCGCTATGGTACAATAAGAAAGGTTAAACAATTGATCCACTCCAACAAAGATTCTTTGCCCAGACTACATACAGAAGGCGTTTACCAGCTCCAATGTCCTTGTGGCAAATCTTACATTGGACAAAGGGGAAGAAACATCCAATGCCGAATAAAAGAACACCAGAGCCACACACGACTTGGAAACACACAAAAATCAGCCATTGCAAAACACTTATTATGACCAGGGAACCACAAAATAAGTTATGACTTCCTAAACATACTAGCCAGAATTAAAAAATACTTCCCTCGTGTTATTGGGGAATCCCTAGAAATGATTAAAAATCCAAACAATTTCAATCGAGAAAGACGGCTATCGCCTTAGTAACACATGGAGGGTAGTTCTGCAAAACCAATCCATCCATAAACAAGTTTCACGTGAGCAACCACAGAAAAAGGCACCAACATCAGTCTTTAGAAAACTTCTGAAGAAGCTGACAGCATGAGCAACGCAACGTCAAGTTCAAATCGACGACCACGGCATAACCCGGAAGAACCTATCATTACGGACAACGGCCGTGAAAGCCTACATTCGACTATTATTGTACCATGTTCCGAAATTTGCCTTGGAGAATATAATTTTAAGACCTTGACTTGGTATACAATGAGAATTAACATTGATGGGAAATACCTGAACCGATTCGCTGACGGTATTGTTCTAATTATCAATGACACGAACGACCTGAAATGTCTGTTTAGAACACAATATTAAAATAGGAGTAGAGAATCTAACAACAGAAGTCAGAAAGCAATTGGGGGTATGTCCGGCTACGGAAAACTGAGCTACGTTTTGAGAAACCCCAAGTACCTGATATAAAGTATATAAGGCATGTGTGCTCCCTACAATGACCTACGCTATGGAAACATTAAAGAATAAAAGTCTGCTCCAACGTACAGTACGTCAGGGGCCACTGGTAAGACCTATGCTAGGCATTAGCCTAAGTTGCAATGATGCAATTAAATGGAGATAAGTGCGCCACACAGGTAGATAAGACCCAAACAAATGGACCAACATCATATACTGGAGACCAAGAACAGGCCGGAAATATGTGGGACACCACCTATGAGGTGGAATAATGACGGCCCAAGAGGCAGAATGTTAAATAAAGTAATACGAAGAGAAACGCATTGCTGCAATAAAATGGATATAGATAACAAGACCCAAACATGTGGACCAACAAGATTATATACTGGAGACCGAGAACAATATGGAGACATGTGGGTATACCACCTATGCGGTGGCAAGCGGAAAGCCTAAGATAGAGAATGTTAAATAAAGTAATACGATGAGAAACGCATTGATGCAATGAAATGGAGATAAGCCACACAGATAGACCCAAACAGATGGACCAAGAAGATCATATACTGAAGACCGATAACAGACCGGAGACACATATAGCAAGACCATCTATGAGGTGACACGATGACAGTCTAAGAGATAAAATGATAAATGAAGTAATACAAAGAAAAACGCATTACTGCAATGATGAGAAGATGAGATAGGTGGAACACAGGTAGACAAGAGCCAAACAGATGGACCAATCAGATCATATATACTGAAGGCCGAAAACAGACCGGAAAAAGGAAGGAAGAATGCTAAATGAAGTAATACACCGAGAAACGTTCAGTTGCAATAAAATGGAGATAGGCGAGTCACATAGGTAGGCAAAGCACAACCAGATGGACGAACAACATCTTATACTGGAGACCGAGAACAGGTGACACGATGGCAGCCTTAGAAACAGAATGTTAAATAAAGTAATGCAACGAGAAACGCATTGCTGCAATGATGTGAAGATGAGATAGGCGAGACACAGGTACACAAAACCAGACGGATGGACTACTAAGATCATATACTGGAGACCATTAGCACGCCGGATAAATGTAAGAAGACCACCTGTGAAGTGGTACGATGACAGGCTAAGAGGCAGAATGTTAAATGAAGAAATACAAAGAAAAACGCATTGCTGCAATGATGTGAAGATGAGATAGGCAGAACACAGGTAGACAAAGCCCAAACAGATAGACTACTAAGATCATATACTGGAGACTAATAACACGCCGGAAAAATGTAGGAAGACCATATATGAGGTGGTACAATGACAGGCTAAGAGACAGAATGTTAAATGAAGCAATATGAAGAGAAGCACGTTGATATGGAGATAGACGGGTGAGATAGGTAGACATACCCAAACAGATGTACTAACATGATCATACACTAAAGACCAATAACATGCCGGAGAAATATAGAAAGACCACCTATGATGTGGCACGATGTCACCCTAAGAAACAGAGTGTTAAATGAATTAATACGAAGAGAAGCCCGTTGCTGTAATAAAATGGAGATAGAAGAGTCACACAGGTAAACAAGACCCAAACAGATGGACCAATAAGATCATATACTGGAGACTGAGAAAAGGCCAGAAAAATTTAAGAAGACAGTTATGAGGTGGCAAAATAATAGCCTAAGGAACAGATTGTTAAATAAAGTAATACGAAAAGAAACGCATTGCTGCAGTGAAATGGAGATAGGCGGATCACACAGGTAGATAAGACCCAAACAACTGAACCAATAAGATCATATACTGGATATCGATAACAGGCTGGACAAATGCGAGAAGAACACCTACGAGGTAATGCGATGACATTCGAAGGCTTGCGGGGGGAAACTACTGCGGAAGACCAGATGTAGGGTGACGTGAAAAAATCTGGAGGAGGCCTACATCCAGGAGTAGGTGGTGGTAGGTTGAAGAAGAAGAAGAAGCATTAGGATACTTCGTTGTATTTATTATTGTATGTTCGCTTTTGTTCCATTAATTTTAATGTTCTGGTGGTGGTCACCCCATTGATATTGCTTTGACTTCTTTGTGACAACTGCTGATTGATACTTTCGTTTACACCATTTTCTACAACCCTCCATCTGTTGTTTACTTTGATCCCACTTTTTGTTGCGTGTAGAACGTCTTTCGTATCTCGAGGTTAGCAAGATGTAATTGTATCGAAGGGGAATTTGTGGTCAGACTCAATCAACAGCATATTACCTGTGCGAAATTTCAAGAACAGACGATTAATAAAAAATTAAATAACTTTTAGGAGTAAAACGAGCAACCCTTAAAGAAGAAAAAGAGAAAGAACCTAAAGAAGCAACATACTCTGCAATTTCCATCACCCTTCATGTCTTATCGACGTTTCCCTATAATAGCTAAATATAAACAGCAACAGCAAATGTGGCTGCTATGCTGTCTTGACCATTAATAACAACATAATTAAAGTTGGTAGCGCTCACACCCAATTGTAGTCGATGAGATGAAAACAAAATCTGACATGGGAACAACGAGTACAATCGCAAAAGTACTATTAATACGACTGTGGCCACTTTGAACAATTAGCTAAACTTGCAATTATTCCAGTTAAGATTAACTGGATATAAATCTTCTATCTCAAGGTGCTTGGTAATATGCATGAACAAACTAAATATATAAACATATCACATTTTTTGTAGTAGCCTTGGGCGGTATTTTCTCTGTCTAATCAAATGTCAGCCAATATATTTCTTATAATGTCAATATTTAACTGCTAAACTATTCACCCAAGATGGACAATTTTAGCTTTGAAGATTTGAGGCGCGCTACTTATAAAAAGGGCGAAGACGTTTCCGTAGACACTGTACGAAGGGCCAACATGTCAGACTTAGAAAGTCTAGAGAAGCTAGCTTGTTCCACTACAGATGCCCTTTTTGGCGATGTCAACTATGGAGAAATATTGTTAATATTTTCAACATGGGTTAACACCCGCTACATGATTAAATTTCAGACACAAATGCCATAAACCAATGTGCCTGGAAAACTTCAAAGGTGAGCTCGTTGCATTTATGTGTCTGGACGATCATCCCAACGTACCCAGTCTTCCTCCTTGGGAATGGAGCCATTGGCTTTACAACATCTATCATTTAGAAACCATTACACCAAGAAACACCCTTTGGATACAATTGGCAGTTTGGGACAACTGCTACATGTATTCCTTTTTATTCCCTTTGCTAAAATCAGCCTTCGCAGATTCTTCGTTTCTGGAGTATGTTATTATGGTGGTGCCACCAGGCGTTTATGCAATAGATTGGCTGGAGGGGCAAGGGGCCAGAATAGTCCCTCAAGGTAACACAGGGGAAAAAGAAGATTAATTTCTGAATTTTAATGAATTTTCAGGCTTCTCCGAAGCACATAAGGTGCAGACGCTTTATCTTCTTGTCCGACAGCATTTTCAGACCAAATATAAAATACGTCGAGCTGTTGAGGAAGACAATGACGACTTAATACCTCTCATTAACGCGTATTCCGAACGGTTGCAGCAATATTACGGGGAGTTCTATGTCGCGGAAATGCTGACAAGGCACCCAGATGCTGGTAGGCAATTGATCGTTGCTGAGTACGCCGAACATGCGGTGGCAGTTTTATTTTTAAACGAGGCCGTCAACCAAAGGGCTTTAAACGAGTCGTTTGAACTAATTCCTTTTTATGGACTTCGAAAGCCACATGCAGAAGACGTTATTGAAAATCCTGAAGTGACCATTGAAACGAGCGCCATGGCTTTGCTAGCGGAGGAGGAGCAAGCGTAAGTTGTATTATATCAGTGCTAATGCAAGCTAATGGCAAATTCCATATACAGAGAAGAAGAATTATGTACCAGCATTCCGGACATGGCAGTATCCAGCGTTGGGTCATTTGAATCCGAAGAAGTAGAAATAGCTCTACGTCAGACAACATCAGAAGATTCAGCAGACGATTTTTCCATTGTCGACGTGTCTTCAGTTCATTTTTTGTTCGATTCTCCTAAAACTGAAGAGGAATCAACTCATTCCTCATCCAGTAGTAATTATAGCGCAATGATACTGTCTTTCAACGATTATGAGATGCATTTATTTGCCGATAAAAATTTTTTGAAGGTTCTTAGTTTTGAAGATTTATACCACACCACTCGATGTAAGAAAAACATTGTATCAAATGCCACATGCCTCCTTATATCGTATATTTAGCAGATATGAAAAACCATGCCTATTTACCAACGCTTTCTTCATTTCATGGCGAATTGAATGCGTTCACTTTGGAGCTAGCAGCTTCCAAACCCGAGCACGAGGTCGAGTCGTTGTCGCTACTTTTAGAAGCAGCGTTTGAGTGCTTCCCAGATAGGGATTATTGTATTCTTACAGTACCATCAACATGTCCCCCGTTTCCGATGCTTAAGCACTTCGTGAGAGTCTCGCCAAAGCCAGTTAACATGTATCCCCACGAACTGTACGTCATTCACCGCAATTCAATGTTAAGCAAGATCACCGTTCGTTTGGCAGTGCGGTCAGATATTCCACCCGTAGATGATTTGATAACGAACATGGGCACAACCGGAATGCTTCTGGCCAACTTTATAAGCGCAGTCAATGAAGATGACGATTTTCGTGCGTTCTTAATGCTGAGCCAAGATCGAGCTGTCGGGGCTGCAGTGCTCAAGGTGGAAGAGGACTTTGAATATCTCAAAAGCCACTATGAGCTAATACATTGGGTTGACGAAAATCACCATAAGTCCGACTCGCACGGTTTGATCGAGCATCTAGTGTTATCCCCCATTTTCCAACGCCATGCCTGTTTCTTTTTGAGAGAAATACACAGGTTAAGCGACTTCTCCGCGTTGTACTACTGCATCTCTCCTTCGGATGCTATCTCTATGCAGCGTCTCAGGCCACTCTGCAGCGTGATAGGGGATCTGATTCCGGTAAGACCTAGGCCAATGCCTGAATTTTCGCATAGCGATTTGGAAGGATGTGCGCCTGCGGATGTTATCCATCGAATTGACGCACCGTTTGCCTTGTATGTTTCAACTTCTCGCCATTGCACTCTGTCACGTCACGAAATAAATACAAAAATTGTGATTGTGGGTAGCAGCGACATCGCGTTAGCCTTCCTGGAGTCTTTGATCTGCAATTGGAGCTTCTCTTACCATATAGTTTTCACGAATATCACTGTCATTTCCCCACATGGACTCAACTATCAAAAGCCAGATAATAGAGTGCGGAATATGATGTTCGTTACTAAAAGTAAATATAATTATAGGCACATGCGTTTGACCTCTTTGAGAACGTTTGTTAACGTGGTAAATGCTGCTATGACCGGCATCGAGAGAAAAAACAAACTTTGTGTCGTAAATGAAAGCTACGGCCTCCCTTACGATTTGTTGTTTCTTATGTGCGGCAAGCAATTTCAGAAACCATCAAATACCCTAAAGGATAAAAAGCAGAAGAAAGTTAGTGAGTTTCCCGAAAACGTCTTTTTAATCAATACGGAAAATGACGCTACGCAGGCCCTAATTAGACTAAAGAAACTGATTGTAAATAACGCCAAGGTACAGTGTACGTAACACACAACACTTTAATACTTCTCTCTAATTTATTACCGCTGCAGATATGGTGATCGTGTATGGATGCGTGCTGGAAGCTTATTGCTGTTTAGCATCGCTACTAGAATATGGGGTCTCTCCAGCCCATTTAACTTTTATCGAATCCTACCCGAACATTTCCGAAAACGTAACTGAAAATCACATATTTCATTTTCCCGATCCCGAAGTTGACGAAGCTGTCCGTGAGACTATAAAGGCAGAAGGCATAACAATGTATGAGTCGTATTACTTTCGCGAGTGGACCTTGCACAAAGAAGCAAACCGCATCGGAAGTGTCAAATTTGAATCGCGCAATAGACGGCTCCATATTGACTGCATTGCAATGTTTATGTACAACGACAAAACCGTCAGTGCTAGAACATTCCTCGCCATCAGCAAAGCTGGACTGGTCTTTGATGGTGGCTTGGTTATCGGACCAGATTGTGGCACGAACGATCCCAGCATTTATGCCGCAGGCACAATAACCAAATACTCGAGACGCTACTACGCCGACCACATGGCGCACAAATATTACAATCTAGAGGAAATAGGGTGGAAGCTCGGGGAGCAAATCAGGAAAAAGCTAATCCCAATCTATAACGAAGAAGAAGATCCAGGACACATTGCTTGCCAGCTAGGCGACATGATGGTACCCTCATACGAAAAACCCTTGATGACCTACTGTCGTCTTCCTGGAAACCTACGTTACCTCAGCGTAACCAAGCCAGGTTTGCAAGTGCCATTGGAAACTGCCATGAGCAGCGAGGACTATGTAAGTTATTGCTTTCCATTAGTGGCGTTAACACTAACAATCACATTTCAAGGGACAAGTTTTGGTAACGGGGGATTGCAAGCAACTGCAAAAGCAGGGTTACTTTAGGTTGCATTTGAATCAGTTTGGAGTAGTTGAAACAATTACATGTTTGGCCAAGTTTGTAAGTATTTGTATTTAAAAGCGGCCTTCTGTTACATCATCTGCGACTCTAGGATTTCGATCGGAAAAATTTGGCATCCCTATGGGGAAAACACCAAAAGCTGCTTAACAACCTCCAGACACGCTTTGAAATGGTACTTATAACTGACCTGTTCGAGTATTTTAGGGAACCTTGGACCTGTGCTATATATCATGATCGATTTTGTTTGTTGGAAAAAAGCATAAAACAGTTGCTGACGAGTTTAACGGTAAGCTCTCTATAAATAACCACTTGCTTGGCAATATTTATTTCCAATTTACAGGACGTGTCAGGGGATTCTCCACTGGAAGATCTCATAAAAATGTTTAAGGAGAACAAGTGGAGTCGGGTAATACAGAAGGCTATAATGACTTTTACAAGTCGCATTCCTATTTCTGTTTTTTAGTTGAAGTTTGACCAATGGGAAGAACTGGAAGAAAAATTCATGAATTCACCTTACCGCACAGAATTGGAGAAATTAGTATTGGACTTTTTGCGTGATAATGACTCATTTCTCACCATGTATGCGCATCCTATAATCGTGCGCTATTTACTGATAGGATATCAAAATAGTCCATTATTTGAACTTCAATAAGATCAGATTTTTACTATTTTATTTGGCAATTGTATACAGCCACATACAATCTCATTATAATAAAATACTTTTAGATACTAGAACAAATATATAGATATATTTATTAGTATAAACTGCAAGACACTAGCACACGACTGATTGATATACAAATTGAATAATTGGGATCTGTTCATCAGGACACCAATTTGCAGAAAACTCTTCTTTTTAGGCCAATATTTCGGAAAACTATTCCTTTATCAAGACGAATCTATAATAATTCCATAGTTGTCATATATCTTGTCTGACATTATTAATAAATAAAAACAATTCAAAGAGAAAAAGAGAGCAAATGCCAAATGTAGACAGAAAAAGAAAAGTGTGAAAGGCAATTCTGGAAGACATTGAGGAAATGGAGCTAGAGGCAATACAAGAAAATTTTACGAGAAGAGAAAACGACAGAAAAACGATTTTCAACCAAGAGTTCTGCTATATAAAGATAAAGAAGGAAACTTACTTGGAAACAAGGCTGAAATAATTAGAGGATTATAAGAATAGTTTAAGACACTGCTAAATCCGGATAATTTTAAAGAGGTAACGGAATAACTATAGTAAGATTGAGGAGACCCAAATAGAGTAGATCCACCAAGAGAAAAAGTGGAAAATTTAATAAAAACGCAAAGAAATCATACATTCCCAAAAGATGATAAAATCTCAGTGGAAATAGCAGAGGTTTCATTTTCATTCAGTTTAGCCGTCGTACCTTTTAAGGCGGAAGTCCCGCTGGCGTAACCCTGGACTAGTGATTTCCCTTTGAAAACGGTAGACACCAAGCCAACCGCTAGTACAGTTTGTTTTTCGAAATGGTAATGGACAGCAGGCAGAAATAATATTAAAGTCGTAAAGAGTTTCGGTCGTTCTGGAAGTCTGCAGTGTTTAAACTCTTGGGGTTCCGCTTTCGTTGTTGAATTACCATCGGACCCCGATTTCCATCAGAGTAGAATCATGCATTGCCTCGAATTTTTTCGTTGGCTTTGATTTCTGCTACCGAAGTAATTTTATACGAAAACACTTGAGTACTCAGATTAAAACTGCGCCCACCGTAGCAAGCCGCGTGCATTCTTGTAAGCACTGGTAAATATTATCATTGGACTGCTAAATTGATATCTAGGTGCCAAAAGGTTAAATGTTGAAATATAAGTGGGGCCTACAATACGTTTCTGTAATAAAGAATCGCAAAAATTTCATGTTTTACAGTTTAATAATTTATGACTGGCGTTATAACTAAAATTGGGCTACAATTTTGCACTATACAATAATATTCAACTCGCTCTAGCTGGATATAAAACGGCAGGTTGGTTTTTCTCAAAATTCGAAGATAAATATTAAACAAAAAATCAAAAAATGTTTATAATTTCTATAAATTCTTTAAATTTTCAGTTGAGCGGTACAAACTGTAATTTTAGGAGACAGTCGCTTTCTACAATTAAAACAGATTTTTTTTTAATTGAGAGCATTACGAGTCTTTTGACCGGTCTCAAACGGTCAAGATGCCATCGACTAGCTAGGGAGAATGGGTTGAGTCCGACTTCTCTTAATAGGTGACGAAATAACTTAAAGGGGTGCTAAGTGGTTTTATTTGGCACGTTTACTGCTGGATCCTTGAGACCACAAACCACTAAATGGCCCCTTCGAAGCCAAAAGCAAATTACACCCAAAGAATAATCAGTAGTATAGTACCAGTTAATAGAGATTGGGCAATAGCATACGTACTCGTATTATAAAATGCTATATAATTGCTGGTATTAACAACCACTTGTAAATATGTAAGTTATAGGGACTAACCACTAACACACACATGTAAATCACACAATCGTGTATACTTGGTAAACATATATGTGTAGCTCATTAGGAGCCCCAAATTGTAGTACGTAACTTACTAAATGCTACCGAAAAATCATCGCTGCTGAGGAATCTAGAATGTCAATGCAATTCACTAAATGTGCAATCTAAAATAATTGAGTCGCTGAATGAGTATGATCCAAACTCGCAAACGAAATGTAGTAACTTAATTCTAAGGGGGTTTTAAATTCAGGCTCCTAGATGGATTTTCCCACACTAAAATTAAAAGCAAGCCACCGCTGTGGCGGCAGGTAAGTATGGAATTATTAAGTTTAAAACTGTTTGAATACCAGTGAAAAAATTAGGTTAATCAATCAGCGACTTAATAAAATTAAGTATAAAACTAGCTTATAAACAATTAAATACATTAACGAACTTGATTATACAAAAATACAACGCTGAAATCTGAATTTATATAAACGGCGAAACCTGAAATACTAGAACATATAGGGAATTGAACACACTACGTGCAGGACTAATCACAGCCGAAAATACCTGCCTTATGTCACCACAAGGTCAGGTTTAGTGGAAGACCCTCGTACGGTCACGAATTGCTCCAAACGAAACTCCAACAATAATTATTTCTATCAGAGTAGTCCAAACGACTCCAGATGCTGGATTTTATGCATCTCCACCTGGTATTAGTCACATCGTCGACAAAATTTTACCAGAACTCTGCCTATTTCAACACGCGAAGAGTTGCAACTAACAAAACCCACGACACATGTGATTTAAAAGCTTTGCACGCTACCAAGTTAAATTCCTTCCGACAACGTCCAAAAACTACGTTAAAAATTATATAAACATATGCCTAAATCTGCTTACAGCATCTTAACCCCAACAGGATTGTCCGGCAAAATTGTATTCCACGATTTTCAAAAATTACCACGAGGAGACCATAAATCTTTCGCGTCATCATAGCTAAGACCGGAAAAGCCTGCACCTATCAAGCTGAATGTGCCCTCTAATTGGCAGGTGAAAAGATTAGCAAAAAAGTGGACGTGACTACCTCCCTGGACTTTCCCATACTGGAAACTGTTCATATCGTCTTTACACAACAGTCTTTACAACATATCAAAATTTCAACTCGATGACAAACGTCTTCACCGTGATAAGCGTTTACACTTTCACGTAAATTGCGGGTAAATATAAAAGAATGTGTAGTTCAAAACGTGACCACCGAGCTTCTGTAGATGGCGCCAAGTGGACAAGCCGCCACTGTGCTAGTTTATGTATTATTTTCCTCAAAACGGCTGTAGCACCGAGGTGAAATTTTCTAAGTACCTGGAAATTATATTTTCTAGGGCATACAAAATCGATTTTTTTATTTTCGCGGAAAAAGATTCTTTGACGCAAAAATATAACAACCGTTAGAATAAAAAAATTATTTTTCAAAAATAGAGGGGGGAGGGGGCCGGTGCGCTTACATATATCCACGAGCGTAATATTTTTTTGCATATTCATATGCTCCATTATGCACTGAGCAATTCAGTGAAAACCCCAGCTACCTATCTTGTTTTATTTATTAATTAAAGGGGTTTAAATTTTCAAACTTCAAAGCTTCGTAGAGGGCGCCACAGATAATTCATGAGATTCTTTAAAAAACAGATCGATAGCCCTTTTTGGGGTCTATCAGCGTATGAAGTTTAAACAAATTCCTGTGGGCAGTTTTTGAGAAATGATTTTTAGAAAATTTCCAAAATTTTGAAAATTTGTAATTTAGGCCCCTTAATATTTTTCAAAACACTTTTTATATCACCTCATGTTAGCCTTCATATACTATTCAGAAAAAAAATCAATTGAATCGATTCATCCGTTTTTGAGTAATAGGGCGTTAAACTCAAAATTTTCAAAAAATCATAGCGCCCTTCATTTTAAACCTAGCGAGTTCGGCAAAAAACTAACAGATTTGTCTTATGACCCTCTATCGTTATCCGCAATAAAATTTTCAAAATTTTAATCACGAAAACAGTGATACCAAAAAAACATGCGTAACTTCCGCTTCCGGTTTCGGATTTTTTTGAAAAGCTTATTTTGTCGATGAATTTTCGATACACCCCCGCATTACAAAGCGCATCAAAATCGGAGCAATACTTTCGGCTGTAGGAGCGTCACCCACCCACACACAGACGGACATTTTTTAAAAACCACTTTTTTGGGTTCCTAGAGGCCCAAAACGGATATTTCTGTGAAAATCTCGATTTCCAAAATTTTCATGATTTCAAGACTTCCCTATACCTATGGGTATGGGAAAGTAAAAAACATTTGAATACTTCAACAGGAACTCAGTTAATTTTATAAAAAATAAGAAATTTGCAGTATATTTATAATTTACAATTTTATTAAAATGATGGTGCTTGTATTGTTAAAACTTCGAAGATAAAATCATTAACTAGCGTACAGGAGTCTCCCCAGTTGTCATCTATCAATCAGATCAATCAGAAGCAAATATATACGACTTATACACGTTGTACGAAGTTATAGAGATGCGACCACAAACTCTCTCATATAATGGTTAGAATAAAGTTGTTACAAGAAGTGTCAAAGTCAAATTAGAGAGAAAAAAAAAGTATCACCCGATGAAGCAAACAAATAAAAAATGAGACAATCAAAGTAGTAGAATTTGGACAAACGCAAACGTTGAAGATTAAGTACATAAAGAGGGAATGTCGATGGAATTGAGGAAAAATGGCACCATTTATAGATGGGCATTCAGGAAGTGGCAAATTCATGAGTGAATACAGATGATAAAACCAAATAAAGAGCCTAACTGACTTCATCCAGAATCTATAGCTATATTAAGAAGACGGAAGAGAATAAAAAAGAAGGGAAGCCAAGCAGGTATGTAGAAGAATGAAACGTCAGAGGATGAGTGCGGCGAAATTCACTAGAACGAATTGAAGATGATATATTACCAAGAACTTAATATGGGAAAACGACCAATTAATAGAACTGTGATATATTGTAAAGACACGAATGGGCAACTGGTACGTGGAATAGATGAAAATTTAATAGGTGGAAAAATATCTTAAATGAAGGGGGTAAGTAGAGACATGTAAGTAGTGAAGGACCACAATTATAGAGCAGATCTGGGACAAAATTAGAACATAGACGAAGAGGTGCCACTATTGGAAGACTGAGAAATAATGAGTGTCTTAGCGAAGATAGTATAACGGCAGGGTTCACAGAACAGGGTGGCACTGTTATATAGACAATTATAGTTGAGTCAATAAAAGCAAAAAATTAATGTTACAAAACGTACAAATTACAGAAGTATTTCATTACACGATGTTATATGCAACGATTACTTAAGAAATAATAAAAAACAAATCTCGACAGTTTATACAAATAGGAGATTATCAATGAGTTTTCAAGAAGAATAAGTCAGCTAATGATTAATTGCTTACAATGAAGCAAATAATTACTAATGGTTATGAGTATGATCTACCATTACTAATTATCTTTATTGATTTTAAATAGAGAACAATTGTTTCAATTACGAAGACTTTTGGAATATCAACAAATGTGATTAAATTAATAAAATGCCATTAACAAAAAATATGTAAAGTATTGGTTGAAGGGAGGCTGTCACAAAAGTTCGAAGTGAATCGAATCGAGACACATTGACTCCAATGTTGTTTATTCTGGTATTAGAAGGAAAAGCAACATGGATACAAAATGAGCAATCCACAGGGCGTTTCATAACGTACTGAGGAGAGTGAAAGGGTAGCTAGAGGGGACCAAAATAAAGTTATTTTCTTAATAAACTGCTGACCAAAACCCAATAACATAAAAATCACAGCAGTTTAAAGTTCTTGTAAATTAATGCCCACTTATTGAATACCGCTGGTATTAAAACGCCGCTGAAAGCTACTCCGGCGAATCGCGTGCGGATTTTGATAAACCTATATGTGAGAATTGTGGAAGTTGAGAACACCAGTTCTTGTAAAATAGCATTCAACCGTCACCAGTACGTGTATTGAAAATTTTGCTTCTCCATTAATGAGATTTAGCAGCCATTCGCAAAACTGCTGCCGCAAAGGATAATCCGTAGGAGTCGGTCCTGCCACCTTTTGCAGTTGATAGGAGTATAAACCATTGCTGCTCAATGTGCGACAAACAAAGGATGGAGAAACTCCAGCTTAGTGGAAAATTTGGCGTGTACTTGTAGTTGGATCACCATCAACCATTTCTAAAAGTTCTACCATGACCTTTCCTAGGTTGTACATTTCCAGTCTCAGTTCAGCGTTCCGACTACTCGAAGAAAAGAATTTTCGGAAGGCGTTTGACGAACTGGAAATCTTTCGAATACATACGTCCTAACACAAACAAATTTCTACTGCTGCTTGTTTTTTAGTTATTATTAAATGGCCAGCGTTTCTTCATCAGTGAACATAAATTTTTAAGTATTTAATAAGAAAGATTTAAATAGCCGTACTTTCTATGTTACTTATTTTTTATTATTTTTCAACTCAACTTTGTTTAGTTAACTCTCAAATAGACCCTGCTTCAACTTAAAACGTAAATTACTAACTCATTTTGTAAAGAATGCTCGTTAATTTTTTCAACATTAACTTGCTGTAATTTTCTTGCTGTTGGGATTTGGTCAGAAGTTTATTAAGAAAATTATTTGGTCCCCTCTAGCTACCCTTTCAGTAGCCTCGGTACGTTATGAAACACCTTAAATGGACGATTGGTATTACCTACGAGAACTAAGCCGAAGCTTCAAGACATCTTTGGCCGACTCGAGTGAGTAGCAAACGAGTTTGCCTGCAAATTAACGAAGAACAAATAAAATACATCGAGAACATTTCGTGGGAAAGACCTTCTTCCAAACAAAAAAGATGGCTCCAGGCTGAACAACATTGAGAAGGTAAATAAATTATAGCTATTTTGGGAGTGTTATTAACATACAAAATTAATGAAAAATAAGAAACTACGACTAGACTACTCAGAGGTAATAAAAGTGTGGACTTCTTAATCTGAATAATGAAATCAAAAGTGTATACAAGATCGTTATTATCCCACTTATTGGAAAGAGTCGTATGGCGTATATGAGTTCCTAACCAAAAGATGGAAGAAACTTTGAATATATAGGAAAGGAAGGTTCCCAGAAGAATATATGATGATAGAAAGGGGGATGATTTGTGGAGAAGGATGAACCATGAGCCAATCCAGCTGTTTCAAGTGCCTAAAATTACTACAGTGACGAGAAATATCAGGGTTGGACCATTTATGTATGTAGACTGTCCAATACGAGCGTGACCAAATTGGTTTTTCAAGCGACCCAGGAGCAGGAGGAAGATGAGGAAGGCCTAGAAAAGTGAAGATGAAGTGTGTAATTGGAGGCAGTAATTTAAGAGGATACACTTGAAATTTTACCCTTTTGTGGGTAAATCTTTCTTCCGGAATGCTGATTGTTCAGAAACAATCGTGAGACCAAAATCAAGTTGAGCCATTTTCCTACATATTCTTCATTCAAGCTGAAGGAGTTCTTAGCTTTCTATTTAAAGTTCTAAGACCAACAGAAGTCAATTTAAGTGCGGGAAACGATATCTACGTTAAAATGAACATTTAGTGCGCACACCTTGCTTAGTTTTGACGAAATGTTAAGGATACAAAATTGGTAAAAATATTGTATAAAGGACTGACGCTTCCAGTGGTTGTGTGATACATTTGATATTTTATGCAACATTCGTTCTAGAAAAGACCAACCATAAATATAAATTTATTGTATCTCTTGCCTATCACGAATTATTCAAAAATAAAACCGTGTTAGTTCCTTCAAGGACAGCTGTCTGTGGTATTTAATTAACAACATAAATTAACACCTTAAAAATCAAAACAACACGCCATATCATTAAACCGGTTCTTTCCTAACCAAGAAGTGAATATATGGAAATATTTTTTTAACGTCTACTTCGGAACGACTTTGGGTGTTACGCAACATGCACTAGAAATAGAGGTCAAATGCTGTTTACTCTGCTGTGAAAGTTCCCCTTGAGCATACAAACTAATAATTTAAAATACAGTTATTTATTAGAAGTTGACAGAATTCTGCCGCATTTTAGAACTATTTACGATTAGTGCCTCTGTGCAAGAATGCCACATTAGAAAGTGTTAGAAATGTGTAACTTTCCGGCCATGTTATAGTTCAAGGTTATATTTTCAAGTTTCTCTGCAATAAGGTTTGTTAATTGACAGCTTTAACGGCGTTTGGAATAAATTGCTTGAGATATTGATAAGTTCCTAGCTTAACACATAAAACGTTACTGTATACAGTGATTGTTTATTAATTATTACAATACAATTAAAGAAAAACAATTAGTTAAAAAGGAGGTACCAATAAAATATACTGCAGGACACCTGTCAAAAGTTTATTAGAATCTGTTTAATATTCAATACACACGCTTAATATTGTTCTACAAGCACAACAGCTACAAAGCAATTAAGCGCAATTCAAACCACCTTATCAGTAATTACGTAGTTATTTTAAGTGGATACTCGACACCTACGAAAATATTGGGAATGTTAATGTTTGAAAACACAATTATAGCCAGTACTGGCATTGAAAATCATTGCTTTTAATGTTTGAAGAACCGAGAGCATGAAAAGCGTTCATTCACAATAATTCTCTGGTTTTTAGAAAAAGTGTTTCGACACATCAACTACTGCTCGTAGGTGGATATTTTTTAATCACATATGGCATTGAGGGATATCTCATTTGAAAATGCTTTTAATTCTCTGTACAGCTATGGAAAGTTTTATTAATTTGTTATTGTAATTTAATTAAATTTCCAAAATGCTGTCAAATTCCATACCATTCCTCTTCTATAAATCAATTTTCGAAGAAATTTATTTTCTAGATATGATCTTAAATTATTTTCTTCCTTGTGAAGACGATTTATTTTGTTTAGTTGATTTTCCGAAAAGCTCTTTTTTGGGGATTTAGGGAGTGGACATTGGGATATATGAAAATCAGTGGCGGCTCATGGAACCGAATGGAAAATACATCTTCCACCCCTTCACAGGCAAGGACAGATTCCAACATCTCAATATTTCACATATGGACTGACAAAAGTTAGCATCAGTGAAAAAAATTACCAAACTTCACATGCTAATAAAAAGTGATGAACTGAATCGAAAATATCTCTTTAATTTTTCGTTTAAACATATAATTCGGCCAAAAAATTGCATCTCCACTGTTTGAGAACTGAGCTTATATTCACACAGCATGAGTAAATAATAATCTCTAAATCTTCTTTATGGCGCTTCAATAATTATCTTATTTTTATGGGTATTTCGCAATACTACAAGAGCAAAAATATTATAACATGAACGTTTCGGAAGACAAATCTACTTCCACTATCGACATTAACTAATTAAGTTAAAAATCAATTAGAACTTAGCTTATTTTATTGGAGATCTAGTAGAACACGACTATTAATTGGGGAGCTTATTCGTGTTCTACTAGATCTCCAATAAAATAAGCTAAGTTCTTGTTGATTTTTAATTTAATTAGTTAATGTTGATAAAAGTAGATTTGTCTTCCGAAACGTTCATGTTTTAATATTTTTCATTTTGTAGTGTGGCGAAATACCCATAAAAATAAGATGATGAGTAAATAATAGGTATAATCTAATACTAGAAATGTATTGCTAGGTCTACCTAACAGCTTTATTCCAAGATTTTCTTCGAGCGAATGCGACAAAAAAATGTTTATATAGCATACTGTTACTTTTATTCGTGGGGGATGCTTTATACGCGTAACGAACTGCAATACCTTCGTGATAAATGAAAGGTATAATTAAACCAGGCTATAATTAAAACAATAATATATGACAAATAGAAATTCATAAAATATAAGTGATTAAAATAACACGCTCGAGCTTGGACGCCTTGCAATAATCACCCTACGTGCCAAAGTTGTAAGCATTGAAATCGATAACTCGAGATGTAGGCTATCACAGTTGCAGTCCTCAGACTGCTTGAGCCAAACGTGAAGTGGCTCCAATTCAATTTGCCTTTGACTCGTTTGCTGCTCTCCGCGAGCTGCAGCCCATAAATTGTCGAAGAGGTGGGCCACTTTGATCTGGCCCCAATGCATCTGTGGAATCAAGCAAGGGCTTATCGTACTTATGCTTTGTTTGAGCTTTAAAATGAAAAGAAATATAAAAAATAAGTACAAAAAACTGTTTTTCAGTATAAAAACAATTCTTGAATGCCTGCTTTGGTTAGAAATAGAGGAATGTGTAAAGCTAGAAAAACAGAAATACTACCGAGGGAATGAAGCACTAGACGCCAATGAAGAAACATCTTAGGAACCGGAAGAGACAGAAGTATTCCATTCTAATAAGCGTGAACACCAAATATATAGTAAAAGGAGGTCATAGAGAACAATTTCAAATTATATATAAAATATTGTAAAGAAAATCAGAAACCCTTTTATAAAGTTCAAAAAATATGCGGAAGACAAAGGAATCTTCTATAAAGCCTTTTAGGGGCAAACAGGAATCAATTGCTTGCTGGGGAAGATAGCGAAACTATTCCTTAAAGTTTCTCGATTGCAGACGAATGAAGAATCTAAGAATGCTGATCATGTTGGTATCTTTATGGACTCTAACACATGCTACGGCATTGCTATAAATAGAACTTCCATATTCTGAGATTACCTACTTTTTATGTTGAGGTTGGTGATAATACTCAACACTTTTTTCAATAAAACAATTAAGGATCTGTAAAAGATCCTTCGTACCATAACCTGCTCTGAATCGTGTTTCTTCACATGTTGCTATAAATAGTTTAACCTTCAACCTATTAGCATATATGATTTTGGTAAACAGTTTATAAATGTGCGAGAACAAATAGACATTACCCCTTCGGTGTAAAATTTTCTGATGGGTTTAGGTATATCTTTAAGCTGCCTTAGTTCGTCTAAGTTTCTGTTATATTTGTTTCCTAGGTCACTTGTTCTTTTTAGAAACTGCTTTGTAGTTTCCCTTAAATCTTCTTTGGATCTACTTGTTTTAGTATAGAAAATTTTCTCTGCTTGTTTGATGGCTGGCACTATTATTTTCTTTAGTTCTTGGATATTTGTTTCTTTATTTTTAGTCATTCCATTTTTCGGCGTTTGTTTTTAAAGCCAGTTTTGCTCTTCTTTTCTTAATGTTTACGACAATCTTTGCTTTTACCATTTTATGATCACTGCCAACTGAGCACGCCGGTATAACGAACTGTCTTTCTTGTTTGGAACCATAAACTCTATTGGGTACTTGGAGTGGCTATCGGAACTTATCCACATCTAGTTTTGGTTGTTGTTTTCGAACATTGCAAAGACCATGTTGCTGAGAATGAAGATTGTTACAATAACAATGTGCCTCTATTATCTTTGCAGGTCTGTGCGCGCAGTCTATGTTTTTCGGTTTTTCTGTAACGCATGATTTGAATTTCGCGCGCTCTCCGCCTGCTTGCATTTTAATTTCTATCGGTGCGATAATGGTTTGAGTTCCTTCTGCTCTTTTTTTCCTTTGGTGCCATGGTAGGAAGTGGTTAGCGTCCGCTAGAATTGCCCAAAATTCTTCGGGAAACATTCTGGTGTTTCATTTATTCTGCGGGTCGCTCGATCATCTGAGGTAAATTGTTTAAAGCTTTCTAGTGCCGTGTTTAGGACGCTCTTGATTCTATTTTGGGTATTTCTTTAACCACAGGTTCAGGAGCCCCATGTTAATCCCATACATTATTCGGAAGGTTTTTAGTCCGCATCCAAAAGCGGTTCAGGCAATTATAAAAATGAAAATTTCAGAACGACAAGCATTTTAAATTTACGCTACGCACAACTAAGTGACTAATGCCGTAAACTGAGTCATTAGCGTCGCGAGTGACGAGTTTACACCCGCGACTTCAGTGTAAAAGACATACAATTTAAAACTCAAAACCCGGCAACATTACGCCATCGGCGAAATGCAAGGGATCTGGAACGAACAGCGGGTAGGCCCAACTTTTTTGAGTAGAAAAAGGTCGACTGCGCAAGGATCGGGGAATTCTCACTGACAGCCCGCAGACGAAGAGACGGCAGAAGGACTGGCTTAGAAACGGGATGGCTAAATTACACCTTCGAGAAAATCAAGGGTTCATTCTAGTCATTCGGTTTACGACTTTTGGCACTCCCGTGTATGCAAAACGTCTGGTGCGTTCGAACCTGAGTTACTTTTAATTCGTTCGTAAACGTAGCCTGTAGAAATATAACTGTTAGCGGATAAATCTGTTTTAAACCAGCACTCTATATGTGTATTTGTATATCTTGGTAGGTGTATGTATATATGTTTGTGATTGTAATTGCTTTTGCTTAAATAAATAATTGATTGTTGTTTTCCATTAAGTGTTATCATCAACACCTGTTGTAGCAATTCAGTATTGTTGTTGTGAAGAAATCAGTTGAAAAGTCCATATGGTGGTTGCAATAACATTGATATTGCTATCGTATACACGGACTTTGTTGTATAAATAATTCTCATGTATAATAATTACGGTAGCTCGCTCAAAATCTTGGAAAATGAAGATAACAGTATAAAGTGCAGCCATGGTATTATCTATAGATTCATAATTTTACTTTACTTTAAATTAATATTCCGTGCCTACGTTGTATCGCTATTTATAGTCACTCTAATAATAATTAACTGACGTTAAAAGAATTAAGTTATGCGCTTGCTTCCAATTAACCTTTTAAAGACTTTTCAAGTTAGACACAAACATGTAAAAATGAGGTTCCTTACTTTACATAAAAACACTATAACTTCAGTTTTATTGGTACATTTAATCATAAATCATACAAGAAGCGTTTTTAATTGATTGTTAAACGCAGAATATGACTTAATTCTAACAATACACGGAGCTTTAGTTCGTAAGTGTCATTTTCGAATTCATAATTTTTGCAGATCAAGCTGTAAAATGTTAAGAATTTTTAACATCGATTTAAGCATTTAGATAACATGAGAGCCTTAGATTGAGGGTGCTTAGTTTTCGTACTTGACGTATACGTATACAGGAGTTAAAGATCTAATAATAGGTTTGTAGATAATCCAAATTATTTCCAGAATTTTGCGTGCTGTAATGACATATCTTACATTCATTATATTAATGATACAAGAATATAGTGTTGCTTAAACGCATTATAAGCCACCTTGATAAATAAAAAAAAATCCAATTTAACTATACTTGTTAGTGTTTATTTTAACTGCAATCATGTTTTGAGAATTTTTAAATTTAATCATAAACTTACTACGGTTCTGTGCATTTGCACAAGCTTCTCGACACGTTTTGTATGGAAAGCACGTTTTATCACAGCCTTTTTACATTTTATACAATCTTTGTATTACGGTTGCTGAATTTTAAATTAGGCTAAAACTTAGCCCTATATACTTGATTAAGTCTTTTAAATCGTCCCATACCACAAATCTCTTGTGAGGCAATTACGAGGATTATTGCTACAATTACAAGTCAATTGGCTTCAATCAAATTAATTTGTTGCAAACAAGCTCTTAAGAACAGGCTTAAATCATTTAAAGTGTACAATCAGCTGATAACTTCAGAGGCGGCTTTACACTAGAGAGACGAGTAGACTAAAGGGCGTAAAAAAGAATAATTTTAGATATCATGGTTGCGATTGCTGTTAGTAGCCCGTAGTTTATTTATCTACAATTATTAATATTATCAAAATATGTTTTGCCTGTGACTGTCGTACATCATAAAAATAACATTAAGCGTAGATTCCACGTGTCGAATTCTGCTCAAAATAAACTAAGAGTATTAATCTAATAAACGCAGTTTACGAGTATTTTTAATATAACATCTGCTTTGTGGTAAAACATCCATATGGCATTTGCTTATTGGAGCCTATAAAGCAACGCATTTATTTAAATTGCGCTACAGTAAACCATGTTTTATAACTATGCTGTTATCCCGTAGTTCTCGTGTAGTCACCTGTGATTCGCTTTTAAAAAATCGCCGCTCTACCGAAATACCTCTTATATATTTATCTGTGATACCTTCCCTATAACATGTCGAACGGAAATGATTAGATTGTAAAAACTTGAGAACTATTTCAAACAGCAAACAGCTAGGGCTATTGAAGTATCAAGACGAATTTATTTATGGCCGTGGCAGTGCGTAATGTATCCTAAAGCACCAAAAAGTCAAGTATAGTACCACAGGCAGTGCACAAATTGGTATTTTACTGTTTATCAAACACTTAATACAGCTTTCGGAGTGAATAGAAAGGCTCTAGTAAACAATTTCAAATTTAAATTCATTTTACAACAGCAATTTTGCTCAGTTAAACAAGAATTAACCAGAGCACCTTTATTGAAACACGATTATTGTGTAAACGCAGCGCTAGCGATAGGGTTGTAATCTGTTTAACCGGCAGTCGGAGCAACTGTGATAACATTGTTTTTGTTTCGTTTGTTTTTGCTTGAAAAAAATGTAACGTCCTTTTCGGCAGGATTCTGTGAATTGTGCTCCAAGTTTAGCTCTTAGCTTCAGATTTCGTGAATTGTTAATTGTGGAAGCTTCGCTATTATGCGGGAACGAGCATTGAGCACTTTTTGGGACATTTAGTCTGCGTCCTAGGATGGGTTATTATCACAGGATCCCTTGTCATTTCAGCTGATCGCTTGTAAATATAGGGTGAGTGCAATATTTTCAATTTCAAATTGTAGTCACGTAATTGCAATCAGCTGACTCTTGTCCGGGGTTTTTAGCGTCACCTACGGGGTGAAAACGTCACTTGCATGCTACAAATCACCAACAATTACGGTTACTAGAGAATTCCACTACAAACGTCAACCGGGAGCTTTGGAGGGCTTCGTGAATGACGTTTATTGGCGTTGACTGCATGCAGCAGCAGTTTTGAGCCTGTTTGGGGCTATGTGTCTCATCTCCGGCATAAACGTAAGGCTCTCAGTTAAGTAGTGTAACCTAACAAGTTGTGATACTGATATTCGTACCACAAGCCCGGCAAAATAAACACTGTAGCTATATTTAATATGTAATTGCACATTTTACTGGTTATATACAGAGCGACTTTAATAGTTGTCAATATATTTTAACTGGTAAAAGAGGACGGTAACATAACATGTATAGTTTTCGAAAAAAAGTAGGTTTAAGTTCTTCTAAAAAAGTTTGAGAGCTACAGATAAGTTTAAATAAATCTAATAATTCAAAACCAAAGCAGCCTGTTTTTACTAATATTTATATTAATGTCATGTTAACGTCATATTTTTGAAAAATACCTTAAAGTTTATTTTACCAAAGCTGATATGGTATTAATCTCAGCATTGGTGAAATTCATTTCGTGGTATTGTTTAAATAAATATGACGTTAACATGTCATTAATACAAATATTAATACAAACACTCCCTTTTGGTTTTTAATTATTATTACATTTATTTAAACTTATATGTAGCTCTCAAACTTTTTCACCTATTTTTTTCGAAAACTAAAAGTTTTTTGTATAAGACATTATTGGACTATGTTATTTTACCGTCTTCTTCTACCAGCTAAAATATTTGCACGACTATTAAAGTCACCCTGTATTGGTTGGTGTACTTGTATCTTACTAATCATAATCACTGCTATGATAGCTTTGAATTGGGGTAGCTTTTTCGAGTAAGTATGGCATAATCCAAATTTATGTTCTGTACTAGTTATTATATGCAGCATGGTTTAATAAATCTAATGCACATGAATATATCATTCAGTGTCTGATTTCGTTACTGCTTTCATCTGTATTTCAGAAATTGTGTTATTGAATACTGTGATTAATCGGATTTTATACGTTCCTGGCCTATCTAAGTATATTTGTTATAATTGAAAAACTTGTTGGCGCTCATGTTATTTGGTAATTACATCATTTAAAGAACTGTACGCCGTCTCCATTGAGTCTAGCCCTCAAATATACTCTCGTAGCGTTACAATATTTGAAAATAATTAGGGAAGCTATAGTGAAAAACTTTTGGAGCTAACAAAATGCCTACAATAGCACTAGCTTCTTCAGAAAACATTATTTTCCATCGGCTGAACATGTATCTACAGTATAAAGCTCTAGTAAACTTAATAAAAGTTGCTGGGATCACTTACCTCACTAAAAAAAATTACAAATACGCCTTTTGAGTTAGCAAATAATATACAGGGTGAGTCAATAGTGCGTCATTGGTTCACGTCTTGTTTATGGTTCAAAATACAACAAATATTTATATACAAAGGCTTTATAACTTTCTAAAATTCACAACCGTTTCAACTCTATGGGGTGTTCAGTTCTTGCTCGCCTGCACACACGTTAATTTTCAGATATTCGCATCCGATAGTTATTAGCCTTTCCGATAATATTAGTTTTCTAAAGTTTCATTCGGCTTTGCCAAGTAAAAATTTTTTGTGACAAAATGGGTAACTGCAGACATCTTTGTACCAATTAAAGAATCAAATTAAGTGTCCAAGTGGTTGTAGTAAGCTGCTATCATGTAATATTTAACAAAAAAGTTTTACTGAAGCATGTTTATTAATAGGAACACCCTTTAATTCGAATTCGCGGTAATCCGAACAGCGGGCTAATTGAGACTTGCAAATGAATTGATTTATCAAACAGAACCAACCAGAGAAGACACGAAAATGCGCCTTTTGAACAGTGGACGTAAACATGTTACGAAATGCAAATGATTCTTTTTTGTCCTGATTGCAGATATGCATAAATCAAAATGGTGGTTTTGTTTTTTGTTTGTTCAGTATAATGATGTTTATTGTTATTATGGTTGTTATATTTTTCTCTCTTATTATAGGTGATATATTGCTACTCTTCTTAAATTGTTTATTTTTTAATAACATGTTAATATTTTGAAATATATGAACTTCGAGCCTATGACATCTCAATAAAAATTATAAGCAATTAAGTAAAGAACACAAATATGCCGACATATACTGAGTGTTCCATTAAAAAATAAATCCTCTTAAAACTGTTCTGAGTGGTTTCCTCTAAAAAACACACTGTACAGTTCAGACAAACGTTTTTACTATTACGTGGTAGGAGCTCACTATAACCATTCTCATACTTGATTTCATTATTTAATTGACTCATATAATTGCTACACATCAATAATTTGGCAATGCCGAAAATTTAACACGCTAAAAATCGCCAGAAAGGAATATAGACAACAGATATGAATATCTAAACGTATACAAGTGTTCTATTGAAAAAAGCGAACTTGTGTGTTGTCCAGCAAAAATTAAACACCCTATAGAGTTGAAAAAATTTTTGGTTATCGAACTTGAAAAATTATAAAAAAACGGAGTCTGATTTATTAAAATTTTTTTAGTTCTTAGCTTTTTCATAAACTAAAAATTTTTGTGTAAAAAACAAAATACATTATGTTGATTTGACTGAGTAAGTGTGCCGTGCATAGTAATGCACTTGATTTTATTACACAAAAAACTGTGAATTTTTGGTATATATTTTTGGGTGGTCCTTGAAAACAGAGATTTAATATAAATAGTTTACATGAAAATGTCAGTTTGGCAAAATATTTTTTGAAACACCCTGTATATTGCTTTTGATATTCTTAGACCTCAAAACATATTTGAAAAACCTCGTTTGAGTTTTTGCATGAACAAGGACAAACGTTTTCCAAATAAAAAAGTGTTCTAATGCTGTATGTGTAAAGGTGATAAGAAGTTATTTTTAATTCTAAAAGTGTTTATAATAAAAGTAATTGAGCACAGTTTGTTAAACAACGTTTATGTAAGCGTTTATAAACAAATGTACTTTCAACGCTTAATAAGCAAAGTAACCTTCAAGTGATAGCATGCCGCAAAACATTACAGTCACTAGAACTTTTGCTATAATTAGGTAGTTACTATTTCAGTTCTGAAAAACTTTTTTGTACTGCTGGTGAACACCACCAATTTGCTGTTTAATCTACTACAAATATCTACAACATTAAACATGTAAATGGGACAAGAACCCAGACAAGGACGGCATAATTATGTCGATTTCGTTGCGAAAGTGACTGACATAGGATACACTGCCGATCATTAAAATATTTGAACAAGGGTGGCTGTGGATTTGCAACTGCACAATAAACAATATAATCAGCTGTTGATACTTTGCCTCAATCGGAAATGTTTGTCTAAACTCGCTAGCACAAGCTTGAGTGCTGCATTTCCATTCAATTTTCTCGAATCCCATTTGGACAATAAGATTAGTTAAATAAATCTGGTATTTTTGCTTCAATAAACAGACTTGTTTTGGCAAGTGTCAATTTGACAGTTGTTAAATCTTAAATGTTATCATAGCCTCCCTTGTCCAAATAGTTTTATGGTTACATTGTATTGTAATACATTGCATTTTTTAAACATAATGAAATACGCACCCTCTCGTAACAATCCCTCTTTCTAATCTCGGATACAATCCACGGCAGCATGGGGTTGGAGAACCGCCTGTCCATAGCCGTGAAGCCGAGATAGTGCACGGTAACGAGCTTCATTTTCACTTGTTTTCGCCAAACAATTGCCGCACGGGCGATCAGGTCGCAGGCATTTCGCAACTCGGGAAGGAAACCCACAACAGCAGCGCTATCTGGCGCTTCCGAAGGCGCGAGCAAGGAGCCGGAATTTTCTGTTTATCACCGAAAAGTCCATAATCGGCGATGGTTTTCCGCACAAGCGGCCAAACGGAGCCCTGGCACCCGCAACTTATTTGGGCGCGCGATCGATGGCGCTGTCAACCGTCGCGCTGAAAATCAATAGGGCACATTTCGCACATTAGCGAGGATAAGCTCGGAACGACTAATTATTGGCGGCGAAAGCTACGTGCGCAGGCCAAGGCTGTTTGTTATTGCTAATTAATATCGGGCGTCACGTGCCGCAGTGAACAATAAAAACTGGTCCGGATCCGGTTCTTGCGCGTAAAAGTAGCCACACACGGGCATTCCTGGCTTGACGCCGGGCATGACAAGCCATAGCTGGCGCGCTATGCTTCAACTTAATAATAATAATAATAATAATTTATTTCACACCATAACATCAAAATTTAAAAATTAAAAGATACTATAAAATAGTTGCAGTAAAATACAAGTACACAAAATGTAACTGAGAAAAAAAGTAATTCCGTGATAAATACCAAAAATAATAATAATAAAAATATATAACACATGAAATAATTAGAGCACGATGAGTAAACTACTCGTGGGTGCTGACATGGGCATGAACTGCTATACAATATATCTGCAATATTTCACTTAACAAAACTTTTATGTTGAAAGATGACACAAATGAACAGATGAAGAAGAAGGATAACGATTTCAATATTAGATTTATATTGCATAAAGAAAGTTAATTGCACTTATAGTGCTTTTCAAGGACAGATTACAGCCAAGTAACACAACTACGGATATAATTCATATTAGCAAAGATCCAATTTGTTATCTTTTTTTGTACAAGGAAAAAGAAAGGTAACAAATTAAATAGTTTGTTACAAAGATAGAACGGGCACGTTTATTGCGAGATTTGTGAGTATTAATTGGTTGCAAAGCAAAATTAGCCGTACCTCTGGTATAGTGCGGATGACTTGCATACGTTTTTAATTTTGGATTTTTATAAATAAAATTTTTCTTCAATATAACTGCCTAACATCTAATACCCCAACCAGATCAAAAATCATTTGAGTAGGAAATCCTTTAGACTATTTATACAGTATTTTTAATAGGAATTTTTGAATTTGTTTCAGTGGTAGTAAACTGTTACTGTATATACCTGCATATTCTACAAATGCGTGATACACAGATCTTTTTCTAAGATATCACGTAACGCGTAGGTAACATTGAAAAACTAGTTTGTGCAATCTATTGGTAGCTTGGACGATTTGTTTATTCCATTTTAAATGCTCATCTATAATTATGCCCAGGTATTTTATAAAATCTACATTTTCAATAATAGAATTACACGTGCACAAGTTACCTGAACAACGTATATCATGAAGCACTATAAGTCGGAGCTGTTAAATGCCTTTTTTTGTTATCGAGAAAGCAATATACTTTGTTTTACTGAAATTTAAGCTGAGGTAATTAGCATCCAACCACTTTTTTACAGTTAACATTCCTATTGTAGCCGCATTTAACACAGCCTCCCAAGCATCGTGCTCAAAGATAATGACAGTATCGTCTGCATAGGAAATAGCATTTATATCCTTTAGAAGCAGCAGATCAATTATATAAATAAGGAAAAGAATAGGTCCCAAAATAGTTCCTTGTGGAACTCCTATTTATACAGTTTTATAATCACTAAATGTATTTCCTATTTTAACGCACTGCCTACTATCGTTCAAATAGTTTTTGAAAAAAGTTAATGCAACACCTCTAATACCACACATTTCTAATTTATCCAGTAGTATACCCCTTATAGGTCCCAAATATAATCATAATCAATAATAATAAGATTAAGCACTACAAGGCAATGTCGTAACTAAGATTTTAAGCAAAGTGCTTACGCCTGACCTTAATGTTTGCAAAATCTGTAATAACCTCTTGCAATTCCAGTTTATCATCTATCTCCGATTCGATGGACAATAAAAAAGGGTTTTCAATATTTCCTGATGAATACTGTTTCTGACGTAATTCTAAATAGTTTTTAATTTAGAGAAGCTTCTTTTAGCTGAAATTACCGAAACAGGTAATGTTAAAAATAATAACAGCCATGCTCAGAATGATTCACATATACTGGTCTAGAGTTTTTACCTTCGATTTGACGTTGAATAATAATTGTCAGTAATCCTCCTCTTCTCAGTGTGTGTTCATTCTTCTTTTTTGTATAAGTTTTTATAGTGGTTTTCCATCTCCTATGATTTGAAAGACTGTTTTATTTGCAATCAGCTTATTATTAACAGTCGTCTGAAACGACGCAGTTCGACAGCTTCTATCTTTTTTTTTTGCTAGATGCTCATGTAGTCCGGGCCTCAGATCCATAGAGAAACATACCCATACATCTTTCCTCGGAGAATTTTCTTTGCCGTTTCTGGCTTGACTCCGCGCATGACAAACCAGAGCTGACGCACTACACGTGTATGAATGAATTAATGAATAAATTAATCAAATCATGTAAAACTCTTCCAAGTTACGGTATAGGCTTTGATCACCAATTAGAAGAGTGTGGAAACTCCGTGCACCTAAGAGAAATTGCTCATATAATCTTCTTTTCAATAGTCTTAAATTCTTGGGTGGGTTTGTCTCTATCGTCCGCTTTTCATTTCAATTGACTGTAGGTGTTGCATCCCGTATTTGATAGAATTTGATATATATTGTAGTCGAACTCTTCCTCTAGTGTCTTTGCCGTCGCCTTGATGTTCAATAGTCATAGTCAGTAATCCTTCTCTTCTCAGTGTGAGTACAATAAATCCCATTTTTCTTTCTTCTATGTTTCCATAGTGGTTTTTCCTTTCCTATGATTTGAAGGACTCTTTGGTTAGTGACCCTGTATATCCAGCTAACAGTCGTCTGAAACAACACTGTTCGAAAGATCTAGGTTTCAGATCCACAGAGAAACACACTCCATACATCTTTTCTCAGAGAATTTTTTTTGCCGTTCCTGGCTTGACAAGCCAGAGCTGGCGCAATATGCTTAAAAAAATTTACAATACACGTGTATGAATGATAGAATGAATAAATCCATCAAATCTTTGATCACCAAGTAAAGAAAAATGGATTTGTCCCTATCGTCCGCTTTTCATTTTAGTTGACTGTAATAGTTGCATTCCGCATGTGATAGAACTTGATGTATATTGTAGTCTAACCTTTTCCTCTGGCGTTTTTACCTTTGATTTGACCTTCGCTAATCATTGTCAGTAATCCCCAGCTTCTCAGTGTGTGTCCAGCGAATTCCATTCTTTTGGTTTGTGTACGTTTTCATAGTTGTCTCGTATGATTTGGAGAACACTTTTATTACGGACCCCGTCTATCCAGATTTTTTTAAAGATTCTTCTGAAACAACACTGTTCGAAAGCTTTTATCTTTTTCTTGCTGGATGCTTCCATTGCCCAGGTCTCAGATCCATAGCAAAATACACTCCATACATATGTCCTTAGACATTTTTTTCTGTCACTCCCGGCTTGACGATGGACATAAAATGCCAGTGCTGGCATACTATGCTGGAAACGATTTAAAATATACGTGTATGAACGAATAAATGAATCAATCAATCACATCTTGTAAAACTCTTGTAAGTTTCGGTATAGGATTTGATTACCGATTAGAGGAAAGTGTGGGAATTCCATGTACCTAAGAGAAAATGCTGAAAAAATCGTCTTCCCTATAGTCTAATTTTTGGGTTGGTTTGTCACAGCTCTTCAAGTCTCCCTATTGTCCGCTTTTCTTCTTATAGAGCTTGATTGGTGTATATTATAGTATAGCTCTTTTTCTAGCGTCTTTATCTTCGATTTGACCTTGGATATTCATTGTCAGTAGTCCTCCCCTTTTCAATGTGTGTCCAATGAATTCCATTCTTCTTTTTTGTATACGTATTCATAGTTGTTTTTCCTCCCCTATGATTTGAAGAACCCTTTGAGAAGTGTCTCCGTATATCCAGCTTATTTTTAACATTCTTTTCTGTCACTACTAGCTTGACGCCGGGCATGAAACACCAGCGCTGGCGTGCTATGCTGGAAAAGATTTACAATACACGTGTATGAACGAATAAATTAATAAAGCAATCTAATCTTGTAACACTATTCCAAGTTTCACTATAGGTTTAGATCATCAATTAGAGGAAAGTGTAGGAATTTCATGCACCTAAGAGAAAATGCTCAAAGAATCATCCAACTATAGTGCTCAACCTTTGGGTTGATTTGTCACAGCTCTTCAGGTCTCCGTTTTTCTTCTAATAGAACTTGATTGATGTATATTATAGTATAGCTCTTCTTCTAGCGTCTTTATCTTCGATTTGACCTTCGATATTCATTGTCAGTAGTCTCTCCTTCTCAATGTGTGTCCAATGAATTCCATTCTTCTTTTTTGTATACGTATTCATAGTCGTTTTTCCTCCCCTATGATTTGAAGAACCCTTTGAGAATTGTCTCTGTATATCCAGCTTATTTTTAACATTTTTTCTGAAACAGCACTCTTCGAAAGCTTCTATCTCTTTCTTGCTGGATGTTTCCATTATCTAGGTTTCATATCCATAGAAATACACTCCATACATATATCCTCAAACATTTTTTTCTGTCACTCCTAGCTTGGCGCCGGGCATGAAACACCAGCGCTGGCGTACTATGCTGGAAAAGATTTACAATACACGTGTATGAACGAATAAATTAATAAAGCAATCTAATCTTGCAACACTATTCCAAGTTTCACTATAGGTTTAGATCACCAATTAGAGGAAAGTGTAGGAATTTCATGCACCTAAGAGAAAATGCCCAAAGAATCATCCAACTATAGTGCTCAACCTTTGGGTTGATTTGTCACAGCTCTTCAGGTCTCCGTTTTTCTTCTAATAGAACTTGATTGATGTATATTATAGTATAGATCTTCCTCTAGCGTCTTTACCTTCGATTTGACATTGGATAATCTCTCAGTGCGTGTCTAATGAATTCCATTCTTCTTTTGTGTATAAGTTTTCATAGTTGTTTTGTCTCCCCCGAAGAACTCTTTGATTAGTGTTCCTGTATATCCAGCTTATTTTTAACATCCGTCTGAAACCACGCTCTTTAAAACCTTCTATCTTTTTCATATACGCGTGTATATTATAGTATAGCTCATTCTCTAGCGTATTTATCTTCGATTTGATATTCGATAATCATTGTCTGGAGTCCTCCCCTACTCAGTGTGGGTCCAATGAATTCCATTCTTTTCTTTTGTATACTTTTTCATAGTTGTTTTTCCTCCCCTATGATTTGAAGAACCCTTTGATTAGTGTCTCTGTATATCCAGCTTATTTTTAACATCCGTCTGAAACCACAATCTTCAAAACCTTCTATATTTTTCAAATACGCGTGTATGAACGAAAAAATGAATAAAGCAATTAAATCTTGTAACACTATTCCAAGTTCCGGCATCGGCTTAGGTCACCAATTAAAGAAAGGTGTGGGAATTCCATGCAACTAAAAAAATTTTGGAAGAATCGTCTTCTCTATAGTCTTCAACCTTTGGGTAGGTTTGTCACAGCTCTTTAGGTTTCCTTATTGTACGCTTTCCTTCTAATGTAACTTCGTTGATATATCTTGTTATGATGATTAGCTCTACTTTGTATGCCGAATATTTGTTATGTTATAATTAAATTTTAACCAATTTAATTGCCCTATTTATTTATTTTGGATATTCAAAATTAGTTTCTGCTAGCCCCAGTAGATACACTTGACTGAAAATCAAAGCGGATTCTTTTTATCTAGATTGCTTATATTCTGAAATTTGATGTTCCTATTTTAATTATAACAATTCAAAAAATATCTGTCAAATGATATGTGCTCACTTATTTGTGTTTTGAAAATTTTCGGGAATTCTTCAACAAGATTAAATGGAAAAACAATTGGAAATTTTATATTGTAACAAAGAGAAGTCAAATAGCGCCGTTGGTAAAGCGTTAGGCTTGCATTAAGCATGTTCTCAGTTCGAACCTCGCAGTGGGCAGAATTTTTCCACAGTTAGGCACCAAATTAACTGTGCTTTACTCAGAATCACATACTTAACAGATAGAGGAACAATGTCAACGCCAAGTCATACACGTAACACAATGGTTGTTATGCACGTACGAAAGGCGCGTTCTAACTTTGTAACCCAAAACTGAGCCAGGTTGAGCATTGCACCGCTAGATGCTAAAGCGTATAAAGCATCAGGCTCTACACTGCAAAGTAAAATGAGGTTATATACATACGTATAGTAACAAATTCAGATAGTTCATCTCTGATGAATTGTACATGTAAGGGAGTGAGACAAGGCTGAGCATGAATGAGAGATAATTATTGGAATACAGTAAAGATGGGATTTTCTTGAGGGGTGTCAGGTAGTTACTCTGCTTGTATATTTCCGAACTCTGTCTTCTCAAAGCTTTAGTATCCTCCATATTTCTCTGCCCTTCAGAATCACAGTTAATTAAGGATGCTAATTGACTTAAAATGGAATAGTTTGAGATACACAGGATTGTTAGAGTTCCGTGGACTGCTTGAAGAACAAATGCGGCCATCCTCAGCTAAATACGTCCCCTACGAGCATCGCCTATTCCAGAATATTCACTTCTTTAAATATATACAACGCAGCGACAACATAGAAAAGTTTGTACTTAATACTAGGAAAACCACAGCGTTGGGGAACATGTGGAAATTGGTTAAGTCTCTCAGTAAGGGGCTGATATCATACAAGATCTCTTCCAAGCCAACCTCAACCGAGCAGTTCATATATAAATATATCAAAGAGGTTTCTATAGTCTCTTTGGCCATTTACCACAGCTCAATATCTATGCCTCTTTATCATGGCTTCTTTTATACACATATTCCAACTTCTCTTTGTTTTTCTTTTTTTCCTCCTTTTTGTCGGCTTCCATATCCACACTCTACATAGTAACTTGGCTCCATTCATTCTCACCTTACGTTCGTACCATTTCAATTGTGTAATCTCTATTTGGTCTGCCAGTGACGTTTCATACTTGCCATTCTTTTTATGTGATCGTACAATGTGTGTACAGCATTTTCTCCAGTAATGATTTAAAACCATATTTCTTCCCCATAGGTGGTATGATTCTCTATCGTAGGTTTGAACATGATTTTTTTGTAGAAATATCTACATGAGATACAACTATTCAGTAAAAAATGGCAGTGAACAATGCAAAATAGGAATATTGGAAAAGTAGATAATTTTATAGGAAGCTTAAAATGAGAGAAGCATGGAAGATGATAAGATCGCTAAAGAAGATAACACACCTCTCAGTTGCTCAGCAATAGATGCTAATGGCGGCAGTCGAAGAACGGTGGAGGCGTTACCCTCGGCTAAATAGGCGATTGATTGTAGACAAGTTCTATTATATTGTTTGGAAATATTTACATATATTTAATCTGCACACTTATATCTAGTGAAATAGCATATATTACAAAGAGAGAGAAAGGCAAACTAAGAACTAAAGTTGAGTAGGGCCACGAGCATAGCTGGAGCAGGAATAGTAGCCGGTGCTACGGTTCGGCTTGGATCTGGTCCTAGGCGGTCCTGAGTCCTGGTTAAGGCGCTGGCTGGGTTCTGCGGGTAAGTCCTGAAGAGGTAGCTGCTGGATGGTGCTGGAGATGGCTGATGGTTGGATTCCTTGTTTAACCCGCCGAAGCAGAGTGATTTTCGCTGGCACTCGTTTCTCTATTTAAGGGGCCAAGTTCCTTTGTGATCCAATCTCTCGATGCTTATTGGGCAGTGTAAACGAAGACACATTTCTGGGGGTGCTGTTTTAGATGGTGGTGGAGCCTCAATGCTAATTAATTAGCGCGTCTAATAAGCGGTTTGATTCTGCTAGGAATGGCTGGCTGACAAATAAACACGCATTTTGATATCAAACACGACTGGTTTAGTTTGATATTTCCTGGCGCTTTTTCGGCCCTTGTAGTCCCCAAGGTGAGATAACTTTAAGGCTTTTTCTTAAACCGCGCTTCAGCGGTTCATCCGGTTCGGCGTCGGCTGGAGTTTATCGCCTCCCTTGTATTTTTCCGCACATATGGGTACCCCACACTTGATGGTGTAATTGAACGCTAATTACTCAAATTAACTGAGATATTTATGCATACCTAAATAACCGTTTTTCTCAGCTTTGGTGACCCACGGGCGGTTTTGTCTGCGAGTTTAATTTACGACCCCAGCGTTTCCGGAATAGTTCACGAGCTGTGCAGAATTTTATTCACTTAACAGAATGACCATCAGCCGCCCGTTTTCATGTACATGTTTTAATTTTTATTCGTGTGCGCTCTTCGCCTGTAGACGTTTGGACATATTTCATGTTTTTATTTGATTGCTTACGCCGTTAAATGTCTAAAAAGTCCACGTATGACCTATTGGGCAGCGTGCTAGATTTTTTGCTATTTTTTTCTAAAATTTGTTCGGCATTTCTGATGCATACAAGGACGGTTTTGCTAACATCTGGCCCTTCCAAGGCGTAAGAGTTATTGCCTGGGCGGGTATTATCGAGCGGGCGAGTTCTTTGTAAAAACTTTGTTTTTGAATTTCCAGGCCAAACTCGTATCAAATAATAGACCCAATTGACATAGCTACACTAAATAGAGAAAACTGACGGAACATTATAAAGCGAACATTTCCAACATTGAAACAGGCTAATCTAATGAATTACGACATATTTGCCAAATGGTATGATGAAGAAGCATCAATACTAAAATGTATCTTCTGGCTATGAACCTCTGATACCATGCTAATATATAGTCGCATTAATTTATCTTTGATTTTATCTAATTCACATTTGCATCTTCGAACACAGTTCTAGGCAGTTCCTTCGCTTTTTGGTAAGTATCTTCTTTTTTAATCTTATAGCTTAATTGAAGACTGTCATAAATGCAACAAAAGTCTTGGATTTGAAGACATGACTATACCAATTGACTTTTCGGTTGATAATATAAACAACAGAACAACAGGTAATGGACTGCTACAGTAGACCAGCATAATGCGCATGCGCCCGTTAGTTACAGACTGAACTGCGTTCATACACGTTCACTTCAAGCATTCCATTAGTTTTAAACTGACAACAAAAGTACAAAATGTTGGATTTGTCATTCCCATTATGTACGAACTGAATGGTTCATACGACATTGGGGACTAAACGGTCGGCCTGACGTATCTAGCCGGGAGTCACCGTGTGTGGCCACCTTTAATAAGCTCTAAATGGAAAAGCACATTTCCGAGTTATCTCACAGCGCTTTGCGTTAAATAAGTAACAATGTTGCAATTGAAAGCCATCGCTTGTTTAATGCTGCCAGCGGTGCAAAACGCGATTATGGATAAACAATCGCAGCTATTACCGTTGTTGGCCCCGCCGTAAAAATGTTTGCTTCGCTTGCCGCTATTTACTCTGATAACAATAGCATTTCCTAATTATCGTTTCAATTAAAATAGAGGAGCAATGAAGCAATCGTTTCTACAATTTATTTTTCAACAGTATGAATCTGAATATATTATTTGATGTACGAGTAGTAACTGAAACACGTGGAGTTTATACACTAAATAAGAATAAATTAGCAATGTGATGAATGACAGAAAAATTAATATACTAGTAATTTCAGAAACAAGGGGGAAATGTGCTAATTTGCAGGAGCAACTTACTAGAGAGAAAGAAAGAGTACTTAACTATTGTAATAGACAAAGAATGAAAAAGTACAACACTGAGTTTAGGTACGCTCCAGAGTGCACACAATTTTTAGTATTGGGTGCATTCCAATCAGTGATTATTATCGATTCAAAGTCAATGCACAATAACAACGACTGCAAATAACCTAACAAGCCCGACGGGTTAAAGCTGCTTTGCAACGCACCGGCGCCGGCAAGGCAATTGTTTTCTACAGCGCTTCTATAACTCCAAACTATCTTTTTTATATAAATTAGTGGGTAATTTGAAGACTAATCCTAGATTTTTCTGATTTGGAGTACACCCACCACTAAAAATTGCGTGAACTCTGGACTCCATCTAGACACAGTAAAAGCACAACTACTACCTAGTCATCAGCAAACCAAATATACTAAAACATTGGACAAAGATGAAATCAGATCTTAATAAAATGGCACATAGATTTATAAAATACATATTCTACAAAACGATGGTATTATATACCTTTATTGGTCCATGAATTTAGAAAACTGTATATCGCAGCACTTTGTCAAACTGCGTTAAAATGAGCTCCAGCAAAGTAGCAGTAGCAGTAGTAGGAATAGCAATGCCTAAAAATACGAAGCTTAACTAGCAGATACGTCCATTTTGTAATTGTCATTTGTTGGCACATATTTTCGGTGCCCAGAGCTAATTTATTTTTCCCTGGATTCTGATCGGCTCACATGCATAAATTTGCAAAAACTGACGACTTACCCGAAATTCCATAACGCCCCTGCTGCCTGGGGTTATAAATCAGAAACATGATACTGGGGGTGCAAGGCGAACGGCGAATCCTTTCATATAACAGGTGGTCACACACGCCCGACGGCGAACACAAACTCAGCCAATTCCACAACCAGTCATGCAAGCAAAACAACAAACATTTAGCTTTTAGCAGTAATGTGTTCATTACATAATATTTACAGGAGGTTTTATGGCCCCACGCGGCGTTCCCACGTCACATGACGAAGAAGACATAGACCCTTCACCTTCGATGAAGTGCCTGTAATAATCCTGAAAACACGGATGCTTACCGCATCTAGTATGCCTTAACCGAACGTTAACTGCATCAATGGGTCCAACCCATGTTAATGTAACCCGCATGGACCGCAAAAGACACAAGCATAAGGAATCTTTGGGAGGCGGGCTTCCCAAGCCACCCTGTCGCGCTCACTGGGATCACTAATAAGTAAGGTGCTTAACAAGTCAAGGATCGCGGACCATCTGGCCGAGTGGCCACTGATCCAGGCACGAGAGCGCTTTCTACGGCGAGTTAACTCCAGGCCAACGATAACAATGAACAACTACCCAATTAATAAAGCTGTCTACAATCAGCCTCAGTACGAACAATAACGAATGTTCGACTCCGCTGTACAATAATTACATTTGCAAAGCTACACAAGCACTAGTATTCCTTTTTACAGACCTCATCGTTTCATCCGCTCTCTTATAAGTTATAATCCATATAACTTACACAATTCAATTCACTTCAAAAACACATAATCGCGGTGGAATGACACTTGTGATGGATTAGCTTTAGATTTTACACGCTTGCGACCTCGCCCACAGACTGCCAAAGCACATAAGAACTCTCGCATTGTAATAATGCCTCCCCCAGTTGCCTTGGGCTTCACAACATTCCCATTTGGGAATTCTCAGCTAACTGCCCGCAAAGGCCTATCGATATTAGAAACAACCTTCGGTCATTAACTTAGCTTGGGACTCGTTTCGATTCTGTGCTAAATTTAGAAAGTATCATATATCAGTGGTTGGTTTAGACTAAAGCCCATAATTATACGAATACCAATAAAATGATATTTTCTTACAACTCAAAGAACACAAAAGTAAATATGACAACACATTTTAATTTAAATTTTAACATGTCTGAAGAAGCTGACAAGTTCAGTGAAACATTACTTTTAAATAATAAATTTTATGGTGTTGGAAATTGACTGGTTGTAAATTATTTTTTTTTAAATATTACCGAGTTAGCTGAAATGTCTCCTAAATAACTTGAGAAGAAGGTAATATAAAACTACTCGCAGTTTTTGCTTTTATTTCATGTTTTAATCAACGTTCGCCTTGTTGGAAATTGACTGGTTGTAAATTATTTTTTTTTTAAATATTACCGAGTTAGCTGAAATGTCTCCTAAATAACTTGAGAAGAAGGTAATATAAAACTACTCGCAGTTTTTGCTTTTATTTCATGTTTTAATCAACGTCCGCCTTGTTGGAAATTGACTGATTGTAAATTATTTTTTTTTAAATATTACCGAGTTAGCTGAAATGTCTCCTAAACAACTTGAGAAGAAGGTAATATAAAACTACTCGCAGTTTTTGCTTTTATTTCATGTTTTAATCAACGTTCGCCTTGTTGGAAATTGACTGGTTGTAATTTTTTTTTTTAAATATTACCGAGTTAGCTGAAATGTCTCCTAAATAACTTGAGAAGAAGGTAATATAAAACTACTCGCAGTTTTTGCTTTTATTTCATGTTTTAATCAACGTTCGCCTTGTTGGAAATTGACTGGTTGTAATTTTTTTTTTTAAATATTACCGAGTTAGCTGAAATGTCTCCTAAATAACTTGAGAAGAAGGTAATATAAAACTACTCGCAGTTTTTGCTTTTATTTCATGTTTTAATCAACGTCCGCCTTGTTGGAAATTGACTGATTGTAAATTATTTTTTTTTAAATATTACCGAGTTAGCTGAAATGTCTCCTAAACAACTTGAGAAGAAGGTAATATAAAACTACTCGCAGTTTTTGCTTTTATTTCATGTTTTAATCAACGTTCGCCTTGTTGGAAATTGACTGGTTGTAAATTTTTTTTTTAAATATTACCGAGTTAGCTGAAATGTCTCCTAAATAACTTGAGAAGAAGGTAATATAAAACTACTCGCAGTTTTTGCTTTTATTTCATGTTTTAATCAACGTTCGCCTTGTTGGAAATTGACTGGCTGTAATTTTTTTTTTTAAATATTACCGAGTTAGCTGAAATGTCTCCTAAATAACTTGAGAAAAAGGTAATAGAAAACTACTCGCAGTTTTTGCTTTTATTTCATGTTTTAATAATCAACATGAATAGCTATTAAATTATAAATCCTTTTTAGGAAATAGCGTAACTCGCTTTCAATATAAATGTTGGAAACGAAAGCAACTCATGCAGCAAGAAAAATAATTTAAATCTTAAGAATCATTGTTAACATCGATATCATGATGTCATTTTTGTTTTTAAAAGCCGACATGCGTTGTCAATAGTTTTCTTGGTTAATAGAGTTTAATTTGCAATAAGTCGCGGTTTATGGTGTGTGAAACTTCACGTTCTATAATAGATATAATTGCAAATATTGCTATTTAAAAATATCATAAAACCTGCAATTACCATAAATTGGTAATACAAACAAATGCCTGTTAGCAATTACGAAAAACTTTAAAACTTTTATACCAACATTAAAACTTTTGTTTCAATTATTTCTGAAAAATACTGTGTTTACACCTAAATTAAAAAAAAATGAGGACCATCAATTTTATTTGCTTTTCCATATTTTCAATTCTTCTTTCTTTGTGATAATAATATGGTACCAGTTACAGCTTAACCCGAACCTCGCAGCAAACAACATGGGTAAAGGGAGTCAGCCCATAATGTGACAAGCAGTAGTTTGTAAACATATTTTTTAAGCTGTAGGCATTTGAATAATAATATGTGGTAAATATTTATTACATTTTTGATATTGATGAAAATTACTCATAGTTTTGCTGCAATTTGTGGTGTCCATGGGCCCCATTAATAGAATTAGCATATAATTTTATAATTACGCAACTGAAGAGTGTTTTGGAATTTTACAGATTAAATATGTAATTCCGCAACCTGATTTTGACATCACTTTTGTTTGGAAGACGTCATTGAAGGACTTGCCAAGGTTCATAATTCTGTACTACGTAGTAGGTGGTTTTCAGAATCAGGATTGCGCTGATGAGGTTACCTACGGTCAAGATCGCAAAATAAAAATAAAACTTTGGGTATTAGCGTAGGTAAAGGTTAAATGGGAATTTGTGACGAAAATGTCGCAATATGCATTTGAGACAGTGCTAGAGAAAACGTATTATAGATTTATTGATGCTTTGGCATACTGCATTCACTAATACGGTGTCTCAAATATAACACACTAACCACGTACTTACTCTTGGTTTCAGATTACGAATTTAAGTCGATTTTCTAATGTCAAAATGCTCTTTATTGGACCCAATATTCTGCTTAAAAGGTTACTAAAAACCTACTTTTCACTAAAAAAGTTAGCAGGATGAAAAATATAACGGAGAAGTAGACTTAAGAAATAAATTGAGGATCAGAGCTTTACAAACCAAAAGAGAAAAAGCCAGCATCGCATATTAAGAGCAGATGAGGAAAGTAAAGAATGAATGTAGGAGAGAGAAACGAGAGAAAAACGAACGACGAATAATTGGTAAACAATGATTATCTAGCAAAACCCCGCAGTTTATTTACACGTTTGTACACGGATTTTGCTAAATAGTGTTGTATTCTATCGGCGGCCTAGTGCGTTGTGGCGACCAGAACTGCTGGCTTGCTATTGCAGCACATTCTTGAGCAGATTAACTAAAAAAATTGCGTCAGAATGTAAAATAAAATGAACTAAAGTTTAACATGGTTGAACTAGAAGGGATACCGAAAAGCCGAGAAGAAACCACAATTACACTCACATTTGAAAAAGGCGAAGTATGTAATGTGGCTTTTCCCCGTGCCTTTTACTGTATTTTACTATGAATTTGAATTGTCCTTTGTTTACTAGTTAACTCAGTCGTAGAAGCACAAGACCCGCTCTTACCTCAGTGCAGCTAAGGCAAATGTCCATATAGAGAGTTCCGGCCTGCCCGCTGTCACCTATAATTTTGTAATTATACGTGCAAATCCTGCCAGAAATGAAAATCAAACAGTTTACATGAAAATATATACAATCTGTAAAAGGAACAAACAGGCATAAAAATATGCGCTATTAACAATAGTAAAGAGCAGTCCACGAGCTTAATGCTGAATCTATATGCTTGAATACACTCCTTAAGTGTAGGTATGACTTATTAATTATCAACATCTACAGTGTTAATAATGTTTAAATTCCGCACACAAGTTTACTTAATGCGGCCCTGTCTGCAGTAGCTTGAAATCAGCTCACGCGATATGTAAACAGAATGATGTAAGCGTCTTGTTCTGTCGTGCTAATTCAGCAGTTCCACGCACGTGGCTATTGCGCAATTTGTTGCAATATCAGTTGATTCCTTATTATGCTTTGGTTTTTGCTAATCTTCCTGGGCCGTACATTCACTCTTAAATGTAATTATAGTAACTAAACTTGGCTTTATTTCGTAGCAAGACGACCAAGGGATCATCTCTGTGGCTTTGGCATCTACTCACAAAGACTTCGTGTGGTGGCAAAGTCGACTGGTTTCCTTTGAGCTCGAATATGGCAGATGGAATAGCAGCTTCTTACTATGAACTGCTGTATCTAGGGGATGCTTTCCCTAGTTGGCACTTTATAATACTTTGCGTCGCGTCCCGTTTTGCTTGCACATAAGCAGAGGGCGCTTATTACTGCGCGACTGACTCCCCGCTGCCTCCAAAGCACGAAATTGCACCAAACCGCTACTTCACTCCATCGCATGCAGTTATAATAATAGCATACGGGATCAGTATTTTGCTGGCTTGCACTTTCCTATTCGTGCGCGCGCAACATTTACTGCAAGTTTTAACTACACAATACGTTTTAATCTAATTACTACAATGTAGAAATACAGTTTAGTCATATACCTGGTAGAATAATAGTTACATACCAAGGTAATTATTAAATACCAAGGTGACACGCACTAGCCCGTTACAAGTAGCAGACTGCAATAATTACAGGAAAATCAGTATTAGCCCTATGAGTTACTAAAATAGTAGTAACATAAATAAAACTAAAATTAGAAACAGTAATACAATATTAATTCAGATAACACTAAGTAGAAAAGGCAGAGCTAATATAGATGAAAGAAACGTTAGCAACCGGATATGAATAGCATCAGCAGTACTGTTTCTATATTTAAAAAAAAATTAGATGACAGCCCATGCTGCAGCTCTGCAAGCAGGGCGCTTCCAGAAGACCTATAATTCAGTGTAACGCCACATTATAAAGAGCATAATCAAGGAATTCAAGAACAAGAAGCAGAAAGTTGGGGAAAAGGTACAACAAGATCTTGCAGACAAAAGAGGGCTAAGGGCTAATGCAAGGAGGCTGCTTTTAACTCTGTTATGCAACTGAGTACTATTAACAAGTCAATATTTAATTCACCAGGTAGTAGCAAACGCTGAAGAAACGAGGAGATCCGAAACGAACTACAAATATTCAGTTTAAATGAAGAAATACAAAATTACAGAATGAACTGGAAGGAACACATACTATGCGTATGAGCAATACAAGAACACCAAAACTAACTAACGAATACCAGCCAAGGGAAAGAGGCGTTAGACAGATCAAGATGCATGATGTTACAAGCCTACCGGCTTAATAAATGATAATGATGACAAATGACAGAATAATAACATGGACAGAATTGAGGGAGCCGGATGATATAGAGAAATGATGAGTATCAAGAAAAATGTGGAAGGAAGCATTGCTAGAAGACTTATAAGAGAAGAAGACAGTAGACTAGAAGAAGAAATCCATAGAGTAAAAACTAAGGACCGATACGATCAAGTTATAGGCCCAAATGGCCTGTAATGTTTACTGTATATATACTATAACCTATCCTGTATTGTAATCACACGGTCTGATAAAATATTCTTGTGTATATGTACTATATATAATTAGATTTGTTTTGATCTCCGAGGTGGTGTTCCAGTCGATATGAACTTAAGGGGTAGAGCTTTAGGAATGCCAGCAAATTTAGTATAACTATTATGAGGAGTTGTCAGAGCCCCATGGTAGGTACGTATCAAATTACACATTATACACCGATTTCAGCCTTCCATTCGCAAAAGCCGTCATTCATAGATAAGCCGTTAAACATCATCTCATTCTAGAAAGGCTTTCGAACTTTCCATTACAGCCATTATTACTCCCAAGAAACGACCACAGAATGAAAAGAAGTTGGCTAGCATGTTTGCACGGCAACTAAGGTTACGTCCTCATGTCAGTATTTGTACTAAATGGAGTCACGAACAGATGAGGGAGTTAGACAGATGCCGAAATTGGAAGATTTGGTTCCCAGAGCTTAAACAGTCAGGACGTGTTTTGTGAGAGTGTCGCCTCGGACGCCTCTAGTCTCTCTGGGCTGACCAAGCTTGTGTGACCCCTAGGCTAATTTGTGCCGTTTTATAGTGACTCGCGTGCTGTGTTTGAAGACAAACAGACGTTTTCCGGGAAAGTGTAAATCTAGAGCCTCGGGTCGTCGAAACATTGTGGGCCACCGCGTAGAAGCTAAACGTGCGAGGAAGTTTTGTATTGTCGATGTGGTAATGGCAATTAGCCATTTTTTCGGACTAACGTCCGGATATAAATCACGCCTCGCTTAAGTGTTTTAAAATTATTCTAACGCGTGTGCCTTGTTTGTTTCGATAGATTTTACCGGTAGCTTATTTAAATTAGTACAACTCCAGGAGTTCGAACTCGCTCCGTATTGCTAGAGCTATTCCGAAAATTCGCCTACGAGAGGGAAGCTTCACTACTCTTTTATTGAGTCTATTCGTCTCCACGTCACCAAACAGTTGTAGTTTGGATCCGCTAATTCAATTAGGTTGAGTTGGAAGAAATAACACCCTCTTTGACATCCCCTTGAGATCAAATTTCTCGTCTTAAGGTAACTGTGCTATATTTAACTGGTTTCACCGAGTTGTGAGGTTTTCCCAGTGACGTGCATACATTAGGGGGAGCTCACTCAAGCAGTTATTGACCTTAACGGCATTGCTTGTTATGATGAATTTGCCTTTAGTGTTGTCATATGATTCATTTTGAATTCGTAATACTAATATAATATTGCATGAGTAACTTTCGTGTTCTATTATGGGTATATGTAGTAAAATTTATTCTGTGTACCTTGATACGGCGGAGGCTAGCTGTTTTGGATGTGGAGCTTTCTCTTTGTATTTACAGAGGGGGGCTCTCTATTATATTATTTGTTGATGTGTTGTTTATTTGTACTATTTAAGTGTTTCGCCTCCGTTGACTATATACTAACGGAGCTTCAACTTTGTAATTTGGTTTATGTGTGGCATGTTATGAACATTTGAATTTACAATTTATATTTCCTTTTATGCAGCCGCAGTGTGTAATACGTCCTATTCTTTAAACAATATTTTTTGTTTTTTTGAGTGAAAGTGCAATTCGCTTAAACAATACGAGCTCCAGATTCAAAAGTTGTGTTAGGCTTTGCTTGGACAATTGAAAGAAAGTGTAACGAAAAGTTGAACGCGATCAGGTAAAGCAATTAGGTCTTTAGTTGAAAAGAAATTAAGTTTTCACCTAAATATCATTTGCAGCAGTACCCACTGCTTCGACTGTGGACGAAGCAAATTCATACAGCTAAGGGTTGAATTTTCTCCCATTTTTTAACTGACCAATAAAAATCGTTTACGCTATCACCAATCTCCATGTATCCACTCTTACATTATACCAGCACTCTACAGACCATACCTTATTTGGATCTTGCACAAACGCAATATCATATTTTTATGGAGTTTCCAGATATAGTTATGTATAACAAACTAAAAAATCTATACCTTGTTTGTACTGGCAATTCTCTTATGTGTCTCATAGGTTACTATTCTCCGTATTTCTTTTTCAGTTAGTGGCTTAGTGTATCTTTTGAAACGGGAATCTGGTTGCCTTACCTGGATTGGTTTATTTTCATGTTAACATGTTGCACTTTAATGCTGGAGCTTTTGAAGACAATTATTTTGACGTTATTTTAATGTTGTTTTTTTTTAAGAATCGTGTATTGTCAGATCAACATATAAGTGTTATACATGACATTTAGGATCTAGACAGTAAATGACAAGAACAATGACAGACTATTCGAATGTCTCAGACTGATCAAGATAATTTATAAATGTTAGATTATTGTTAAGAATTAGCTTAGTCACTATCGTTATAAGTTATAAGATCTTGCGGAATTTTTCGCTTTAGTCTAGTATATATGTTTTTTTGACAGAGATTGAAAAACACTGCACCGTCGCACGCACTTGCATTTGTAAAAAACCTTTTAGCACATTTTAGCATAAAGTCTTGAATTGGCGAAACACCTAATTCGAAGTGGAGTTGATTGTTACGGATGTACCAAGGAGCGTTTACGGCAATTCTAAGGATCTTATTTTGAAATCGCTGCAACTTCTGTATATTGGTTTTGGATGTGTTGAGCCAAACCGGACGAGCATAGAGTATTAATGGTCGTAGTAGGGTCTTGTATAATAGTATAGTACATTCAGGTTTCAGTGACGACTTACGGTTTATTAATGGGTACAGCTGTCTAAGTCTATTGTTACCTTGCGAGAGCTTTTGGTTTATGTGGTAACTCCATCTAAGACGAGTATCTAAATAAACTCCAAGATATTTCACGGCACTGTCTTTTGGGTTCCATGGTATAATAACTCCACTTATTTCGATGTTCGGTGGGTCGACAATTCGTCTCAAAGCGAATATCTTGCCTTGGCATTTTGCGGGGTTAATTCGGATATTCCAGTTGTTGTACCATTTAATAATATTGTTAACGGCACATTGTAATTCATGAACTGCTTCATCCAAGTTAGATCTCTGTGTAATTATTGCAGTATCGTCTGCAAATATGGCTAAGGATGCTGTTACCATTGGTATGTCAGAAGTATAGATATTGAAGAGAATTGGCCCCAAAATGCTTCCTTGTGGAACACCTGCGTGAATTTTTTTAACTTGAGATGTATAAGAATTTACTTTAACTGCAAATGTTCGATGTTCAAGGAAGGAGAAGATGATCGTTTGCAGGTAACTTGGTATGTTGAGGTCCAGAATCTTTTTCTTCAAGCCTTCGATCCAGACCTTGTCGAAGGCCTGTGCTACGTCAAGAAGAACCATTGTGGTGTAACTCTTGTTTTCAAAGCCAGTTGAGATGGTTTCGCTGACGCGTTGAAGCTGGTGACATGTTGAATGCCCTCTCCTAAAACCAAATTGAGAAGGTGGCAGGGTATGTAGTGTTTCTATGTCTTTTAATAATCGGGTGTAGATAATTCTTTCAAGGACCTTGGAGAGAGTAGTTAAAAGACTTATAGGTCTGTAGCTATTGATGTCGTTTTTGTTTTTGCCTGTCTTGGCGAACATGAGGATATGTGCATGCTTCCATTTACTGGGGAAGAAGCCTTTTCGGAGACATCCATTGAACAGTGTGGCTAGGTATGCTAAGCATTTCTTGGTTAAGTGCTGAAGTACAATGTTGGGAATGAGATCACATCCGGGTGCTTTTCGTTTAGGTAAGGCGGTTATAATTTGGGCTATTTCTCTGGGTGATGTTGGTTCAATGTTTTCGGGAATGGGAAAATTTCTCTCGATGTGGTTAGTTACATGAAGTGTCTGCGTTGGGTTGCAGATATTTGATGGTGTGAATACCTTTTCTAGATGAGAGGCGAACGCTTCGGATTTTTCACCATCCGTGTTAAATGTATCGATTCCAGATGTGAGGGTGGGTAGTTCGTCGTGCTGTTTTAAAATTTGTTTGGTGGTTTTCCACATCCCTGGGTCTCCCGGGCCAATTTCTGCGATGTATTTTTTGTATGACTCTATTTGATATCCCTCCAGTTCCTTTTTTATACGGTGCGTTAGATTGTTTAGTAGTCGTCTGATTTCGGGGTTTCGTGTTCGTTGCCACTGCCTTCTTGCTTGGCTCTTCTCTTTAATCAAACTGATTATATAATTTGGGGGACGATTGTAGTCTATCGATGGGCGTCTCGTTGTGGTTGAGACTGATGAATTTACTGCTTCAGTTATTGAGTACGTAATGTTTGATACTGCGGCATCTAGATCCTCGGCAGTGTTTTGGTTGTTTGGCTTCTCAAGATTTGCATCTAATTGCTCTTGAAAAATGTTCAGGTTTATTGGTCCCTTAATTAGTTTAAGGGGTTGCTTTAATTGAGGTATGCTTATGAAGGACACTAAGACGGGTAAGTGGTCCGAGTTTAGTTCAGGTATCACTCTTTGATTTAGTTGTTTTGAGAAGTTTTTTTGTAATACAATGTCCAGAATATCTGGTTGGTGATCAGCACGATACGGAAAATATGTATACTCGTCGGGAGTCATGATCTGGAAGGTGTATTTGGTAGAATGCTGCTCTAGCTTGATGCCTTCCGGATTGGTCGCTCGGCAGCCCCATAACGTATGCTTTGAATTTAAATCTCCTATGATTAATGTTTGTTCAGTCGTGTCGAACAACTGTTTTAGATCATCTTCTACTAGTTTTTTATTTGGTTGTCTATAAACGCTTAGGATGTTGAGTTGGCTTTGATTACTGAGTTGCATTTTGACGCCAGTGGCTTCAAGGGTGATGTTGTGTAGATCAGCAAGCTTGGTATGTTCAAGCTTTCTTTTAACAATGATTGCAACACCCCCGGATGCAATCCTTGCGTTTCTATCTTTACGGTATGTATGATATCCAGGTATTTTGAATGTGTCGTTTTCGGTTAAGTGGGTTTCGGTGATGCAAGCTACGTCAATGTTATATCTTGCTAGGAATGCTATGAAAAGTGAGTGTTGGCTGGTGATGCCATTAGAGTTCCAATTAAGGATTGTTAATTTATCTATTAGTTTTGATGTATTATGGTCCATTAAGCAGTAAAGGTAAAATTGAATTGATAATGAAATCTTTAATTAGAGGAAGATAGGGAGTTATTAAGTCTAGAAGAGTTTTGGTAAGGCTTGCTGATTGGTATTGTTCGGAGGAAAGAGTTGTTAAGTTTGGTGTAGTAGAATTGGTGTTTAAACCGTTTCTGACTCTGTTAGCATAGGTTTGTGCTGGGTTAACAAGTGGGTTGTTGAAAACGGGTCTGTTTTTTATTCGCTTTTGTTGAAGCTCAATGTGATGGCTGCATCCCCTGTAACTCGCTGCGTGTTCTCCTCCACAGTTGACGCACTTTGGATTTTCTTTGTTTAGTTTTTTACACTCTGTGTGGCTGTGGTTGCCGGCGAATTTCACACATCTTGGGGAAGAGTGCAGTAGTTCTTGGTGTGCCCAAAACGCTGGCATCGATGACACTGGGGCATATTTGTTGGTTTTTTCCTAGTCTCAACAGTTACTATTGAATGATGTAGTTGTTTCAATTTATAAATTTCTTTAGCTTCGTCATTGTTGGTCAACAATACTGCGCACATGGAAAGGGGCTTTTTATCGCGGGTTAATAATCGAGTAACATTAATAATAGGCAATTTAGTTGATGCTTCTTGAATTTCCTTGGTGGTTAGCGATAACGGAACATTTTTAATAACAACAGATAAGGGCTTGCTTTTGGGGTTTTGAAATGTGTGATATTGAATTTGATTATCAGTGTAGAATTTGGTAAGTTTGCGATAATCGTTTTCAGCTGTCAGGTTAATGCGTAAAGAGTTTGTACTGCACATGGTTGTAAACTCGCCTGTTGCTACACTTTTGATATCCTCTATCAGGGCCTTGTGATTTACCGCATTATGCATGTAAATTGGTGGAATTTTTGGCTTGCTGTTGGTTTGTTCTTCATTAGTGTTGACGATTGGCTCTTCATTGGGTTCGTTTGCATTAGTTGATGGCAAGTAAAATTTGTTTTGGGGTAATAAGTCTTCGGTTGACCACATGTAGCGTTTTTGCACCTCATTTACAGGTGGAGTTAACTCGTCTAATTTGCGCTTCTATTGCGCTTGCGACGACATTTTAAACGCATTTGCGTGTTGCGTGTTAGAAAAGTTAGATGAAAAATTTTTGGATGTACTCACAATTTGGCTATAAAGATAGCTTTAATGTCAGCTGTCTCACACTGATAACGGAGCGAAAAAGACGTTCGCTCAGAACCAGTGTTTGCACTCGACTCCTTTAATGTTGTGTAAGTGTACTTGTATAGTAAATGCAATTATCCTGCCATTATGTAAATGTAAATGTGAGTAGCCCTAATCTACATAGTATATATCGCCCGTAGAGTATTCATTTCTATTCTATATCTGTGTTTAGGAATGGCCAATCATTCTAGGTGTTAATGTTCTCTTATTTTGTGTTATTTATTGTTTTTATGTTTATATTAAAGTGAATATATGTGTTTAAGAAATTGGCTTGTTTTGTATATATATAAACCAGAACACTACAGGTAGAAACCAGTTTTCCGTTTTTAGCAAATAGCTGTCTTTCTTAGCAACGAGTGGGTATGTAAAAAAGTTATATATACATACCGAGTTAGCTAGGTAAACAAACAGAGCAAATCAGTATAAAAATACGAAGGTATACGAGACGTCTCATTTAAATTTACAGTTCCGACTGAGGGGCAAACAAACGTATCATTGCACTTTCTAAGGCTGAAGGCTGTTACAGCGCTTCAGTTTTTAGTTGGCTGTTGAGTACTTGCTTCCTCAAAGTATTTCTTCCACCTTGCTTCAATTTGTTTCCGTTACCAGTAATCTGTTAGTTTCTGTCCTTCTAAGTAAGTTACTTGTGAATTTTAACACTTCTTTGTGGTTGGGCATTTAAGCACAGCTTGGGTTGCACACGTACATATTATGCGTTTTTTGTTCTTTGCCGCTTGTGTCAGCCTTAAACGAAGGGTGAGTAGAACGCTAGCTATCTCTAACTCTAGGTAGAATATGGCGTAAATAAGGACCAAGCAGCGGTTCTTAAGGTTACAAAAAATCATAAAAATTAATACAAAATCGGGGCTAGTCGTTATCCACAACATAATCACAAATCTAGCTACCAAAACAAATCACCATTTACTTTGGATGCCTCTAACTTTAACCTAAATTTTCAAAAAGAAACGAGCAGGTTAATAAAGGGTAGTAGCACAAATAATCACAGAAAATATAAACCAGTAACAGTAAATAGACTTTTAATATTCAAACAATGTAACAATTACCAATCGTGATTTATAAAATAATATTATTAAAAAAACTATTAATTATCAATCAAAATGACACAACAAAAAGTTCAACATCGCACATGTGGCAAAAACAACCAATTAAAAGCGCTCACTCTAGCAACAAAATGGCAAAAATTGACATCTGGATGTCATGCAACCATCCAGCTAATGTTATGAAACGTAGAGCACTTCGACCGGGATAAAACTGTATACATTGGAATTACTGGAAACCCGGTGCCCAAGGGCACATTGCGAGAGGTTTTTTACAGGGTACAGACACAACTTCATGGATAAGTAGGCAATTGTAGTTAACTGAACGAATATGATTTCATATCCACACACGGGCGGATATGAAATACACCAATCACAAACCACGTTAGTCATGGTTACCTAGACAACTTTCATTTATTGTTTGTTTTGTTATGGGCACGCCCTGCTGAATTGTGTGTGGCAAACGTCTGTGACGTTTGTCAAACAATTCAGTAGGTCGTGGTTATGGGCAAGGTAAAATATCAATAAGCGTCAATAATAGTTAAAAATTAGTGAGTCTAGTGACGAATCGATTAATGGTACTCCGCCAGATATTCGTTCAGCAGCTAATGGAACGTACGACACGCTATTACCCCAGAAATACAAGAGTAAATACGAATTGACTTACAAGACGTTCAATAAGATTCTAAAACTCCATGGTTCCTATTTTTCTTTTCTTCGTCGATAGGCCGAAGAAAAAATATACTGTACAACTCCAGTAGAACGTCCATATCTACTCTCGTTGCACAAACTACTAAAGTTGCATGTAGTTACTGTTATTACCACGATTTCACACACGGCTTCAGAAGGGATCACACGGGAAGGTATCTGTAGGACTCGGCATTTCTGAAGAAATTATATGCACTGTCGTGGACCCAAACTGCGAGCTGCCGGCCTACGGGATCATCCCAATACAGCCGCCGTCAGGACTGCATGCCCAAAGACGAGAACATTGCGTAGTGAGGGTGGCAACAACAGTCTTAATTAAAGTACATTTTTTTCTATAATAATTTTCAAGGTCAACTTTTTAGGGTATAAGTTGCATTTCTGCAGGGTTCCTAGTTGGTACATAGATTTTTAGTTCTTTTTTCCACTGAAAAAATTATTGTCATTTTAACAGATATGTCACAGTAGTGGGTAAAACTAACAGCATAGTAAAATATTGCAAATTGATTAATTATTAAACTTACAATATTTGAAAATAAACATAATGATTCCATGTTAAAAAAAGAAATTTGTCAACAGTTCAAATTAAGAAACTTTGACATTCAAAATTGACACATCACCATAATTTTGAAAAAGTTCTACCAACACGAGGTATACAAATTTCCTAGCGTTTTAATCACATATCTACCAACATTGTAACACTTTGACAGTTATTATAGAAAAAAAGTACATTAGCACTGAATTAGTACAGTACGAATAAACTAAAAAGACAAATTTCACCAGAGATGGAAATCGACCTCACGTGAGTTTCGAAAGGACGCCGCAGAGGGTACGCCTCAATTGTTAACGGAAACAAAATTAACGCTAGGAAACAGCCTACTAAATTAAGCCATCCAAATCCCACAAGAGGCTTGAATTTCTCCGAGAGCACAGCTGCCCTCGACAAACGCTGGCAATCGAATAACGCACTCGCCAATAATCCTTTTCCAGGTACCTTATTACCGAAGGTCGTGCGTTTTTCGGAGAAACCAAATTCTTCCGCGCAGCGCCCAGCCTAAAGAGGAATGCGCAGAACAATGTATTAGAGATGCGAGCTGCATCGAGGAGCGAATCGCAAACGTAACGCACAAATGAAATGGGGCGTTACATGCTTTTTCACATTTCTCGTCAAATCAGTGGTTATTTCTTGTTTTACATTGGTATCCCATTGTAATGTTTGTTATATTAAGTTCTTTACCGAATTTTCGATGTTTTCCCATCTTTCTTCTACCATGATAATATCATCTTTTTACATTTGTTCTACTACTTTGTTTTATCAATTGATAGGAGGTGGTAATTTTTTGGAGTTTCTGCCGTTGGCAAGAAAAGGTAATGCACAAAATATTTTATATAGTAAATCAATCTTAGTTTCTACGGAAACAACATTTCTTAAATACAAAGACATAGAAAAAGATCGAAGACCACATACTATAGATAACCCACTTAACACTATTGAAAACTATGTTACTCAATATGACAGTATCAGTTGCGCGTCATATTTTAAAGAACTGACATATTACAGGAAGCTTGCCTTTATGCCAACTAATGAAAAACGAATTTTAGGCATACCACAGTCCACACAACTGAAATTCAAATGCAAATGATACAAAGTGTAACAAGTTAGACAATAAACACAACGTAGGATAACTCAAAATTGCACCACGAACGTCAATGTTCAAAAATGTGGAATTGGTACTTGCATGCAATGTTAGAACATTAAGTTATATCACCAAATGTTACTGGGAACGTGATCTTTAATCATTCATGATATCTATGCAATTGATGTCCCGCAGTCTTCGAATAAATCTGACAAACAGCAATATCTAACAACTAGAAAGTATAAGTATGACATAAGAGTTGTCCTACCTTTTATTGGCAATCACGGTACGTTTCTACAATTTTTCTAGACGATTTGCCTGGTCCGGTTTCATTTCCATATTTCTATTGGCTTCCCTTGATCTCTCTTTCCTGTTGGTTTACAACGTATGTATTATTTGTAACCTTATTAACCTTGAGGTGTAGAGGTTGGTGCTTTGTGCGCTAGCATCTGGCGGTACAATGCTCAACTTGCCCCGGATTCGGGATACAGAGTTGGAGCGCGCCTTTGGTGCTTGCGCAGCAACCATTGTGTGAGGTGGGTATCTTAGTGATGCGTTGACCTTGTTACTCTATCTCTTAGGTTTATGGTTCTAAGTAGAGCATAGTTAATTTGGTGCCCAACTGTGAATGGTCTCACCGAGCCCGATTCCAATCGCCAAGGCTACGAAAAAATTCCGACCCCCGTGGGATTCGAACCGAGGACTTGCGTAATGCAAGCCTGGCTTTACCTAACTCCGCCAAGCAGCTTCTTTGGTTTACAACGTACAACCTCAAAAATTTTATTCCTTTATAATATTTTAACTGCACTTCCGTGCAAACTTAATAGACCGAAGAAAGAATAGGTGCGTGGTTATTGATGAAATATTTTAACAAAAGATCGAAGTGTGAGCAAAATATCCTGTGGTAACTTGAAGAACCACTCATCTCCAAAATTTTGAATTTTTGCGTATACCTATTGGGTTGATTCTGTTTCATTGTTTTACCCTGTGACGGAATTGTGGAGAATCAAAATTGCGAGGCAAGTGCAGGTGTCGCAGCGCAGTCTGTCCTCGTTCGGCCAGATAACAACACGCTCTTTCGCTCGCTATTTTATCTTACTAAGGGCCGGTTGCAGAAAGCAATGTTAAGTCTGGTGTTAGCTAACATCGCGTCAAAGTGAACAAAAACGAATCAAATCTCAAATGCTTATGGTAACTAATACATTAGTAAACAAAATTTGATGCGATTTTGTTCACTTTGACGCGATGTTAGCTAACACCAGACTTAACATTGCTTTCTGCAACCGGCCCTAAGTTTTTTACCCAGTTTCGGGACTAAATTGGCACATTCGAAATGCCACAGCAACCACTGTAACTACGCGACGACGTTCTCAATCCGCAAGAATTGTCCGAATAAAACGTTACAATTTTTACTTCATTATTATATTATTAAGAACCATCCCAATTTGACCTTACTTATACGCAGACCACAAGTGCAACCTATTTTTTTTAAATCTGGTGTGATACATGCACACAACTTCCTTTTACAGTGATCTTATAATTAGCCAAAAATTTGATTTTTAATTTTTAAGCATTTGTCAAAAATTTTCAAAAATTACAATTTCTACAGAAACCCTACAAAATAGAGCCTTAGTTGGAGAGACAAATTTTCTTGAAAATTTTAAGTTGAATTCAAAAATGTAATAATATACAGAATATTCTATTTAAAATAGGAATTAAAAAGGAAAAAATAAAAGAAACCCATTTTAGAGGTATTCAGCTGTAAAATCACCTATCTCACATCAATACACATTAAAAATGTAAAGTTTGAAAAAAATCGTTAGAGCCGTTTCTGAAAAAATCGAAAAACTGAAAAATCACAAGAGTAAACAACAGTACACACAACTTATATATGAAGTTTCAACGCCACACCTTTTTTCGTTTGTGTTCACACACAGACAGACAGACACACACACACACACACAGACAGATACACACACACAGACTGACAGGCAGACCAATGAACAAAAACATGTTTTTTGGGATCAGGGGATTCTAAAACGTGAAGATATGATGAAAACTCAATTTCGAATTGTTGTGGTGAATCCAATGCTTTCTTTATTGTAAAATGAAGGAATTATTCGGAATGTTTTGGATATTTCACCACACTAAAAGAAATAACCATTTTAAAACGGTTATTAAATGTTTATTTTAAAATGTGATTTCGTTATTAACGCAACAATAAAATTAAAAAACAATGATATTTCAACGAAAGATTGAAGTTTCAACAAATCATTATCTATTTATCAATCTCGTGAAACGGGAAAAGTCGTGCCATCTGTTATTACCTATTTCATACCTTTTATTATATACCCGATTAGTGATAAAGCTCAGCAGTATATGTTCTTATGTTTATTTACGTAGTATCGCACTATAGTAAGAAATACTGTGTGCGAACTATGGAGTCCCGAGTGTTAACGCGCTAGTGTTACGTGAGAAAATGTGCTAACAATGCAAGTTAATTCGGAGAATAAGAAGTAGCGGATTTGAAACGACGCTGAGGCCTGCAAGGAGAGGCATTCGCGTCCAAGTAGGCGAACTCGGCGAATCGACTGATTCTCACTCAAGTAGGTGAACATCGCGGCTCGCCTGGTGCGCTCCTAAATTAATAAAAATCGCGGGTCGACCTTTTAAAAAGGTCGTTAAGGTTCTGCGAGTGTAAACCGCAGAAGAAGGGCATCGTTAGCCGACCCGCAGGTGCAAGCTATTCAAGTAAAGCAGCCCAGAAGCGAGACGGTGGTGTTCCAGTCCGACATCGCTAGAAGCGGCGATTTCAACCTAAAGAAACCATCCAACGTGATCCCCGTTCTTTGATGAAAGTATACAAGGTTAGTTCCTGCTTGTAACCTCGCGACGAAATAAGAAAGCAGTTAGCAATTGTAGTAAATAATTACGCAACTGCTGGCAAGGTACTCGCTGCCTGATAACGGGGAAGTACCGGCAGCACATCACGTCATATGCTAACTCGGTAGATCCGGTTTCCATGCATCGAGGCACTATAAAGAAACGACAACGTCGGGTTCAACTTATTGGTGCGCATATTTCATGCTTCGCGTTTGTGAACTTTGTATTCGCACAATTAATTGAACTTTAGGCATTTAATTAATATATTTTCTCAAGCGCAGTGCGTCATTGTTTTATGTATTTGCTTGCATGTATTTATATCTTTATTATTTTCTTACAGATTATATATATTCATGTAAACTGTCGGGTTTTTATTACCACTGGTGTTTGGATTTGCAAGTACAACATTTCAGGTGTCAACGGGCTGACTCCAGCAATATTAGTTTGCCCTTAGCTGCACTGACGATGTGAATAGAGCGTACCAGGACATTGTAACGTAATAATTCAGTAGGTGTAGGGCTAAGCAAAAGGTAGTGTTACAGTCGAGAACCGGAGCAGAAGAAGATTGATAAACTCTTCAGTGTGCTTTCATTGCGTGAAGGAAAATGAAAACCAAAGATGTTTCTTCACAATCAAAGGGTGAAGAGAAATGTGGTTGTTTTTAATGGAATAATTCACCAAAATTTGACTGAACGATTCTTTGTTGCCAACCCCAAAAGCCCAATGGAACGGAAGATATAATGGAATTGCAAAAATGTTGATAACATTTTAAGTGTGGAAAAGAAATAGCGACAGAAAAAACTTTTCAGTAAAATCATTGTAAGAAAAAGAAGCTGGTAAAATATTTCAACACAGAAATTGCCTTAAAGAAATTTATGCCTACTGGCTACTTCATAAATCTGACTGAGCAAAAATGTTTAATAGTGATTCCCAAAATAATATTTTTTTGGTAATTCTGTTCATAAAGAAGAATTATCAGTAAACATTTTTCTTAGGAATTGCAGCAAGAAGAAGAATATGGTGGTTTTTGATTAAATATTTAAAAAAAGAATTCAAGATTGAGCAACTCATTCTTAAGTAGCAAACCTAAGAAACTTACAGCAACGTAAAATAATATGAAATTGCCCCAAAATTGGAAATTTTTATGAAATCCTAAATTTTCATGGAGGAGATTGCAAAGGGCGGATTTTTGTGGCCGTTGGAATCGTCAGTGTGGATTAAATTGAGAAATTTTAACCCAGAACAACAGCCTCTAACTCTTATCCATCTACTGTGTAAGAACCAAAGTAGGAAATCCTCAACTAATTTTAACTGCATTTTTGTTCGTTCGATTAAGTAAAGTACGTTTTTCCTATAAAAATTTTGAAGGTCAAAGAATTTAGGGTTTATGTTGGCACTACTTGAATTCTTTTAAAAAATATGTTGGTAGAATTTGTTTTAGTAACTTTTTAGAACTAAATATTGGTGGGAAATTTAAAATCTGTCATTAAGGAGTTTGTTTTTAGTTAATCTTTCGTAAACTTCTTCTTCTGGCATGTTAGGCTGCAGATCGAACAGTTCCTCTGCACACTTCAGAATTGCCTTTTTTACATTTAATTTTAAAATATTCCGTTTTTTACGCATATTTTCAAAAAAGAAAAGCTGACAATTTAATTTTAGATGTTAAAATGACACAAGTGGTTTACAGAAAAACCTAACGAAAATACATTTTCTAGTAATTTAAAAAAAGCAGTTTTGCCAATTTTATCTTGACCTTGAAAATTTTTATAAGAAAAAAACGTACTTTAGCTGTAATACAGTGTGTATATGTAATAGATTCCATGGCCAGTTGCCCACATAATTGTGGTTTTGTTATTATTAGCGATAATAAACTAAAAATAAAAATAACTGTATACAGATGGGGCCACAATTATATATAACAGCAATAAGATAACATGAACAAGAAGATAACACGTATTGCTTGAGTAAGAAAGAGATAAACATAGTAGCAAATATACGAGTAGGCTTGACTCTTAATTTAATTATGACATTTGTCAACTAAACATGCCTACTAATATAATTTGTTTGTATGGCCATCTCTTTCTTACTCAAGCGTTCTATTTGTTTGTTCATGTTATCTCATTGCTGTTATATATAATTATGGCCCCATCAGTATAATAAATATGGTTGTTTTTTGTACGAACTATTGAAATCGACTAGTTTTTGCTTAAATTTACCTGTAATTTAAAGAGAAATTAGTAATAACGGCAATGCCGCCAGAAGCAATTTGGCAGCGCTGGAAATTACTCACCCCGCAAGAAACGTCAAATTTATAACCTAAATTAGTATTCATTACAAGTACGTACTTATTTCAGTGCATAATAAGGAAAATCGCAGCTTCCCCTTAATTAAATTAAGAAGCGCGTTGTGAACTACTAGAAACACAATGGATTTAGCTAAAATGACCAACGAGAGGAAGTTGTATTTGAGCAGATGGTATTTTAGAGGTATGTGCAATTACCATTGTAGTCGCAAATATTATTTTGATTTCTCTTCCAGCTGGTTTTGCATTACTCCCGTTCCTTTGGGCAGTAAATTCCATTTGGTTCTTTAACGAGGCTTTCAGGAAAGAGGAATATGATGAGCAGAAACAGATTAAGAAATGTAAGTCGGGTTATCTTGTATTGTACGTCGTCGACTTTGAACTACCGTTCCTGTAGTAATGTAGGTAGGATTGAAAGTTGACAATATTTTTTGTACAAATGTACGAATTTAGGTTAGCTGCAGTTTAAAATTTGTAATGTAAAAAATGTGTGTAGACCGTAACAAGAGGGTTAATTTGTCTTTCCTTCCGATATTACTGGCTCTAGGAACAGTAGTTCAAAGTGGGCGACGTACACTACAAGAGTACTGCATGTCGTATATTTTTAACTTTAATGTGATGTTTTCTCCACACCGATATATGTTTTTAGATGTGATATATTCTGCAATTGGAACAATATTTTGGGCCATAATAATAACTTCGTGGGTGGTGACTTTCCAGCTCAACCGAGCCAAATGGGGGGAGTTTGCAGACGATATTTCCTTTATTATACCACTGGGTACACCGTAATTACTTATCGTTAAGTAATGCCTAGTGTAATGTAATTTATTTAAAATTAAGCTCGTTTTTGATGTTTTATAACCACATTTATTACATCTCCAATAAATTTACAATTGTATAAAAATAACTACAATCATACCTAGGTATATAAAAACAATTCGTGCATATCGTTGCTTAAGAACAATATTCATGCATTCCACAAGAACAGCCAGAATCCTTTGATTGAAATGCGATTAGTTTAGTCTTACGGAAGGGCTAAAATTTAACATGCTACTCCATTTACACTCAACGTTCTATCGATAAAACTTGACCATCCAGATTTGGGTAAATAATTCCTGACACTATTGCGATAATTTATGATTAATCTTAACTTACTATTAATTACAACTACATATTGTTTTATTTAAGTAGAAATACTGACGGATATGGTCAAGTCCCGTAAAAAACCTCGAAACGGATCATAGATAGTAATTGTAGACCATTTGCTGAACAGCAATGATTATTAGGAAGCACTTAAACATACAAAAACATAGTTTGCATGTTCAGCTAAAGAACTGAAAAAATATTGCACATATTTTTTAGTTTCCTTTAATTAGTAATTTGTAATTTTAATGTTTCATAACTAGTAATTTGAATAAATACAGTTTGAGAAGATCTAAGCAAATATTACACTTATTTTAGTATCTTATGGACACATATCGGGCGTTAAGACAAAACGAGCCTTTAGATAAAAAAATAATCAGGATTAAAGTTAAAACTTGAAGATTAAAGATAAAAAACTACAGAATGCAAGCGAACATTTAAAGATTAAATATTAAAATCAGCTATTTACCAATTATAACTTAAAGTGTGCAGTGAACGATTGCCGAAAGTGAGGTTATGTTTACAACAAATCGGGTAATTTTAAAACGTGTGAACTAAGACATGACCAAGACAATGGACACTTTTTGTTGACTATTCGTAATAAATAAAAATGGAATTACAAGCATTCGGAAATATTGTATTCGTTTCAATGCCATAAAATGCAACTTAGTCACGTACGATTATAAAACAGTGAGTCGTATAAAAAGTGCGCCCCAATAATCTATTGAAAATACTCAGACATACTGCTTAATAAATTACCAAAAGAAATAATCTTGCATTTTCAATTGTTGCTATCACATTCACAGGGTGCCTCCATGGGTCGTTCCTAACCTAAAAATATTTACACATTCACGCATTTTTCAATTCGTATTTACACAGTCCAAAGTCATGGATGACACCCTGTAGCAAGCATTATTCGATGCGCATTGGCCGCCGAGTCTGCCGCCACCTCGCCAGCTCGTGCTTCACCAGCCGCAGCAGCAGCACTAGTGCGAGGACGTCTGAAATCATGAGCATGTAGAACACGTTGTGCCATCCGTACCTCGACACGAATCCAGCTAGAAGTGGTCCTACGGCGGCTCCTGGAAATCAGATTGTTAAATATTATTTTTGTTGAAAACGAGCTTATTTATAGAATGATCGTTTTTAATACATTTGACATTCGGTAAGCGTTTTTAATAAGAGACAATTGTGATGTGTACCTATCGAGCCTGTGCCGTCTATGATGGCAGTAACGGTGGCAAGGGCTTTGGAATTGCCGCCCAGGCTTGAATGGGTGCCCAGCTCGGCCGACACAGCGGTTGTAATGAGGGCATACGGTCCGTTAACTAATAATCCGACTATGACGAGGAGGAATATGTTGATGCCCAAACTGATAGCTCCAAAATGTTGATACACGAACATCTGGAATTCAAAGAGTAGTCTTAGTCTGGATTTTTTTTGTTTTGTTTACTTGAGAATATGATGAATCTGTTACATATGTTCTTACTATATCATATTATTCTCAACTATAATTTGATGGGTATTCTACAGTTTTTCCCAGAATCTATGGCAATGTAGATTGTTAAGAGGTTAAAAACGTCTATTACAAGCCAAACCTTATAACAGATATATAAACAATGCATCTTTATACACTTCAAACCTCACTAAATTTTTGTAAATAGTAATAAATTACGTGTTAACCACGCTAGAGACGCAATTCTATTGCAAGGGGTAGGAGTAAGCAATAAAAAGTGTAATGGTCCGGTTCGTGACACCTTAGTGTTTTAACAACTTTGTTATTTAACCATTATTCTACTAGTAATAAAACTAAACTGTATTTCTTACAATGTATCAACTAGTTTAAAACACATTGTGCATTTAAAACTTTCACGCGCCAGAGTGTGGGTGGGCAAATCAGCTGGGTTGCAGTTATAAATAGAACAAAGCAAGCATTGTGCGCCGGGAAAGACGCGGAGAGGCAGTCGCTCTTTAGTAAAAACCCAAGGGACGCAAGGCCTAGTGTTAAGTGCGATTGATAGGTCTGTGTGGCTCTGCGTTAACAGCAGTCTACACATCGTGATTCTTGAGCTGAAATACAGCTTCGAGAGAGCAGACAACTACCTTTGGGATCCACACCGAGGAAGCAGTAATTATTCAGTGACAAAAGCCGCTCTGCAAGCTTCAAAGGGGAAGCCGATCGTGCAAAACGTACGAGGTCAGTTTGAAGCAACAATAACGCAATGTTAGTCTTATAAACAATTATATCAGCGAATTATTATAGGCTTGCAACAAATGACATAATAACTTTGATGTGCAGCCGGTTAAGGTGTTACATCATCCTGTGAATTTAAGCTACTGGAGGCAGGGGCGTACTCAGCAAATTAAACATCGCCGGTAGTCATCATAAGCTCGTGGACTATTCAGTGCTAATTTTAATAGAGCATATAGCATTTATTGATTAACCTTTTATAATCTTTTATATACTTCCATGCAATACGTGTGTTTGTCATTTCTTGCAGTGTTTACATACACAATTACAGCATAATAGGTGATCACGAGCAGGCTGGCCACAGCAATATTGACATTACCCTTAGCTACACTGAGGTAAGAGTGGGTCTTGTGCTGCTACGACTGGGTAAACTAGCATACAAAGGGCATTATAAATTCATAGTACAGTCGAGCATAGGGCATGGGAAAAAGTCACATTACAGTTACGTTGCCCAATGCAAGGGCTAAATAAAAGTACCATTACAAAAGGGTACAGGACTGGTTGAAGAGTTTAGGCGATAGATGTCGGTCTTATATGGCTCAGTCTCTCACAAGTCTCTCAAACCCACTTTTTTCAACAATTGCTTATTACGATATATACTTTGCTGCTAAATTTTAGGTGTTTTATGCTTAGAAGGAAACGACCTAGCGGATCTCCTTTAATTTTCAATGTTTTACAAAAAGTCCATTGGTTTTTTGCAATTGTTTTTCGTATTGTGATTTCTGTTTCAAAAACTGTACAAAACATGAAATCCTTAGCACTTGTCAGGTCATTTTACAACTCTTCCTCAAAATTATATAAGCTCAGCTTTTCTATAAGCTGCCGGTGTGGTACACATTCAAATGCCTTTTTTAGGTCGCAGAACGTGATTCCTAAGTATTCCCCTTTTTCATGACCACGAATAATTAAATTTAATATATGAATTATAGCTTCGTAGATTTCCTCGAACGAAAACCATATTGATTATTTTCAAATAGTTTGTTATTTTCAAAGTGCTCGTGTATCTGATTTTTTAATACAGTTTCGAAAATTTTGGAAAACACAGGTACTAACGATATCGGCCTGAAATTATTTGGTTCCATGACTCCACCCTTATGGATAGGTATGACCTTGGAAATTTTTAATACATTCGGATAGATACCTTTTATAATGCACTCATTAATGAGTTTAGTATAAGAATCACATCCTTCATCTGTTTTACTAATACTGCTGACATGCCATCGTTTATTATTTAGCTTATTAATGGCATCGCGAATGTCGTTAAAACTTACATTTTTAAATTTGAAAGACGGATACTCCACATCAGATTAAAAAAAATCAGCAATACTAGCTTGAGGTAGCGGCAAATTTCGAATTATATTATCAGGCGTTTTGATAAAATAATCATTAAGTTGATTAGCATGCAAGCATATATTTTTGTTATTGATTGTACGATTTCTATAATTATTTATAATTTCCCAATAGGTTTTTGGATTGTCACCGTATTTTATAATTTTCCTACTGTAATACTCTCTTTTTGCGCTTCTTATCTGATTCCTGTTTATGTTTTTACACACTTGTATGTGATTTTTTAGGTTATCATTAGGAAATTGTAAGTAGATCTCAGATAACAAACGCAAATTTTCTCTAGTTTTATACAATTCTGAGGTAAACCATTTATTTTTAATTTTATGTGTATGGAGTTTCTTTTTTACAAGGGGAGCGACCTGTTCTAATTTATGTTTAAATAAATCTATGAACATAGTGAACTTAGTACTTTAATTAACTACATAAACCTGTATAACAATGTTGGTACATATTTGACGAGTTCGCCTGTATTTCGAGTCCATTTTAGCCATAGTCTATCGCAAAAAACTGCAACGTTTAGCATCAAGCTTAGCCACTTGTAAACTTTGTACACTCCTGGTATCGCTGCTTCTAATTTGTACACCCCTGTCATCATTGTACCTAATCAAAGAAATAGGCAAAGAGAAAATAGAGAAGTGACTAGATTGGAAAGAGAACAGGAAAGAATAAAATATGAAGAAATTCTGACCGAAAAAATAAACAATATAAAAGACACGAACAATATAGAGAACTTATGGGAAACTATCAAGAACAATATAAAAGAAAGTGCCAAAAAGTGTGCGGGCAGCTCTAAGAAAGTACAGAAACAATGGTTTGACGAAGAATGTACAAAAGAAATAGAAAAAAGAAACAAAGCGAGAATAAAAATGATCTCAATGGGAACAGATGAAATGAAACGCGAGTACAAGGAACAGAGGAAGCGTTGTAAACATATATTAAGAGAAAAGAAAAGGAAGTATAATGAAGAAGTAATGAGTAGGCTTGAAGACAACTTTAAAAATAGGGAGGTTAGATCATTATACAGTGGTATAAGAAAAGAAAACCAAGGATACCAGCCCAATTCAATTTTCTACAAAAATAAAAATGGCAATTTAATAGCAGAGGAAGAAAAGGTGTTAGAAAGATGGAAAGAATATTTTGAAGAGTTGTTAAATGGAGATAATGTGGAGATAGAGGAATATGGGAAAGAGGAACAAGACCACAGAAATGAGGACGAAGATGAACCACCCACTACTCTAGAGATTAGAGAAATCGTGAGAAACCTTAAACAAAATAAGAGCCCGGGAAGTGACATGATTACGGCAGAAATGTTTAGGTTTGGAGGTAATGAACTAATGCAGAAAACTCAAGAGCTAATAAAACAAATTTGGTCAGAAGAAAGGATGCCTCGAGAATGGAGAGAAGCAATACTATGCCCTATTTATAAAAAAGGCAACAAACAGGACTGTGAGAACTATAGGGGCATAGCACTCCTCAATGTTTCTTATAAGATATTAGCAACAGCCATAAAAAAGAAGCTCATGACAAAGATGGAAGAGATAATAGGCGAATACCAATGTGGTTTCAGAGAAGGAAGAGGGGTGGTCGATCAAATATTTATACTGAAAGAAATCCAGGCAGAAAGCTACGAACACCAGAAAGAAACCAATATATTATACCTAGACTTCAGACAAGCATATGACAAGATAGTAAGAACTGAACTGCACAAGGCACCATTAGAACTAGGGATCAGTAAAAAGCTAGTAAATCTTATAAAAATGACTCTCACGCAAACAGAAGACAGAGTAAGAGTAAAGGGGAAAACATCAAATAATTTTGAGGTTAAAGTAGGATTACGACAAGGCGACCCTCTGTCATCAGTGCTGTTTAATTTCGTGCTAGAAAAAATCCTGAGAGAAGCAAACATCAATAGAACAGGACTATTATATCACAAAAAACACCAAGTGCTGGCGTACGCTGATGATATTACAATACTAGCGAGGAGTAAAGGCGAACTACAAGAAGTATTTAAGAGACTGGAACAACAGGCAAGAAAGATGGGTCTGGAAGTAAACGAAAATAAGACAAAGTATATGAGCTGGACAGACGATATTTTTATGGAGAATAGTCACCTAACGAGTAATTCAGGAAAAACTTACAATTTCGAAGAAGTGGAGAAATTCAAATATTTGGGAACAATTATAGCAAGGACACCAGGAAGTAGCGAAGAAATACAAGTAATACTCCGGGAGCCCGCGACATCAAATTCACGACAATTAGTTTAAGGTTAAATCACTCTTTGTTCTCTTATTGTGATACTACTTATCCCCAAAATGGGTTGCTGCCGGCGCACCCGCGGGGCCACCGGCTACCAGCAGGGTTGCAAATGTGTTGAAAAAGGAAGGGTGAATGTCAAACAAGTTTAAGGCTGAAACTTTGTATAATGTTTAAGGGTACTGAAAAATAGTGGAAAATGCTTTGCTGCCAGCGAAATCGCGGGGCCATATATTGCTGCCACCCCCGCAAACCCGTAAAAAAAGTCGGTCGGCCGGACTATTAGTTTAAGGCTGAATTTTTTTTTCCAAGTACTTTGATGTATATACTAATAGAAAAAACATTTGCTGCCGATGATCTGGTGGGACAGAGGCCAGGAAGTTGCAATCAAAGGTGACACGGCACGTGCCATGCGTACATGCCGCGCGAGTAATAAAATATTCTTTATTCGCAACCATATATGTAATGTTAACATTCCTGACCTCATTTGAGTGGGGGAAGTCGTACATTTCAGCCCGCTACTTCCCGCACTCACTTCCCGCACTTGAGCGGTACATTCCCGACCGCTGAGTAGGTAGGGACACTGGGAATCTCGTTGATCCATTCATGCGCGTTACAACCTGTCGTATCATAATATAATAGTTTTTCCAATTATTGTTTAGAATAAAGTGGTTGCGAATAAAATAGTATACAAACCTCGACAGGAAGTTTCCTTAGTCTCGAGATAATAGCTGATCTCTCGACAGTAATGAAACATTTCCCATCTCGGGCTGTAATATACTATTATTAATTTATTTACATTTTCGAAAATTAAACCGTTCGCGAATAAAGAGTAGATATTGTAAAGACACAATGTGTTTTAATTTGTGTCACTCGGTCAGGGATAATATAAATGTAAAAATTTTGTATCAATGAGCGGAGTCAGGAAATATTGGATTTTAGATATAATAAAAACACTATATCTCTTGAAGGAAATGCCGTTAACTTTCAGGGATGTATCGAATAAAATTTTGCAAAGTGCCTTAAATACTCAGGCACGCGTTATTATTGTGTCATTCGATCAATACTTTTCGCCTTCAATCAAAGATAACTAACTACGAGGAACTAATAGAAGTCGGAACTATCACATAAAAGGGCCCGGTCAAATTCGACTTTCAGATTTTACTTCTGAACTAAAAAACGTTAATTTCAAAGAGGCGTTGGTAGCGTTTCTCTTGCAAGATTGGACGAACGATGAAATGGCACCGTTCTTCAGAAATAAAGTTGTATAGGTGAACTACAAGACTTGTTACAAATTCTACCAAGAAGATATGAAAGTTGTAAAGAGCGAAGAAGAACATTTATCTTGTCCATTGCATGAAGAGTCAGACACGAAAATTATATTTCACTGCTGCCAAGTGGAACCCAATTCCAATGTCGTGATACGGTGGCAGCAATATATGGCCCCGCGATTTCGCTGGCAGCAAAGCATTTTCCACTATTTTTCAGTACCCTTAAACACTATACAAAGTTTCAGCCTTAAACTTGTTGGACATTCACCCTTCCTTTTTCAACACATTTGCAACCCTGCAGGTAGCGGTGGCCCCACGGGTGCGCCGGCAGCAACTCATTTTCGAGATTTGTACTATCAGAATAAGAGAACAAAAAGTGAATAAACCTTAAACTAATGTGACACTGAAAAGTGTCACGGGCTCCCGGACTATAAGAATAATGGCCGGAAATAGATGCATCAACGCGCTCAATCATCTTCTTAAAAATAAAGTGGTATCAAGGAAGTTAAAAGTGCGGGTATACAAAACAGTAATACGGCCGATTGCTGTGTTTGCGAGTGAGGTCTGGACTCTCAGAACCAAAGAAATAGAACTGTTAGGAGTGTGGGAGCGGAAAGTGCTTCGAAAGATTTTTGGTGGCAAGAAAGTTGACAACAGGTGGGAAAGGAGGACAAATCAGGAACTTAAAGAACTGTAGAAGGAACCAAACATCATAGGAGTAATACAAGCCCAAAGAATAAGATGGCTGGGGCATGCAACAAAAATGGCGGAACCTAGGTTGCCAAGAAAGCTATTGATGTGTAGTATCGGGGGTAAGAGACGACAAGGGAGGCCAAAAAAGAGATGGAAAGAGGATGTAGAAGGAGACATAAGGAAGATGAACATCACCGACTGGAAAACAAAAGCTGCAGACAAAAAGAAATGGCGAGAAATCGTCAACCAAGCCTTGGGCCGTCTAGGCTCGTAGAGCTATTATATATAAGATGCTCTATATCAAGGGATTAAAAACAATCACCGTTGAAATAATGATGTCAACACATGATCTCCCCAAAAATAAAAACACAAAACCATGTTTACAAAATATAACTTCAGTCAGTGTTGATACCTACAAGGAATAATAATCACAAAAAAACGATAAATTTAGGAATAAATTAATTCCAAGGTCAAATAAAATTAGATTAAAACAAAAACCAATGCACCAAAAGCTTATTCGTAATTAGTTAATTACATTAAATGTTCAAATAGTTCTTCTTTTCTGCTCTGAGTATTAAAGCTGTATAGAGAACTCACAATTAGCAAATATAATTATTTTGATTTATTTAAATGGAACACCTTGTATATCTTTGTATTTTTAAAAGTGCTTTTAATGAACTTCTGACATTTTATTTCCTATACCAAAATTCAATCGCTTTTCAGATTTAATTTTCTCCTGCTTTTTTTCGTTTTTGTTTTCGTATTTGTTATTTCCAGTTTTGAATAGTGGCTGGATTTGTGTTTTATAAACTTGGTTTTATCTTTTGTTTGAAAAACTCAAGTGTTTAAATCATTATTTTAACAGTGTTTAGTTTTTATCCCTTGAAATAAAGCATTCTTAAGGGGTTTAAATTGTTTTTTTTTGTTCAAACACGCATATCTCCAAAACAGTTGAATCTACAGATATGAAGTAACATATCAAAAGAAAGCTCATTAAAAGTGTTTTTCAAAAATACAAAAATACACAGGGAGTACCATTTGAAAAAAATTCGAAATCATTAAATTTACAAATATTGAGCACCCTGTATAGCATTAATACCCAGATCCACCATTTTACACTTGAAAGGTAGTTCACGAAGATCATAATTTTTTGGTAAAGTTTTCCTTCATTCAATTGTTTTCTGTTGCATAAAATCGTTAATATCTCCAAAACAGTTGACGTTAGACCCATACAACTTGATATAAAAATGATGAGTATTTTAATGCAAAACTTTGAAGCTACCCAAATATAGGGCGTTCCTTAAAAAAAAAGTAAGTTTGATTCGCCACCCTGTATAATTAAAACTATTTTAGTAATATGCACCACCTTCGTACCTACAACCTTTATACAGTGTGGAAATAAAGTAACGGATAAATTCATTAGCTTCGTTGATATTCATTTTTATGAAAAAATCTCGAAGGGGTGTAGCGATTTTGACCATAGGAAATATTTTCAGCTGACTTTCAGTTTCCTTTGTCATTTGTTTTAAAAGTTGTGACGTCATCAACTTTTTTTTTAAATAACAACCTGTATTTTTTATTATTGATTTTGGTAGTACTTTTTATGTTGTTTTCAATGATATAAAATTTTCAATATGTTACATCTGAATAAAATCGAGACAAATGGTCTTAAAATGTAAATATTAAAAACCAATGAAATGAGCAAAATAAATCTAGTTACCGGTGGATAAAAAAAAATAGTTACATGTCAGAATTAAACAATTTGTAAATGTCATAACAAAATAAGCGTTCTTTGCTTTTTCTAAATTAGAATTTACCTTTAGCAAATTATTTTATTATTTATTATTGTATTTTTCGATTGTTTTTTTTTAAATTTCAATAAAAAACGAATGTGCCGTCAATGACTTTACGTGAAACGTTTTTAATATTTAAATTTTAAGACCATTTTTCTCGATTTTTTCAGATGTAACATTGACAATTTTATATCATTGAAAATAACATAAAAAGTACTACCAAAATCAATAATAAAAAATACAGGTTGTAATTTAAAAAAGAAGTCGATGACGTCACAACTTTTAAAACAAATGACATAAGAAACTGAGAATCAGCTGAAAATATTCCCATAGTTTTAGAAATATCTTCCACCCCCGCTTCGTTGCCGGACCCTTTATTGACATATTAATTTAGAATATATAATTTATTTTTAGTTCTTGTAGTATCTTAGCACTTGCTAATAAAGTTAAATATTATTATTATTAAAACTATTAAAAAATATTTATTAGGTGGCTGGAATACTTTCTATCAAAATCAAACAGAAATCAGTTAACCGTCATATCAAAATGTACACAAATGCAGAATTAGCAGACATGCATTTTATGTATGGTTCGGCCCATGGTGTAAAGAATACAAGGTGAAACGTTCCCGGAGATGCGCGGTCGTACAGAAAATAGAGGGGAGATGTCAACCAATCACCCATGGGCCTACATAGGAAATCTATTATGGCCGCGACCATGGTGTAACCATGGACGAGTTCGTATATTGTGGCACTGTCAGTCGATGTCAAATTCGAGGTTAGCAGGTTAGGTTTTTCGCAAAAACCTAACCTCTAATTTGACATCGACAGCGTCTTCAACAATACACTTCAGTACTACCAATCGTGCCATTTGTGGGCCCATGTCCTATTGGTTGAATTTGAGGTCCGCCCACATTCTGCGAAACGTTACACCTTGTATTCTTTACACCACGGTTGGGCCCATGGAAATACCAGAGAGACACGTCGTTTGTATGAAGAGCTGTTTGCCAACCGAAGAATTCCAGAAAGAAGTATGTTTAGCAGAATTAACAAATATCTGTGAGAGTGGATCAGCAAGACCAATCACAATGGGACAAGGTATGCCAAGGTTGGTGAGTACTCCTGAGTTAGAAGAATGAGTGTTGCATTACGTAGAAGGTGACCCTAGAATTAGTACGTGAAGGATTGCAGTGGCAGAGGGAGTCTCCCAATTACAGTATCCTTTATCTAATAAACGTGTCTGTCCGGGACGTTGTTTTGTCTGTCTGGGACGCTGTTTCAGCAGCCAAACCGTAAGAGATAAAGATGAAAGTTATGAAAGTTATATGTTTGGAATGGTCATGTCAGGTCAGGAACCGAATTTCAGTCTCTAACACTAATTATTATCTTAATTTTAATCCTAACTTTTTAGGTTAGATTCTAGGCAAATTTTATCAAGGCGAATGCGACTGGTAGTTTGCTACCAACAATGACGTCATATACGTACGTGTGGTGAATACGCGTTCTATTTGCAAACGGTCTTTTTTGTTTTATTCAATGAGACATTTGTCTCACTGGACTGCTAGTCTGGAAAATATTACATGTACCTGTATCATGTACAGCGCAAGAGCTGAGTTCTGCCAGTGGCTTCAGCAACAATGTACTGATAATCCACTTTTACTGAATTCAATTCTGTTTACCGACGAAGCGAGATTTACATGAAATGGTATTACTAACTTCCACAATACTCGTATGTGAGCAGTTGAAAATCCCCATGCCATTTATGAATCAAGCAATCAACATCATTTTCAATTAATGTGTGGGCAGGTATCGTGGGAGACTGCCTTATAGGACCCTACGTTTTGCCGAATCGGTTGACAGGTGCGAATTATCATGATTTTCTGGAAAATGAACTCCCATGATGTGTCTTTACAATTACGCCTAGGGATGTGGTTTATGCACGCTGGGGCTCCACCACATTCTGACTGTCCACTCCATTCTGTGCAATAGTTCGTTTATTTTCTTACCTAACTCATCTCCTTCATATTTTATCATTTCACTATACAGTCTTGCAAAGTATCATGCTGAGTACGCATCGAGGTTTGCGATTTGTCAGAAATGAAGACAAGCAATAGTTGATCGCCTAATAGTATTTCAATATTAATTTAGATATGTCCGATAGTTGGTGAGACACACTGTATATAATTCATGTTCTTTAATGGGTATTTTGCCACCGTGTAAAATTAAAAATATTTAAAATCGAACGTTTTGAGGAATAATCTGTGCTTGTCAAATTAACAGTTTTTTCCAGTGGCCTTGCTTGCCCTCAACTTTCTGTCCTCATTTGATTCGTTGAAATTGTATGAAAATTAAAATTTTAGATTCTTCATATCTGGGAGACATTTCTACATACATTTAATACCGGATGTTGAAAACATTTGTATAATGGCGGACAATAAATTTAGGCCGGCTTGTCATTCGCTTGACATCTACTACTACTACTAACGGGTGTTGGCAGCCCATTTTGTATCTTTCTGTAATTCCGATAATTAAATAAACCTTTAGAACTGTTTTGGTACATATTTGGCGAGTCCGCCTGTATTTCAGACCCGTTTCGGCATTATAGTGTCTTTCTGCGGCAGCTTTCCGCATCACACAAAATCCTAGCCCGCACGTGGTTCTCGATTCATCGCTTTATGCAGCTGCATGTCCCTTTCTATTTAGAGCGTCTGTTTTCTAAGTTATTTAAAATTTAGCTCGTGAGAGCGAGTGAGAAAACCTTCTCTACTTTTATTTGAATCAACTGCCGATTTCTCTCGAACAGAGACAGCTGCAGTTAATGACGCGTGGCCCCAGCTTCCCATTGGTCACTCCAGCCATGTATGACGGCAGCTGGTCTCGTGATCACGCTTGGTTGCTTCGAGCGGCAGTTAGTCTCGAGCCGGCGTTCCTAGAGAGACGCTGCGAGCGTCTTGTCCCTGACGGCCACTTCCCGTGCTGTTGCAGTTTCTTGGGGCTCTTCTCGTTATGTGTCAAACAGTGCTTGGCCAGCGTCGAAGTGACGAGTGTTTTGTTGTTGGTGTCCGCACGGGGGCTTGCTGTTTGGTTCATTCATCCTTATGAAGGCGGGTTTCGCCTAATTTTGCCCGTCAATGTTTCGACGGGATTAATCGCCGAGTTATCCAAATTAGCATCTTTGCCCATTTCCATGTTTTGCCAAGAGGGCAGTAACATTACACCCAAGCTTGATGCATAGGGGAACATTCCGGATGCCACTGCAGTAGCGGATGATGCCCACAAGT
>OW679203.1:78047933-78096103 GCA_940337035.1 Agriotes lineatus
AATCGGCCGCCATTCGCCTCACTTCCCTCAAGTCTTTTCCTCGTTTCTCTAAACTTCCTTCCCATGTTTCTCATGGTCTGCCTCTTCCTCGTCTTCCATATGGTCTTGCTTGCAATGCTTGCTTTGGATATCTGTTTGTTCCCATTCTTACTACATGCCCATACCACTTTAACTGCTGGTCCTCAATTTTCTGTATTAATGCGATCTCTTGCTTCTGGTTCTGTCTAGTATGGTCCAGCTTTCCAATGCATACGTTAATGTTTTGCCTGCAAGCTCACTTCTTTTGAAATGAAATTTAACCTAAGAAGGAGGGAAATAAAACTAAGGAAGTATACAAGTATGTGGTGAAAAACTAATTGAAAAGCAGAACTAATCTACAAATGAGAAACAATTGGAGTAAAATACTAAGTGAAATTTATTGGATAATTACATTTGACATTGTATAACAACTGAATTGGATTACGTCGAGCTGTTGGTGCTAAGGGAAAGTTCCAAGGGAGGACCATCAGCAGTGGAAACACGTTTTAGGAAATTGGTGGATACGGTGTTGGAGTTGGGTGGCTAAAGCTAGGATCTATTTGGTTCCATGCTGTGGAAAAGATTGTATCCCAAATTCTGGTCAGTTGAACATCTGGTCTGTCATTGGAGCTTTTCGTTGTGATTGGGTACTGAAGAGGTTGAAGTCGTAGGCAGAGTGGAGCAGCTTGGTTGACATCCAGGACATTGTTAAGTCCAAGTGAAAGGTTGGTGATATTAAGCAGTAAGGTAAGCACTGAAATAAGAAAATAAAGACTAAAAAGGTGAATTTGTTATTAAAGAATTACTTCTGGTTGATATTGTTTTGTGGCAATGAAACGATATGGTATTTGTCATTTAATTTTCAAAGTTGTTTGACATATCATTTGACAGAAGTTATTTTTGACTTGTGATAAAAAAATTAAAAACCAGAACAGATTTCAGAATAAGCAATCTAGATAAAAGGAATCCACCCCTGATTTTCAGGAGCTAGCACAAAGAATAATTATTGATATTCAAATCATAAACAGGACAATTTTAAATTGATAAAAATGAATTCATAAACAGATTAATATCACTATACGTGAAGGTATAGCGGGTATAGCTTGTCTTTTTGCACTGCCACGGATAATTCCTAAAGCTGGCTCAGGGCCGACGAGTGGCTCTTGAGAACCCCTTCTGGCTAGAGCATCAGCTTCTTCGTTATTCTCTTAGAGGCCTGGTATCCATAGTAGTTTGACCTAGTTTTTTGTACCGAGTCTATTCAGTATCTGGCAACATTTCAGAACCAACCTTCGATCCTGGGTGAACACAGTGCTCTTAGTGCTGCCTGACTGTCTGTGTAAATGTAAATATGCAGATTGGAGTATCCTCTTTGAAGGTTCTCCTGGGCACACCGCCTGGAATACGGTGTCGTATTTTCCTAGGGCAACAGTGACTTTGACCCTCGGCCTGTAGCCGTAAATGCCACCACCAGATCCCCCCGCCATCCATGAACCATCTGTGTACAAGACAAGCCCCTCTGGAGCGAGGTGATGCTGTTGCTGACACCAATCGTTCCGATCAGGGATGCGTACCTAAAATTCTTTGTGGAACATATATAGCGAAGCCTTGAAATCGCTCCTTGTGAGAAGTTCTGAGACCTTCGGAAAATGTTAGATGATCCCTGACTGTCCCACTTGTTCCCTTTGCATGGCCGACATCTGTATCTGGCTGTATGGCTATATGCTGAATTCCTCCGCCTTGCTAGTTACCGGGCACCAAACCAAAGCAGCATATGTTATTATTGGTCTTGTAATCACAGTGTATAACCACATAGTAACACGAGGCTTTCGACCCCAGCTGGTTCCAAAGATCCGTCTGCATCTCCACAGGAAGGCAGTGGCCATTTGAATTTGTCTCTCTACATGAGTCCTCTAGTTTAGCTTTGAATCCAAGATGATTGCAAGATATCTGCTGATTCGGAGGGCTGAAGAGCTTTACGGAAGAGTGAGAGCTGTATAAAACCCACAATTCTCCATCTTTGCAATTTAGAGAGCATTATTGGCAATTACTCAGATACTCTCAATATTCTAATATGAGCTTAAAAAATGTTGTTCTCGTCTGCTCTGATTCCAGTTTTAAAGTGGTTTTCCTGAAGGTACTCTGCTCCTTCTCTGGTGCGAATACCGGAGTAGTACTTTTACTTCCGGTTATTATTTCATTCTCCAACACTCCTTTCTCTCTCACATCCCGAAATTATCGTTCTTGACTGACGAATTGGGGAAATTGAAATAGCTCTGCCTTTTACCCCAGTTCTCGAGTGAACTAATAACGGGAGTCGAAAGCAATAAAACAAACCAGAGTTTTCATAGAGAGGTCAGATAGGAAAGATAAAAGAAACAAGGGCTAATAAAACTGAAAATTAATAAATATTTTTATCCACCAACTAAATATGATCAACGATGTTAAGCAAAAAGACCCAATCCACCCATATGACCCATAGGAGTGTATTCTGAAGTTGTTAAAGGGCAAAATCCTTTTTGTTGGATATGTTTTTATCAGCTCACAACACTTCGGTCTCTTACAACAACAAAAACACCCTCACCCCTGTTTCATTTAAATACACGTTTTTGGATGCTACAGAATCGGATTCGCCCTTATTGAGTTTTTTATCTACACATAAATATTGCCGTGGAAAATATTTCAAATTCGAATTGTCCAGATGATTTTCCAAGTAGTTTCTCATATGAATAATCAAAAAAGAAGCAGACCAGAAGTGGACGTTGGGTACTGGGTCAAAAAATTCTCAGTGTACAAATTCAGCTCGAGCTTCTCCATTATCTGGTTCTTCTGGATATACGATATGTTCTACAGAAAACTTTTAAATATCAACATTACCAAGTTTCCTTGTTATTACATATTTATGTTTTAATATAAAAAGTGGAAGAATGACTAATTGCATAACTGCGGCTTTATCATGCCCTAGTTTTAATAATTCATACTTGATTAGACTTCAAATGCAATACTGATGATATCATTACGAGTTCTTGTCATTGTAGGTTATCATCGTAGGTCAACAACACTTTTCATAAATATTTTTATTTATTCAGCATTTGTTATCATAGAGTGTAACGCTGTATCTACTTTATTGTATTGTTCTCATGTCCTTTGCTAGAACAATATTGATAATTATCGCTTTACAACATTTTACCTTCAAGCTCAACTTGACGCGACTATACGATGTTTATTCGGAAAGAAATGTGACAATATGAACCATTAATCGAACATATATCGGCAAGTGCATATGATTATATCCTTAATTTATTAAATTGATTGGAATGGTTAAGGTTCGTTAATCTTGAATCTATATAATTAAAAGCAACTTTACGATTTAGACCAAACATATTTAAAGTGGCACTTATAGACGACGCAATGCAACCATCTCCCAGCAATTAACACCCAAGCAGACTTAATCTCATTCGAAGTCGGCGTGTCCTAATTTTGGCAGTTTATTATTGAATCCAAATTCAACATTATTTCCTACCGAAGTGATCATCTCGCAGCTGCCAGCGATCTGGCGCGTCATTACGCCGGACGTAATGAAGACACAAATATAAACGAACGATAACAGTTCACGGAAACTTAACCTTGCTTTCTAAGAATAGACTAATCTAGCCCGCATTTTTCGACTTAGTTCGCAAACTGGTGCATATCAAGTTCGAATAACAGCCGTGCCACGATGTGGTTTGCAAAAGTGTGGTGCCTCCTCGCAGTTGCAGCCGCGGTTGCCGGAAAATACTGGAAGCCCACGATTTACCAGAAGATCCGCCAAAGCCCCAAGCTGACGCAGTTCTTCTCGCTCCTGGAGTCCAACCGACCCGCTAAGCTGAATCTTCAGTATGGAGAAATGACTGTTTTTGTTCCTACCAACGAGGCTTTCGAGTGGTATAGTGGGAGGAACCTCAATGAACTCATCAACTACCACATGGTGTGGTACGCCAAGCAGCTGAAGGACCTCGAGAGCGGATTTTTGGCCACTGTGATTGAGGAAAACCCCCCGGTGTGGGTCACCAAACTGGACGATGATATCTTCATCAACAACGCCCGGATTATACCGGAATACTCGGACTACGTTTCTGAGATCAACAACTTGCCCAAAAAGCCGCAGGTGCTCCACGTCATCGACGAAGTGCTCGATCCGGTGGCAAGGCGCTCCTCTTTGGCACTGTACAACCCCTCAGCGTCCGATTTCTTGTCACGTTCTCAGTTTTGGGATTTGGGGGACCATAAAATAGATATGTTTTACAGGTACGTATTTTGAAAATAAACTAAAGATACATTCAAATAGTTGGGGAAAGGCATTAAATTAGTAAGTAAAAAAACTGAACCATTGATCCACGAGAGAAAACCAGCAAGCTGGATTTGCAATGTTGTAATATTACTCGCGCATGATTATTCAAGCGCCACAAAAAAGTTTCAGAAATTGTAATATTGCCTCAAACCATTACAATTTGAGGACTCGCACTCAACATAAATTCTAACCTATCTACTTTAACACAGTTTTGAATTTTTCAATATTCTTGCAGTCCAAAAACACTCGTGATTTATCTTTCCAAAATTCCTGATTCAGATCTTATTTCTACATGGCTTTACATTTTTTCCACAACTTTCTTGGGCTGCCTCTTCTATTCGTAGGAGTGTACTCGATCATTTTTTTGACATATCTCGTCCCCTGATCAGAAAATGGAATGTAGCTTCTGATTCGCACTGCGTCCTTTGGTAAGCCTTCTCTGGATATCTCTTGTACCTTGCTGTGTAATGTAACCTCTCAGGTATTTATATTCCTTACAACGTTTCATCGCCCTTTCTATGAGTCTTCTACATTCGGATAACCTTTCTCTGAATGTCTTCTGAGGGTACTCTGTTCTATAAAAAGCGTCTCAAGTATTATTCTCCATATGGCAAGTACTATCTCGTTCGATATAAGGTAAGTAGAGTTGACGTAAGCTAGATCCTAGTGAGTGGGGATGTCGTCTCCATTGTCACCTGTAAAAAATCCAACAGCTGTTCAGGTTCATGTTTTACCATACCTTTTGGACCTACCACCTCTCCATTCTTCTTTAAGCTCTGTCACTTCAACTGGACCTCTTGTGATCCTTCATACAAAAATCCTTCTGGAAGTGATACTCAATTTTATCTTTATTACTCAGTGGTTGCCCATTCTGTTCAGATTTTTCCCTGGTCACCTTAACCAATGAGTAATGAATCTTGTGTCTAGTTTCTTAAAGTTCTCCACTTCACTCTATATTTTTTTCATTTCGTGATAGACATTACTGTTGAAAGCAGGGTTGCCACCTTTCCAAAAGTGAAAATCGGGATCTGCACGAAGGGAGGAGGGAAGGTTCCGAGTAATATTACGTATGTTTGGAGATTTTAACGAGGTTGGCAGCTTATTTTGTTTCAACAGTGAAACAAGGAGATGCGAATTGAAAAATAACGAAGGTAAACGTTCGTGCACAAAAACACTGGTTAGCAAATTTTGCTAAGGGCTCAAACTCCACTTTGTTGGTGTTATGTACACAGAGTTATTAATGATTCTCCTATGAGGCATTCACGATCATTCCAGAGGGAAATGTAATGTTTACTAACACAATAAGCCCAAATGACATATTGAGGTGTAATATAATGCACTGATTGACGTTAAAATTCTATAACATATGTTTCTCTACAGATGTTTATAGCAGTCGAATACTTTCATATAATAGCTGAAGTATTTCTTTGTGAGAAATTTGGTGTGAAGAGAACACGTTCGTGTTCTAATCGATTTGCTATTGCTGGTGATCCTGTCAATTGCTCGTTGCTGAACGTTTCTTCGCGAACAGACCTGTGACAGTTCAGGCGAATTGGAAAAAGCCATTACCTCACGGTTATGGAACTAGCAGTACATCTGCTCGTGAAGCAACTTTAAGCAACGAAAAATTGGCAGGATCACCAGCAACAACAAATCGACCGGAACACCAACGTATTATCTTCACACCAAATTTCTCACAAAGAAATACTTCAGATATTATGTGAAAGTGTTCGACTGCTATAAAAATATGTAGAGAAACATATGTTACAGAATTTTATTAAAAATCTGTGCGCTATGCTTACCCCTCAATATGTAATTTGGGATTATTATGTGTTTGTAAACATTACATTTTGTTTCCGGAATGATTGTGAATGCCTCACAGAAAAATCACTAACGTGTCTGTGTACATAACACCAATAAAATGGGGTCTCAGCCCTTAGCAAAATTTGCTCACCGGTGGTTTTGTACACGAATGTTTACTGTCATTATTTTTCAATTCGCATCGCTCTTGATTCACTATGGGAACGAAATAAGTTGCCAACCTAGTTAAAATTCCCAAACATAGGTAAATTTCACCGAAAAACCTCTGCGACTTATTAACTTGTCAATCAGACACGTTAAAAATACACTTATCGCCTGCATTATGAGTTATTCGAAAAAGCAAAATGAAAAATTAAAGTAAATTTAATTTTAGTAGAAAATTATAAACGACTTGTTTCTGTGTTTCTCCAATTTCACTTTTTGTAATTTCGTGCTCTAAAGTTCAAAATCGAGACATTTACCTGCCATTGCGCTGGGACGTGACCCGACAAAATCGGGGCGGGTGGCAACCCCGGTTGGAAGCGTGTAATTGTGATCTCATTCTTTCTTTTGGTTTTTCTTTGTTCTTTAAGTTTGACTGTATTACTCCTCTCTCCAAAATCTTTGCCTGGAATTATATGTAGCGCTTAGTTCTCCATTACTTTTAAAGTACCTCGTCTCGTCTTTATTATTTCACGATTTCCATATTATTTGTGATATGTGTATCTTCAATATTCTGCTCTTTTTTGTATATACACCGCTAACCTGTCTTTCAATTTTTGTAATAACTCTCTATATCTTCTTGATGGTTTTTCTCTAAATCTGTTATCTAATGGCAATGTATGACTGACTATATGTACTATTTGAGTTTTATTTCCTTTTTTTTTTGGTATGCATTCCAAACTTCTCTGATTTTTACTTGCATTCTTAATGTGGGCTAACTTTGCACTCGGCCTATTCCAAAGCTTGTGAGGAAATTTCCAGGTCAATTACGTCGTAACCGATATGCAGGATCCTTACTAATGGCCACTCATTTCATATTTCGGTCGATACGTTTATCTCACGTTTTTTACAGCTTTGATATAGGTATCCCCTTTGGTCAACTTTGCAGTTGCCCTTCGTCTTGGGCAATTAATATTACGTCATCGACATAAAATATTATTTCGTCCCCAATTTGCATTAAGCAGCATAGCTATTTCCACTTTTTAAAAATTATGTCTTTTGAGATGCTCCTTTCTTCCACTTCAGTGTTAACATCTATACATAGGTCTCCAATAGTTTACATTTAATTTATTGTTTTCCTTTTTTGTTAATAGAAAGGGACATAAGCCCAGCCCTTGCGGTGTCACCGTTTATGCTACATTTATTAAGTGTTTTTAGAATTGATACTCAATGTGAGAAATGTTTAATTTCTTTATTTTGTCTCCGATTATGCGTTCTTCCAACTCCTCCCAAGTTGAAATCCAAAAGTTTTTTTAACATTAAGGTAGTCTTCATAGTTGCCATGTTTTCTTAGTCGATTTTTTAATATTTTCTTTGCTAATCAATAGTTTCCCATTCTGTTGTCTTTTATTTTTCTTCTTCTGAGAGGTCGACCTTCCAACTATTTCATAACGGTTTTCCACGTCTTTCTGTTTTTACTTTTTTCTTCATTTCTTGATAGACATTATTATTGGAAGCTTGTACTATGTGACCTATATCTTGTAATTGTAGTCTCGTTTTGTTTCTTATGTTATTTCTAGTCGTATACATATACTCCGCTCTTCAAAATAGTTCCTCTAAATATTTTATCCAATGATGATGTATCACTGGCTACGTGTACTATCCGAATTTCATTCTTTGTAGTCATTCCAACCTCGTAACAGGATCATTATTAATGGTCACTCATTTGATGTTTCGGTATAAAATATTATTTTTCTTCCACAATTTGTTTCTTCGATCAGTTGAAATTAATCAACGCAAAATCAGATTAGATTGTGCAAAATTTGATATAAGTGTCTTTCCAACTATATGGTTCCACTGTATTTAAAGTAGTAGCACTGTTATCTTCATTCTACAGAAAGGTCCTATCATACCGAAAAGAGAACCTCTTTAAGTCTGAAGGCAGCTTCACATTTTTCGTGCCGGTTAACGAGGGCTTCACAGACTATCGGCAGCAAATGTTCGATGGAAACGTCATCTACGGCCACGTCATTCCCAACAGAGTACTCTTTACGAGGCCGTGCCCCAAGGACACCCCTTTCGAAACCTTAGCGAACGGCGACTACCTCTACGTAGTTGTGCTGCTCTCGGGAACCGAAGGTAAACTCTTCGCAAAAAGTCACACGCTCGTGGGTGACTCCAACCATCCTGCCGGAGAAATCGTGGCAGAAATCGTGAAGCCCAACATCCCAGTGAAGAACGGGGTCGTGCATCTCATCAAGCGCCCTCTGGTCGTGTTCGATCGCAGGCTCACCCTCTTCCCGTACTTGCCCATAACCGATAAAATCGCCATGGATCCAACTTTAGATTTCAGCCTTTCATTGGGTGAAAGGACTAAGTTCAACATGTTGTTGAAGGATGAGAAGTTGAAGTTCACTTACTTCATCCCGAGAAACAAAGCGTGGGACACTCTCCAATATTTCTTGGAGGTAAACTCGACTTACTTCGACGATATCATCGTTAAGTACGGACGGTCAATTCTTAGCAGGCACCTTCTTGTGTCTAACGTTTCGTACACTATTGAAGATCTGCGGCAAAAGTCTAACCTGACAGACACGGCCGATGTGGATTTGCCGACGCTTGGTGGTATTCTCAAAGTTGGTATTGGGGAACTGGATGACAAGTATGTGATCTACTGGAGAAATAAGTTCATACCCATACACAGAGCTAATTACATGTGCACGAACGGAATTATCCATATCGTGGATGATGTGTTCATGAATGAAGAGGATTTGGAACGTCAGGATACTCAGGCACAATCTTCGACAAATCCTCTTAAGTTGCTAAATATGTTGATTCAAGTGACTTTGTAATGGTAGTGTATCCCTGGTGTGTCATACTTAAGGTCAATAAAATGTGATGAATTAAAAATAATTTATTTGTTGAACAAAACATAATTGTAACCTAATTGTATATAAACATAATATAAAATATACAAAAAACGATCAAATTAACAATATGGCTCAAAATTAATATTTATCATACTTTCTATATACATTTGCGTGACTATATACGAGGGGAACTAGAAAAGTTATCTACCTAACTACGAAACGAATTACATACGGTTTTTTAAATAATTTTATTTTTCAATATAACCTCCCCCAACTTCAACGCACTTATGCCATTTGTCCTTCAAAGAGTTAATGCCCGTTGAAAAAAAAAATTCTTCTTGGTTCTCAAAATAGTCCTTGACTGCCTTCTTCAAATGCTCGTCTGTTTCAAAACAACGCCCTCTGAGATTCTTTTTTAGGTTTCTGAATAGATAGAAGTCGGACGGTGCCAGATCCGGACTATAAGGTGGATGGTTTAGCCCAATAAAGCGGCATTCCTGCAGAATTGGTTTGTTTTTACCGGTCTTATGCACGGTCGCGTTGTCATGAAGATTGAGCGACTCACCGTGTGATAAATTTGGACGTTTTTTGACAATAGCTGTACGCAGCTTTTTCAGGGCGTTACCATAAACCTCTCCAGTGATTGTAGAGCCTTTAGGCATATATTCAATCAAAAGAATACCTTGCATGTCCCAAAAGATGGTTGCCATACGTTTTACAGCTGAAGATTGTGTGCGGGTTTTCTTTGGGTGAGGAGACCCCTTATGCACCCATTGCATAGACTCTAATTTCGTCTCAGCGTCCCAGTGATGTACCCAAGTCTCATCACGAGTCACTATCTGCATTAAGAAGTCGGGGTCCGCTTCCAAAGATTCCAAATTGTTTCTACAAATTTGCTGTCTACGCAGCTTTTGCTCAGGAGACAATAATCTGGAAACTCACCTTGCTGAAACTTTACTCATGCCCAGTTTGTCGTGCAATATTGTCAAAACGCTAGGTTCGGGTATTTCCAATGCTGTAGCAATGGTGAAGACTTATATACGGCGATCCTCAAGAACCATGGCTTCCACTTTCTTGCACATTTCAACATTTGTCGCTTCTGCAGGTCTTCCACTTCTGGGATCATCTTCTATAGATTACCGTCCCCACCGAAATTGTTTTGACCAAAATTTAATTGTGAAATATGACGAAGCATCGTATCCATAAACCGCAATCATTCGTTCCCGAATCTTTTTCGGATTGTTGCCTTCCTTTGTAAGGAATTTTATTACACTTCGATGGTCTAATTTCAAAAGACTCATTTTTAGACACAAAACACTCCACAAAATATAAAATTACTGGCGGATATGAATCAAATTTCTCATACAACAATGAAAGACTTGTCACTGTTTGACATTACAAGCTGAAGCTTATCAATTGTTTCTATCATGGCTAGGTAGATAATTTTTCTAGTTCCCCTCGTATCATACAATCATTTACTATTAATTAGGTGTTTGAAAGCATTCATAAATCAAACAAATTCTTTAGGGGCCCGATTTAAATTTAATAAATCAAAATGTTCCATTACTTATTTTCCATTGCGCCATAACTGAAAGCTGGACTAAATTCAGGCCAATGAGGAAATTGCTTCGCAACATGATAATTTTATTTCAATTTTTATGGACGCTGCAGCTATAAACAGTAATCAATACGACTAATGCACGGGGCAGTAAAAGCCAGTAGGTAAAATAATAGTAGCCTGTGGGCACGCCGCTATTTTATTATATTTTCTTCAATTGCAAGTATAGTTCATGTCGGTCGGCATAATAATACTCGGCCTTCGTTTGCTTCGATATATTATGTTATATTGACTAAAATTCTTAGATATATGTCTTAGAGAGTTAGAAAACAAACTGTCAAGATCTCTTTTGCTTGCATTCCTTCCAGTCTGTTATCAATAATTGTCGTAGGTTTCTTTGAGCCTCCTTCTGCCAAGTCGTTTTTGGTCTACCTCTTTTTTTTAATGCCCCCATTCTTGACGCTAGGATTTTACTAGGCAGTTACCCTTCTAGTATTCTCAACCATCTCACCCTTTAACGCATTTATCGCGTCTTCGATGACGGGCTCACCATACAGCTCTTTAATTTCTCCCCATTTATGATTTACATTTTCCCACCTAAAGTCCTTTGTAGCACTTGCCATTCCCACAATCCCAAATCTTTGTGGTCCGATTATTTCAGCGCCCAAACCTTACCCTCGTACGCGACGATCGGTTTCATAACTTATTTCTACACTCTCTGCACGATACTACTTAAATCTTTAATATATCATTTAATGCAAATACGCATCTACTACCTGCCATTATTCTCGCTCCATCCGTATTTCCCGATTGTTTTGCTATTACTGGTCCGAAGTAAGCGAAACTGTTGATCACATCAAATTTATAGGTTTTGTTTTTCCTAGATGTTGTTTAGAGCAATTTATTTGCCATATCTAGCTTTGGTGGTTCAATTTGAGAGTATTCCCCATTTGTTATATTCGGCGTTTCTTGTCCACTCATATTCATCTTTGTTTAATAGGTCTTCAAAATATTTTGCCCATCTTTCCATTGTTTCTACCTAACCATTGTCCTTTGCTTTTCATTAAGACTGCGGTGCCATATGTAACGCGGCATTTCGTATCCCCATCGTTGGGGTCATTTCTATAACGAATCGTTTCGCTGGTACTCCCTTATTTAATTTTTGTAACACATCTTTACTGCCTTATTTGTTTATCTGGATAGCTCAGTGCACATGACACTCTTTAATTTACCTCATCTCGTAGCTAAGAAGCGCCACTCTGTGCCAATACCAGGAAGCTGACCTGCAACTCGGGTGCTGAAACAAACCTCACATTAAAAGCCTATTTGTTCACACAAATAACCAGTAAAAGACAGGGCAAACTAACCTTGCCATGCGTTAACTTACTCGCAAATGCTAAATCTACATGCAGCCAAATGGTACTCAATTTGAAATCCCCGTGCAATTATTTAGCCTACGTATCTATTTGTCTATTAATCGCATTCCTTTCTGTCAGTGAAACCACTCAGCCTTGAGCGAACGAGTATCGTCGAAACTGCAAACATCTCCTGTATCGGGTTACTTTAAAATCATGGCTTGAGAACTGTCACCTAGCCCTCGGACTGGCCCACGTCATCAACCTTAAATGACTCGATGTACGGAACTTTCTCACGGATTCGTCGGGAACTGGCTGCATGGTTGATCGGCTCTCTGACGGATTGCGTCACAGAACAATATGAACCCCGCAAAACCCTCTGGTTGTCTTGTAGATGAGTACTCACTAAGTACACGGTTAATTGACAAACACTTAGGCAGTAAATTCTATTTATGCGCTGCTTTATTTAGCTCGCTGCGGTGGATTTTCACAATGAGCCTTGAGGCATGGCACTGGCGCAACTAAAATCTCCCCGCAATCTCTGTTGGATGCACTTCGACCGCTGCATATATAAAATCGCTTCGTGCACTAAAGCAGTGGCGTACGCTCGTGTAATTTAGCTATACTAAATCACAATAATTAAACATAATACCCAGTAATTAACAATGAGAAAGCATACAAACACAAATCGACTATGTACTTTAATTACGTAATTTATACAATGGATGCCGAGTTCCTGTTTCACTGATGCTTCCATTTGATTTTCTTCATTCTTTCGGATTCCCTTGTTTTTGTAGCTGTCTCCTAACTGTTCCATAATGTTTTCTCTACTTTTCCTCTTTTTTCTCGACAGAAGCGCTTGCATGTTCTTTGTTCTTGATATGTACTTGTAGTTTCCGTGGATGTATCTTCGAAAATTGTCAGTCCTTATCGTGAAGTAATTTTACTAGATTTTCCGCTACCCAGCCGACGTGTTCAAATGGCATTTAGGCTCCCAGGGAAAAACCCAAACCTGTTGCTCGTTAGGCGAAGAATTTCCAAGTGTCTATTACAAAACAAGAGAAGGAGTAACTCCTAGATAGGCAGTGTAATATTCACACAGGAATTACATGTATACAGTGATAGAGCGATTATATCGTAATGCGGTAAGTTTTACGATACCACAAAGTTCTGAAGTGAAGGAACGACGACCTCAATGGGTGGCGATGTTTGGAATCTCTAGCGCCGTGAAGGTAATCTGAGGCAGACGCTATGGTGAAGCACGGAGTTCGGCAGAAAACCTAGGGCACTCCCGGGGTCTCGAGAAGGTTGGGCAGTAGTTGAAATTCGGCCAGCGTTGAAAAAACAAAATCAATGGAAAGATTCTGGACTATGCATAAATCAGGTCCGATAAAAATCGATTTTTGAAGCCACACGATAACTCAGTTAATGAAAACGAAAAATAAAATCCCCAGGGTTAAAGTAATGCAGTGTTTTAATTGTCTCGAAATGACCGAAACGTCTTCACGGCCGTAAAATTACTTCTGAACACTGTGGCATTACGAAAATGAAAGCACGTAAGCCTTACCGTCCACACATACGTGCTTGGTTTTCTCAATTCACCAAAGGAAAATACTCAGCCCGAATCATGAACCGGTGTAAAAGCGCCCGCTCCGCCAGCAGCGTCTGCTTGGGGTCGACTACTGAACTAAAGTGAAGAGCTGCATAAACCGGTCACCTGCTTCGCGTTCCGCGAAAAATCATCCCTTCCAACGGTCTAATAGCAGGGGCTTGCGCTTGAAATGATACATCCGAGAAAATATTTCAAATTTTCCTTTGTCTTTAATATAGAGTCCATAAATTTATTTTTCTACAATTCATGTAACACAAATGTGAAAATTTTCAAAGGCAAAGAGATCAAGGCCGCATTCAAACGTTACTTTTGTGAGAATCTTGTTCTTCTTCAGCTTATTCTCGTCCACTCCCGTACATAAGCCTCAACTCATATTTTCCAAGTTCTTCGATCTTCAGTTTTCTTTTTAAAAGTCATGTCCAGCGGTTGTATTGACGTCATCGAGCTACCTTCCTTGAGGCCTTTTCCTGTTCCTTTTCGTCTGCCTCGGTCTCCAATGCTTAACTTTAGATGTTTGATAGTTTTGCCGAGCTACATGACCGACGCATTTGTTCAACCTCATTTCAAATTCTGTGTTTCAGACTTACACCTATCATAGCTGTTTTCATAGCTCGCTGTGTGGCACAAAGCTCATTTGCACTCCTAGCGGTTAGGGTTTTTGTTTCTAGTTCATACATTATTACAGGAGAAACAGACGTCGAATGATTTCCTTTGAAAATGTCTTGGGTCGTCTTTGCTTTGAATTATATGCTTGACCTTTCTGACAGTTGCCCGTGACAGCCAAATTCTTATTTCTGCATTATGGTTTCTCTTGCCAAATTTGGTAGCATGACAAAGGCTGCTAATCGTCTCGCATTGTGCAGGACAGTCCCACCATAGCAGTATTGGTCCCATATTCAAATAATGCATTAAAATCGTCCCGCAAAATTCCTTAGTATACTTTTATATTCGTAATATATTGCTGCAATAATTGTGTTGTTTTATTTCGCGTTTGTTATAAAATGCATTCGTATGATTGAATATGTAGTGCATGTAACCCCTCTCTCGTACGTGTATTTCATTTATTTTTGAAAGTAGATATTTGAATTTCGGTACAGAGGTAGAACTTCATGGGCTGCATTTCTTAAGGCAGGCAATTCAACTATTTATTTATTTATTTATTTATTTCGCACTCAGCCAACAGCCGTTAGGCCAATTGTAGGCGTCGCTGTGCATTTATGGGTACAGTGGCTATATAAGGACAGTGTGGTCAATTTTGGTCCTGTTTCTGATTGGTTGTTTTAAAATCCGCCATTAAGAGTCGTTTTACGAAATTACACATGGTCACACAAAATTGCTTCTAAGTCCTTTATTATTGAAAGTAGCCCCAATATGAAGTGGACTGAAATAATCCTCATAAAATTCTACAGTGTTCTGTGTAAGCGAATGCCGAATTTTCGTTTGCATAAGTAAATATCAACGAGTTAAAGTAAAATGCTTTTTGCGAAAATTGCGCATTAGTCGAAATCAAAAGCTATAATCAACTATATAATTGTCGTAATGCCAAAGATTATTGCATCAAATTAAAGAGAATTTATGGGCTACGTAGCACTGAATATTCTATTCCTCTAAATAAACTGGTGGAATAACTACAACGGTTTGATTATGAATATAAAAAAAAAATTGTTGCGTTTTTGTACGTAATCTCTGTGTCGATCAACGCAAAATGTTGTCATTTTTCGTTTTCTATGTACAAAAACACAATAAAGAAGATAAAAAAGGACACCTTGACTTATAATCCAATATTAGGTTGCTCGTTAACGAGGATTTTTAATCGCTGGCAGCGATTCCTTACGTTTCACATCGTCTCTTGCCGTTTAATTCTGTTTAAGTATATTATTGACGTTCTCGTAAAATTAATGTTACACTGCACATTTGACCACCTCATATTGCACAAATTTCGCGATCGTGGGTATACAGCGCTCTGCAAAGCATCTCCGAACTTCACATATGTCCAGTCCGTATAAAATGACGTTTATGTCACAATTTAGCAGGGTGACGTTTGTCTTACAATTTAGCAGGCCGTGCACAGAACAATACCTAAGGGCGTGGCTGGTTGTTGTAGAGACGACTCTTAATGGCTGCCTTTTTTTAAAATTGACCACACTGCCCTTATATAGCCACTGTATTTATGGGGACTTCCAACCCCACTAACGACTGTCATGATGTTATTATGACATCCGGGACCAACTATTTCCGTGACAGCCGTATCACGAGGCGCCGAGAGAAGCAGCCATGGAACTCCCATCCAAGTTCTGACCAGAAAGAGCGTTGCTTAACTCTATTGATCGAACGTGGACGTTTGTTCAAGCTACACCACCCGGGACCCTTCTATCTGATGTAAACCCAGCCTACTGTAATTTCGCGAAAATGGCAATTTACGATATTTTTCAGTGCGTTAGATATCGAAAAGACGTACTAGAAAAAGTTGTCCAGAATCTAATTTTAACACCGTATAAGGAGTTTCAATGCAAAATTCGCATTTTCATTTATAGTAACTTTGAGCGAAGGAAGAATTTTTTATCATTAAATATTCTAATTTTTATTTTTTTCTTAAACTAAGAGGTTCAAGTGTAATTTTGCTGTGCCAACGCAATGACTTTAAACTGACGTTTAGTACAAATTGCTATTCAAAACTGATAGAAAACAATTTCTACTTCGTAGCTCAGTCGTCAATGCATATTACCTCAGTTGTGGGTATAGGTTGTCAACACCGCTTTGCTCTGAGTCTGCTTTGTTTACACCTATAATTGTAAACATAAACCCTCTAATTCCGCTAGAAATAAAAGCCGGGCTGCTTACATAACCGTCATGTACTCTATATGATGTTACACATACATATATAGATAAACGAAGTATAAGACCATAATTCACAAATGCTATACGCCGTCAATAATAAAAAGTAAAGTTTAGTTTAAATCGCTACGGGCTAAAGACTAAGTTTTGCACGCATTTACAACAATATAAAGACCAAAATGTCAAATATTATCGCTAACGTGAGCGTCCGCGCAAATATGGTACCACGTACGCTTAGCCACTACCAATTACTGCCTACTGACTTCGAAACCGGCGTCCCAATGCCTCCTTAGGATATGATGCAATCTTGTGCAATGCTCAAACTGTGATATCAGTTACGCCCTATGTCGGCGATTTGATCAAATACATTGCTTGCAAATAAACTAACCTGATTCCCTCTTCTACCGCATGCAAAAGCTGGATTTAGCTTCGATGATGGCGTCAGTAGGTTCAAACAGCACTCAACACGTTGACTGCTAAACGTGGTTGTTGCACCCTGAAGTTACCGTCGACGTTTTCTGCTGAGGATTAGTTATATGGATCTCGAGGATGCTTCCCCAAGGTTGCACTACACTCACGAGGCTCTTGATATTAACCCCCAGAAAACAAACGGCGGCTGCGGTCTTCAGAGGCAACCGCAACCGCTAATGCCTTACTTCCGACCAAAAGCCCGCGAACTTGCACACACACGCACACGTCACAGCGCCCTTCCATTCTGATTTTAGCTGCATCCGGCGTGGCTCACTAAGCACGTGAATATCAATTGGCGTAATCTAATAGGTGAAATATAAAAAGTTACAGTTTAGTTTTACTTAGCGATTTTAAATAAAAATAAGCTCCGGTGAAACGAATCGGGCCCGTTACACCATGTCCACATTGATACCCTCAATAGTTGGCAGCCTTAGGTATGCCCAGGGATACGGAAAGTTCGTTCCCCACATTTCGTTCCCCACATTTCGTACCCCACATTTCGTTCCGGGGATATTTCGTCTCCCCACATCTCGTACCCGGAAACTTCGTTCCCGAGCGAGCTCAATTTGTTTCCTAGATTACAAGGTGTTGAAAAACGAGTGCAGCGATCGGAATACAGTTAGAAACTTAAAGATATTTTAAATAATTTATATTATAATAACAAAATAAATTCTATTTATTAAAAATGACGGTTTAATCTAAGTACGTATCTTCCTGATATTTTTTATAGGGCCGTAATTTCTCATTCTGAACATAGAGCATATGCTCTTTGGTAAAACTAAAAATAAAATTTAGTTCCCTCTTGTAAACTCAATCCGGGGACATACTGTATATAGTTCTTATCAGTTTATTATAATAAACAAATTAATTAAAATATCTTTTATTTTCCAACTGCATTCCGATCGCTGTACTCGTTTTTCAACACCGTGTAATCTAGGAGACAAATTGAGCTCGCTCGGGAACGAAGTTTCCGGGTACGAGATGTGGGGAGACGAAATATCCCCGGGACGAAATGTGGGGTACGAAATGTGGGGAACGAAATGTGGGGAACGAACTTTCCGCAAACCGCCCAAGACACGCATATTCCTCAAAATGTTGTAATATTATGTTCCCAATACACATCGGTTCAAAGGTTTAGTATGACTTGTACCACAGACAAGTTCATGTGTAGGTCTATGCTTAGTAGAGGACCTAGATGTCACCTGTCATTTAATTTTAAAAAGAAGAAAGACACAAAAATGTTCTTTCTTTTTATCATGTTGCCAGCCGATATTTTGACAACGCTAAATTTATCAGAGGCGTAGAACCAACAATCAAAATGGTTGTCGAATGTTATATTTGAAATTCTAAAGTGCACCAATCGACTGTCATTCTAGTCTAACCTAAAAATTTAATTTTGACATTTTTACTACTAGACTCAAGATTGTCGGAAAATGGCAACGTAGATTTTTGCAATTTGGTCAAAATACACTTTTGCTTTTGTCAGAAATGCCATCTAGGTACTCTAATGCTTAGTGGTGGAGTGTGTAGCTTTTGCAGCATTACTTTCAGACTATGATGTCTGCAAATAGGACCCATAAATCCCTTTTCTTTCCCAACTTAGGTTTACAAACACATTTTATAAAACTGGTGTGAAGAGTTTCGGTGATATTTTTGTCGTACTCTTTTCTATATCTCCATTTTCTCCCTTATAGTTTTATCATCGGTCCGTGCGAGCATAGTAGTTTTACTGTATAAGTCATTCATGAGGGATGAGTACCTCGAGTCTATTCTGGCATCACATAAGGCTCTCAGAAAGACCACTTTTTAACTAAGTTAAAAGCCTTCTGATTTAATTAATTACAGCTCAAACCTTAAGCATCTACTTGGAAACCCTGATTTGACAGCGCTATTTGCCGTAGCATAACATAAAAAATTAATAATATCAACAGGAAAGGTCAAAAATTGCTAAGAATAAATTTACATTCAACAATTTGAGCAAAAATGTATATATTAAACGTTTTTTAAAAACATTCTGAATGCAGTTTTCCCACTACCATCGCATTTCTCGCGTTATTAACTGCATCTTGTTGACACGATGACCCACGTTGCAATTGCTCTCATTATCCTCGTTACGCTCGCCGGCATTCCAGCGTTCGCCTCTTGTCCCAGCGGTATAACCGAGAAAATCGAAGCGACCGGGCGTGAAAAATGCACCTAACGACTTTTCCGCTGCCAAGGCTAATTTCGACCCAAACGTGCCGCTCCAGAAAACAAACATTTCCACCAAAACAAACTCCTCGAACTAGCATTAGCCGCGAACGTTTTGTAATCGCCCGAATTTGTTGTGGAAAACAACCCTGAAAATAGATCACATCGCACGTTTTGCCAAGGAAAACACTTTTGATGTCCCCAAAATTTGCCTCGCTGCGATCAGCTGCAAAAGGCCCCCAAAAGTGACTTCCGGAAAGTGCACGTGTAGACTTTTCCCCTTCCCTGCCGAGAAAAACTGTCGGATTTGTCAGTCTCGCAGGAAAACCGTGGCGAGGTGTTTATTTCTTAAGTAATTTGTCTAATTATGACGTAATGAACAAACTGTGTATTCTTAGACGATTATTTGTTTAAGTGTGTACTTATTGAAAGCGAAGTGCAACATAACAATACGCTTGGACCTCATCTACCATTTTTAATATTGAACCTGTAAGTGCATTGCAACTTGTTTTTGCCTGTTGTTAGTAATCAACTACTATTCTATAAACAATAAAAATACAATATTGCTTTCTAATTATTTTGACGTCATCCGGTATATTTATACTCCTTTGTCGAAGGAGCTGTGCACACTAATGAGCTTGTAAAGTACCTACTGGTAACATACTAAAGTTTGTCATACTAACCACCTCATTTTAATAAAAGAATCGTTCTTCTTCACGATAAGTATTACCTCATGAATTAGAGAAAAACAACAATGGAACTGGCTGTCTCGTAATCGATGGCACTTTACACATTGAAAAGTCCTTGCTCTTCAAATCATATATTGGAGGATGATATAACCTTGGTGATACGCAAGTGGAAAAAAATTTAATGTGGCTCCACATGTGCCTTTTTCCGAACGTGCGACCGTGGGAAGACAGATCTACATTGTAAGAAAGTTTTCATCTAAATAATCTGTTATCTATAAATAATGTTCTCACAATAAACGCCTGTAAACAAGTACATAAACTACAGCTAATTGCGTTTTCAAACAATACACTTCGCGTTCTTAAATGTGGTGTTCAGAATATACCATTTATTGCAAGTGCAATTCAAATAATAATAATGAAGCCACGTGTTTCGAATACTTTAGAATAGTGTGTTTGTTATTATGTTCCTGTGTAAACAAGAAACTACGCTTTAGACCAAATTTTTTTAGATAATATTTGATTGAGGCTTATAGTCATAATAATATTTTTATTTTACTTTGCAATATCGCCCTTGAATGCAATTATTAACATTTTTATCGAGTAAAAGTCGCAATAACCGGGCATAATTGAGAATTATTCCAGAAAGAAATGAATTAGATTGAGCAAATTCAAAACAATTACAGTTTTGTTGGTTTAACACGACATACACGAATGTGGAAAACAATAACATTCGTTTTTATTTACATTAGAACACAATTTTACAAATTGCAAACACAACATTACGTCAATATGTTTAAAATACAAATACGAACATCTAATTACGTAGAAACGAATACCCGAATCTAATTTGGTAATTAGAAGTTAAGGAAACTGACAGGTCGCTTGTGCAAGGCGAAAATATTCTCTATTATGTGAATACAATAAGTTTTGTCCAGCCGGGCACAAGCTGAGGGTTGAAATCTTCACTTTCGCCTAAGAAAAGAGAATTCCCTGCTCAAGTTTATGGTCTTATTGTCCAGTAGGGTTAATTGTCACTTTCCTTTGGCTTATTGTTAATCGATTCGGACGTCCCTTCGTTTATTGCTGCCTATAATTGCGTCTATTCTATGACGCAAAAGGGGTAGATGGAGATCATGCTGTGATGATCCGGAATGCCTGCTGTTTACAGACTGTAGGGCGACGTTTGGAAGGTGCGTTACATTCATTGCGTGACGACAATACTCAAATTTGGCATTAAAGAGATTTCTTAACTGCAAGCACACAATCGATTTTGACACTTTCACTACAACCTTTGCACCCCGATTTTTCACTTTTATTAGTGTTATCGGCGGCATTTTTACGATCATAATTGCGAAGGGTAATTCCTGACATTTTCAAGAAAAATAATGACTATATACAGAATGTCCCGCAACTCCCACTAATGCTCCAGGAGGAAGGATGAACACAAAACTGCAAAAAAATGTCATGTGTAGCTTAGTTTTCTCGTACAATGTGGTTAATGTTTTTAGGCTTTTAAATGAGTGTGATATTTGATATATTAGCAAGTTTGTTTTTTTACGTGTTGTGAAGGCGTGGCTGCTCCATTTCAGGTCAGATGTTGTGGTGATACCAAGGTGGTTATAAGGGAACGCCGTCTAATTGATACTGCACTAAAGGATTGTTACGACTAATATGCAGAACCGAGCATTTATCCGCGTTCACTGTGAGCAACCACTGAATGCACCACTCGTTAATTTTGTTTAAATCTTCTTGGATGACGTGTGCGGCAGTCAAAGGGAAGTTGAACAATTTGGTGTCGTCCTTAAAATAACTTGAAGTTATGTTGGGCAGATAGCTTATATGTACTAGAAATAAAATGGGTCCCAGGACTGATCCCTGGGGGAACACCGCTTAAAACAGGGCAATGATTACTTAATTTTGTAAATAAAAATGTTACTTTGTGCATCATTTTTTCGATTTAAGTTTGTTGTTAAGATTGTTAAGTACATTCATTAAAGAAACCTAACCTAACAGTTTTGTCAAATTTAATTTTCTTTTACTGCTTCGTATGAGGAAACTCAGAGAGTTTGTATTGATAATTTTAGAGTTCTCATGCTTTACCGAAACCTGCTACCTGAAGCTTTAGTTGGAGTTGGTGGACACCCTGTATAGTTGGGACTGTATAAATGCTTATTGAGATTGTTCCTTGAAATGTTTGATTTTTAATAATTCTAATTTTGTAGCATGCGAAATACCCAATAAACAGCATCAGTTATATCACGCCACAAAAAGGTTTGAGAGATGAATTAATTATGGCTTTTACATTACACCTTGAAAAATAATGATGCTGTTAATTAAACGACAAATAATTCTATAATAAACGATTCTGTCAACTATAAAAAGGGTACTTACTAGAACGACGATTTCGTAATTACAAAACAGATAATCGATTGCACTTGCACCCAAATACTTAAGAGTTGTTATGTCTTCTTCAGATTGAAATTTTAGAGCAGGTAGGAAGGGTAACGTGTACCTATTTACAGTCCTATGAAACTAAGAGGTATTTGAATATATAAATATTTCGAAAGAACTGTTATTTAAGAAAGCAGATATTAACTCGGTTTACAGGTCGAGCTATGTATGATTGATTCTAGTCTAAATATGAAGTTAGATATCTCCTAGGAACCACTCTGTATATTAACAGATTCGCTTGGAAATGTCATAAAAATGCACCGAAAATAGTTTAACCGAACTAATAGACGCGCTGCACTATTGTTAGAATACTATCTTTTCTGCCAAGCATCTTTAGCAACATTGGCACATTGAATTAAAGGAGTCGAAACAGAAAACTTTTGCCATGGAAAATTATCATTTCCACATATAACATCACAGCATTAAGGGCAAAAGCTAAAATCCAACAATTATTCCAAACACAAGTCTATCGGATTCATTATTCACATCTTTGACGTTAAACCCATCGTGACGTCATAAACGTATATTTATAAAATGCTAATCTCGTACTAACAAGTGACGCCTATTCACTTTAGTGGCGTAACTATTAGTGTAAATTATAAGCAGCATTCAAGTATAAATAAACGATATCCATAAATATTAAAGTAACATCATTTAGAACCATTTCCATGCCTGTCCTCCAGATCAAAGCGTAAACAAATGTACAAAAAAATATATAAAATAATTTGACCCTTTAAAGTGTATCCTGTATACAATCATATTTAGACATTTCTTATGTTTGTTAAAATTACATATGCCTAACAGCTAGAGTAAAACTGGATTATGCTTAAATAATTGCCTTATCTAAAGCAATAATTTGTTTCTGTAATAAATATGATTCTTGTGCAGCAATTGGAAAACAATCAAAATGAAATTATCCTAATTTTTCATTTTGTATAATTTGAATAGAGCAACGTTACTGAAAACAGTACAAGCCGTAATAATTAATAATAATGAAGTAGTAGAAACGTCGAAAAGTTCTATCTCAACAATAACGAATTCCATTAAATATTTTATCTAAAAAATCTAACCGTTAACGAAATACAAGCATATTTGTCATTATAACCAGCAGATCGGCATTGACCCCATTTGTAAAAATAGCTTTAAAATCATTAGATTAATTACTAACTGGTTACAATAGACCCTTATTTTCATATATATTATTTGTTCGGCCATGGCCATGGCAGTGAAACTAAAATATTGGATTTATTATTTTCCAAAACATTCACCGTAAAAAATCTGAATTTTTGCATTAAATTAAACCAATCACGAAATCATCAATTCCGTTGTTCTTCTGGTAATCCAGAAGCTCTTAAAGCTACTAAACAACAAACAACATGAGCGCCTGTTGCCATATATCTACAACGATAGCTTCAAACTAACCAACAGACCATTGAATGCCTCTATCTCACGCCAACCTATTCAAAACACCGAAAAGGTATCGATAGATCGTTGAAAAAATACCAGAAGTTAAATGCAAAAACCAAGGCTTTAATAAAAACAACAGCCAATCGCGAATAGAAATTAGTGCAGCTATTGTAAAAGTGAGATAACAACGGTTAACCCAAAGCGCAAATTAAAAACAACGGCAGCTAAATTGACATTGCGCAAACGCGCTGTTCTGATACTCAAAATAAACTCAGTAAGCAGCTGCTATTAATAAATATAAAAATTAAACCTCGCTCATGAAATTCTAAAAATGTCAATTCAAAAGACAAATTATTAAATTATCGAATGTACGTTGCTACAAAGAAATCATCACGTGAAATAGTATGCAGTATTAGGTATGAAAATAAAAGAATTGAATTAATTATTTGCCTGAATCCGAAAAGTAAAGATACCCCTAATTGACGGAAACGAATCTGAGTATCCAAAGGCCCTTGTATAACGAAGCTCATTCATAGTTACATAAAATTAATTCTTTGTCAAAAAGTAAATGCATTGGCTCAATGCCACGGGCGCTGATTAAATTAGCCTCGTATACTACCTTGACAATTATACAGATCGAATGAAATTCAAAATTATTTAAAGTGATCCGCTAACAGCGTGAGTAAAATCCAGAATTAATTAATATGTTAAATTGATAGCAGGCAGCAAAGGACTATATACAAATGGATTATAAAATGTACCGCTTGAAATATTAAACAAAGTTCAACGCGCTATTGCTGGGATTTTTTTAAATTACTACGAGCGCGCTTGGAAGGTCTTCCCTTAATTTCTGATTGCCTAATAGTTTGGATGAAGCAGGTACCTAGGTTTCTGTGATTCTTATTGCTGGAGTAAGATAAGACAGTAAAACAAAGAAACTGAACTTGCGTTATCCAAGATGCGGCAGGTCGGATAGCGGTGCCATGGCCTTAAATATGTCTTGAGCGAGATGTGAAATACTCAAGAGATTGCTCACATAGCGGATTAATAGCTATAGAAAACACGAATCCGTGGTAGGCCAGAAGTCTAGAGAACCAAAAAGACTTGCAAACGCATTATTTTTCTGTTAAGCCGTGTGAAAAAGCGGGCTTACCACCCCGCCGTCCAGGAATAATGAGGATTTACTCTTATATTGACGTACATATATACGTCATAAGAATTACACCACTACATGGAATGGCGACAGCTTAGGGGAGATTTTGTAGGCATTTACCATTTGTATTTCTGCCATTCAACAGCAAAATGTACTTGTGCAAAATAGAAAACAAACTGTAAACCACGAGAGAAGAAAATACGATTTCGAATCTTTAACCTAAGACCTCATTGAGCTATTTCTGAGTTTTTTTAGGTCGAAATTTAGAATGGCAAATTTCGGAAATTCGTGCTGGTTTTTCAGATATCTAATACAATTTCCACACAAATAGCGCCGTTGACTACGCTGATTAACAAAAAACTGTGCTTTTACTAACATAACCTATCAACGCAGGCGCGAATAGCGCACAAATATTTCTAGCATTGCAAGACAGATGTCATGTGTTTTAGTTTCAAAAGCAAGGTTGTAAACATGGCTAGCTTAGAATAACATAATGGGCACGAATGGCGGGAAATTTAAACTTTGCAGTGCAGCGGCAAATGCGAATTCTACCTTATTTTACAAGCATCCACATATTACGGCCCACGGCAGTCGATTAGTTGCATCAAATAAAAAAAGGCCAATAATAACTAGAGGCGGAACATCATGGATCTCCGAAAAGTATACAGCTGGTTGAGGAGCGATAGGTTAATCAATCCTCCGTGGCCTGGTGAGTAGGGTACATGGCTTCACCTAGGAGGCTCGGGTTAGATTTCCGGTACCGGAAACTTTTTTTTTAAATTTTATTAGTTTATATCTTCACCTACACTTATTACACATAAATATATTATTATTACAAATAATAATGTAACACATTTATGTTTTTACGCATTACCTACTTTCTTGCTTAATTTATTACAGATTCAACATTTGGTTAGAACTAGTTAAATAGTTCAATATTCTAACTTTTTATTCCTGTTGATTCTATCTATGTCTAGCATTTCACAGATTTTCTGTTTAATTATAGTGACTTAAAGACCAAGAAACTTATTTTACTTCAAATTATCTATTGGGATGATGAAATTATCAGAACAGTTAAATTTCAGTATCGGTATCATATTAAAGCCGTGTTACGATCTAACGGTCGGTATACTAGTTTATCAGCTGCACGGAATATATTTTCAGAAAAATTAAATCAAGGTGTCTAAGTATTTTCAATTAAGCATAATTTTAGGATATTCGTTAAAAGTCGACCAGGTTTTTGCTCAGAAAACTTGCAACTGTGCATTTGCCTTGACGAAAGCTGAGCGGTTAATACAAAACTTAAGATTGTATAATTAATGCAAATTTTTTCAATATAATAATTATACCTGGCCCTTATCCAAAAGGCTCGCGTTAGGTTCCCGGTAACATATTTTTTTTTTAAATTAGTGTCATCTGTAATTTGTATCTGTATGATAAGCTTTTCATTTACATTAATGAAATATTAGCAGCATTAGCACATCCGAAATGGTCTAGTGGCTAGGATGGATACCTGGAATTTGAATATTTCTCAATGCATCTTGTATATCTTTTTTAAATTTGCACTATCCCATCTGCTAAAACATCTGTAGTCTGTGCCTGTATTCGACGGAAACCTGCATAGAACACAAGACACCTGCTCTGCATAGAGACAAACCCTTAGTTAAGTCGTATAGCTGAGGTAGAAATGTTTACATTGGAAAACTGTAGTTTGTCCATATATTTGTCGGTAGCAGCACCCTGCAGCACAATAAAAGGATGAAAGCAATTGTTTAATATTCTTCGTCTCCCCCTTAAGGGCGAGAAGCTTGTAAAAACCATTAACACATAAATCACCATAGTGCATTTATAAGGGTAAATGGAATAAGACAAATCGAAGCTCAAAGTTTTGAATATCATCTATGTAGAAAAATAGTATCTAATTTTAAATTATTGCAAATTTACTCGTAGCGCAACGGTACCTTATTAAATTTGAAGTGTTTTTGTATATTTGAATATATTAACTCTTTTGGAGCTTCCATATTTTCCAATTTTTTCAGAAATTATATAGACATTTTTTTAGAGTAATAATGAAAACAGTAACGCGACACTAAATTTATATGGATTAAATACAAATTTCTCAACTAGGTCATACATTACAGGACCATCTCTATCCATAATCGCTTCTGCGGTTAGCGCACCGCTGTCGTAGCTGTTATCTAATGATAAACCGCAGGTTTATTCCTACTTCCCATTTCCATGTATCCGAATGTAAACTTCGTCAGGAATATGTCTGCGTCTTTACAGAAGTATTCAAGCATTATCAATTAATTATCAAATACTAAAAACACGTCGTTTTAGCATGAAACATAGCTACCTATTTCATAAATTAAATAAATACATTAATCGCAAATGATTATAATTAGTTTTAGTTTACTTCTTACAACGAAAATTATTGACTAATTAAATTTCACAAGCGAAAACTGTGATAACTCGCTGAATTCCCTATTTCAGAGCTTCTCTACCAAAATAATGATAGTAGGTAGAGTAAATGACAATAGATCGTATCTACCAAACATAAATTGTTTTGAAGTCATCACTCAATGTATCTTCCACACAGTTCAGAGGCAAAAATTAGAAGATGTGAAAGGACTCACATCTCTTCGAAAAAGCTAACAAACAATTTGAAGGTTAACAATATATCAAAACACCTAAAGCCTAGTTAAGTGGCTTATCCAAAGCTTTAGAATTGTTTTGCTAGTGAGGAACGTTAAGCATTGAATGCACATGGTAGAAAATCGAACAGAGAATATTAAAACACCCCAAACAAATAAAATCCGACTAGCAATAGTGCTCTGCTTTGCACATCTTATGAGGGGAGAATCTACTAACATGAAGAGGCCAATAATACCGGGAAGTAAAGAGGCGACTACGACGATTTCAAATGCGATGAGTGGATGAACTAACCGAAGTAGCAGATAAAACAATACGTACTCTGATGGCAGAAGCCCAGGAAAGAGATCAATTACAAGTGTGTCGAGAGGGTGAGCGAATGAAATCCAGACCTTCTTTGCACAAGATACCTTTTATTGAGTTATCGAGCCGGGCACAGCCGTTAGCCCAGATTATAGTACAAAACACAAACTAGAATAACGGTCAGACAAATAACAAACATACCAGAGAATATCTAATCAAGATAAGAGTAAAGGTCAAAATATAAAACGCACACTGTAGTTGTTACAAACAGTTTTAGAACATTTGTGCCTCGGCCGGTAATGATCGCTATCGAGCTGCTCTTACTGCAAGCTTCCGCCGCTTTAGCAGTAATGGTCTAGTATTAGACTCTAATAGCAATTATCTCTAACAAGAAGCTCTTACTGACAGCTTGCTGATCTTTATGCTGGCGAGAGGCTTTAAACGAGCACCGTCAGAAAGTTGCTAGTGAGGGGTATATATGGCGTTCACCTATTGTTGCGATGAGATGGAAACGCAAGTACACGTTGTGCATCCGGGCGATAAAATGACCCGCGGGCGTACAGTTGGAAAACTCGCACTTTTCACTACTTTCCCTTAAAAAATCAAGACAATAAGTTAGTATACTGTACCTGTTTAGAACGTTCTTTGTATTAAAATTTCCATTACTAAACCAATCTTCACCGATTACTCCCCCGTTCTTAAAAAGGTTATAACCCCTCATTCCTCGAGGTTGAAAAGTCCTCTTAGCTCTTGCGTTTTCTACCGTGCGATCGAAAAATAAACAGAATTAGAGTAGGTCTTGGCCAGATAAGTTGGCTATGTAACTTTTCATGTTTGTTTTGTTTTCTGTAGGTAATGTCAAATTAATTAGGCACTCCATTTTATTGAAAAAGCATTTTACATCAAAAACAACTGAGCATGATCGTTTTAAAGGTTAGGTATGCACTGGGGGTATCTGTTGACCCTTAGTCAGTTCATTCTGAATGTGTCACCGCTCCCGATTAATTCTTTTTTCTTCTATCGCGCGATAGTTGGCATATATTTTGCATTTTTTTCTACTTCCAATATCGTTGTCGTCCTTCTTCTAATTAATTGTGAGCACTATATGTTTTCTATTACTTTGCAGTTTTTGTTCTTCAGCCCATCTTCTTGAATTTCGCCATTATCGTCTTCAGTTTGTGGATCATATATTTCTGTTATGGATGCTCTACATTCTACTTGTCTTGTCATCTTCATACGACTGATTACCTCTTTTCATTCTTATGATGCATGGTCTTCCCTGAACCGATACTAAACTCCTTTTAACTTCTTTCGGTTGGTGAACATTTTCCGTTGAGTGATATGAAAGCTATTGAAGGTAATTTGCTTCGTCTCTCTTCATATATATATAACGTCCAATTTGGCCTGTCGTATTAACTTATATGTGTGTTTATAACACTTTCTCGTGTAGGTTTTTAAAGTTTTTAAATAAATCAGACTCCATTGTATTTCCGTATATACATATAAACGTGTGTTGTGCCTGCGTATCTGCTTGTCTGCGTTTGTCAGTTTAATCACGCGATCATGCTTTCTCATGTCGTCAGTGCGTCCTTCATAACGCAACGATAAGCAGGTAGGTGATCCGCAATACTAAGTATTATTCTTTTTGCTGTTTCAGTTTTATTACAAACATTAAGAATTTATATAATAATTTAAGAACGCTCTTCAACCGTTATTAAATCTAGCACTTGTTTTTCTTCTTTATTAAAGACGTTGAAAACGTTTTTTTCTCTACCTTTTCTGTTAACAATACAATTTTGTAAATGCAAGAATTATTTTAATTAGATTAAGGCTCTCCACCAAGGTGGTGGGTTCAAAAGCTAGTTTTCTATGACCAAATTCTTGTCCATTAAAAAGCTCTTATAGGGCATTTATAAGGGTTACTAATTTCTCTTTAAAAGTTATACGTAAAAATTAAAAAATGCATTTCATAAATAGTCTGCTATTGGTAGGATATATTTGTATCTACTAATTTTCACATTAATGCCCTTTTCCAGTTTTCAGTAAATAGATAAAAACGTAATTTTAACCCCCTTATTTAGAAGGGTGTAGCTCAGCAGGTAGGGGTTTAAAAGAAAACGTTTATAGGCATTTTTACATTTTTTATAGTCCCCTTCAAGCTGCTTAAGCGTAATATTGTGTTTGTTTATATTTTATAGGAATTATCTATGTATTGTGATGGTCTTAGGCCCACGACTCGATTCTGATAGCAGTGCAAATTAATGAACATTTCAATAAGCACCGAGTTGAGGTGTTTTATATAACTGCAATGCTAAACTTAAATTTCAAATAATAAATGCATTGGTAAAGAGATGTCAGTAATGATAAAGTAATCAAGTAAGTAACGCAAAAGGCAAAGCTCGTTTTTCACAAGGGGTCGAAGTTGACTTTCAAATAAATTAAATAATAGGTTTGGGCTTAATGAATAGCCGAACCGAAAGAAATTAATAGTCAAAAAAAGGTTTGCTATGTGCAAGTAAAAGAAGCGTAGAATTCAATAAAGCTAGTCAGTGAAATTGGTGAGGATTCTAAAAAGGTAAAGAAGCCAGAATAAGACAACAATACATTGCGAAAGAGCAATCTGAAAAAGCAGGCAGGTGGACATGAGAAGGCAATTAGGAAAACAGGCAACAGGATATGAAGAAAGCAATTGAGAAGCAAGGAACTCTTAAAATAACTGATTATAATCAGTGCATTGAACGGTTGTGAAAAGCAGAGCAATTAATATAAGGTTTTTGAGTGTGTGGCGCAAATAAACGATTTTTAAATCTAAGCAACAGACAATAAATTTAGTTTGTAAGAAATTTGAAGATTTAAAACTATGTTATCAAACTTTTTTCTAGAATGTATTTAAATTAACCAAAACTTATTTCCGTTAGCATAGTTACCATAGCAATAGACTCTAATTTGTTTTAATAACGGCAAGGAGAACAAATAAAATAAATTATAGAATGACAGGGCAAATTTGTACTCCACATTAATTACTGTTTTAAGATAAAATAAAGTGTTTTACCAATATAAAAAGTACCCAGTTTTATTGTACACATATCAGTGCTTTTCTACAAGTGTTTGTGGCGGGATCCGCAAGATAAAAATTAAAATTTTTCTTTCGCCTCCGATTGTGGATTCGGGAACGAGCACCTACAGTTTCCGATCATCGATTGCAATCCAAATTCCCATCGGATCCAAGAGGTCAACATTCCAGGGCTTAGTGCAGCTCGGTAACAATATCTCCAAGAGATTTGACTTCAATGGGGCCAGTAACAGCGACAGTATTCCAACGGCGTCAGGACCCGAAGCAGTTCGGCCGATTATAAGGTACCAATTTTGTCAAAAAATATCAGTGTTGGCACCGGGAAATTTATGTGCATACGAGATCACACCTTACTAAGCAAGAATCAAGCATTTCCACGGCCACAGCGAAGGCGCAGTTCGAAAAATAAGCGGTTTCCCAAATTTGAGGTTATGCGAAGGTAAAACAATTGCTAAATTTCCGGCCGCGTCTATCTGACGTAACGGAACAAATTAATGCCTGTAACAAAAGCTGTTAATTACCGCCAAAGTGCAAAGATTTATATATTTACCGAGCGAATTCTCATAATTACACTGGTTTTAAACGTCCAATACCGCAAACTTGCATACGTACTCCATTTTGTAGATTTTTTTGACAGTATTGCAAACAATTAGTTACCGTGCATTGGAACTATATGTGGCCTAAACAGGACCGTAGCAGATAATTCGTAATTCTCAATCAACTAAGAACCCAACTGATATTAATAGAGTTTGTGCTTTACTGAGAGCTAGCGTTCATTTATAATTACTTGCAGCTAGATAAAATACAAAAACGGGCATACAACCATTTATTTTGAACAAGTAAATGAAGTACGGGTCACATTTTAACCAGCCTAATAATTTGATAGCAGGCAAAGTTCCTTACACAGTAAACTATTAAATCAGTGAGTTGTGCATATTGGATTTTGCTCTAACTTACAATTAAATTTTAATTAAAACCCAGTCATTAGAGAGCATCCATTGCAGTATATTGAAGTTATTTAAAAAGTAGACAAGGTCAGCTGCTAATTTTCAACTGCGCGATTTAGCATCTACTAAAAACAATGTAATCAGCGTGCCTTAATAAACAGAATTGTTTGCCGAAACTCGTTAATACGACTAGAAGTTTGAATGCTGTAAATGTTCATTAACCATTTTATTGAACCATTGGTAATAACGAAAAGTACACAAACAAAACAATGTTTTGTAACCTTAACACATACCATACGAAAACATAGTATTAATTGTAAAATTCGAATGTCACAACAATAACTGGAAACTTGCAAGCCTTGCGCTTAAACTATGTAGATAACGTTGAAATAGCATATTAAAAACATTTTATTTTTCTTCTTCTTCTTCTTCCATCCTCCTTATACCCTTAAGGGTATCGGATTAAATTTCTTCTGGTTTGTTAACCCATTTTTTCCATCCCGTCCGGTCCAGTGCTAATATTTTCATTTCTGCTTTCGTCTCCCCTCTTATTTTTCCTATTTCTTCCATTCTTTGCATCCGGATCTTTCTAGGTATTCCTACTCTTCTTTTACCTAGTCTGCCCATTTCTACTATCTTCTCAAGTAGCTATTTTAATCAAACAAATTTGAATTGAAAACTGGCGGGGAAGGAACCATCCTCAAGTAATCAACCTTAAGGAGTTTTTGAGTACATTCAGTATTTCTTCTACCAATGTATGCCCTTCTTCTAGGGTTCGGCTTGGGGTCCTTTTTCAGTCTTCCCTCTACACCACCCATCCTAGACAAATTGTTCAGGTTGTCTTTATTGATTATTTGAAAGAGTTCCTGTATTAAAATGAATAAATAGTCGTTCTACAATTGTAAGATTTGGTGACAAAAGAATTATGTAAAGTTTGTGCGATTGCCTTTAGATGGCGCTGAAGGAAGCAAGCTCGATCGTGACCGAAGCAAATCGAATCAGTGAGCATTCAGCATAACGAATGCATGGATACAGCTTCACTGGCTTATGTCAATTGAAAATATTCTATTTGCGTTGGTTATATGGTTACTACTTATATCTAATGAATGGAATACAAGTGATGAACTCGAATCCTAGATCAAGTATCTTAAAAGTTGCAAAGAAAAATCACTTCCAACAATTATTAAAAATATTTATCCCCCACCAACTCATTGCTGCTCGACTGATTGGATCCAAAATATTCTATAACGCTTAACATTTTATTCACTACTTTCTACACGTTTTTATACAAAAAATAAGAAATCAAGGATATATTTACGTAAAGAGAGATTGGAGTATAAATTCTCCCTGTTAGTCGATGAATTTTTAGTAGAACCTTTTCTGTACCTATATAACATTCCATTTTTACGATAAGAAACTATTTGAACAAATACAATATAAAAAATCTGTAAAGGGGTTTACACGGAACTTCCCTCGCTTGAATTAGATCAATTTTCAAATAAAAAAATGTAGTCCGCTGGGATTCGAACTCCGCGCTCTCAAGCAAATATTTCGAGGCCAATTTCTTGTCCGCCGTTAGAATAACTGAGCCACGGACATGCTCGAATTAGACGAGTTTTTGTCTCATTTGTGATGTTTACACTGTATCTGTTAGGTCTCATTTTGCCAATGATAAAGCCTCAGTTATGTTAAAATTATTACTTTTATTTATTTCTCAGTTAAAGCCAAAATAAACAGAAGTTTATTTATTTAAAGTCCGCACCCTGTATATATTTGACCGAAACTATATGCCGTTTCATGCCAGGTAGACATATAATTTGCAAAATATCGTCTTCCTCCAACAAATACTTTTTGAATTATACCGCCAACAGACAAACGGATAGACGGAATTGAGAAAACCTGTTTTTCGTCATCTAGGGGTCCTGAAACGTGAAAATCTCAAGAAATATCGGAAGGTGATTTTTTCGTGATTACAAAACTTTCTTCGTCATTTAGACGTAAGTAAGAAAAGGTTAAACATAAAAACAGGTGTAATCGCGCTTATTAGAACATAAAACTACTACAAAAAACTTTTGACTTTATTAGAAGCTTGTATTCGTCAACACATTAAAAAAGGGAACATTTGTGTGGATTGATGAAACACTAAAACTTCCGATTAGTCACACAATCGAAGTTATCCGCCCTCTTCTAAGTTGATTCTCTGAACAAATTATGTGCAACGGAAAAATAAGGGAAATTTGGTTTGGGGCTTCGTAATTTTTTGATGGGATAAACTGATCATAATCTAAAAATATTCTAATTTCTGATGGGAAGGAAATAAGGACTATAATTTACCTGATCCTTAATTCTGAATATACTTTAGCATCCTTTATCTAATAGACTTGTCTGTCTGAGACGCTGTTTTGTCCGGGACGCTGTTTCAGCAGCCAAACCGAAAGAGATAGAGAAAAAAGTTATTAAAGTTATATGTTTGGAATGGTCATGTTAGGTCAGGAACCGAATTTCAGTCACGTGACACTTCCGGTTTTCGAGAAATCACGTGATTTCCGTCCGTCCGGGACGCTGTTTTGTCCGGGACGCTGTTTCAGCAGCCAAACCGTAAGAGATAGAGAAAAAAGTTGTGAAAGTTATATGTTTGGAATGGTCATGTCAGATCAGGAACCGAATTTCAGTCACGTGACACTTCCAATTTTCGAGAAATCACGTGATTTCCGTCCGTCCGGGACGCTGGTCCGTCCGGGACGCTGTTTCAGCAGCCAAACCGTAAGAGATAGAGAAAAAAGTTATGAAAGTTATATGTTTGGAATGGTCATGTCAGATCAGGAACCGAATTTCAGTCACGTGACACTTCCGGTTTTCGAGAAATCACGTGATTTCCGTCCGTCCGGGACGCTGGTCCGTCCGGGACGCTGTTTCAGCAGCCAAACCGTAAGAGATAGAGAAAAAAGTTATGAAAGTTATATGTTTGGAATGGTCATATCAGATCAGGAACCGAATTTCAGTCACGTGACACTTCCGGTTTTCGATAAATCACGTGATTTCCGTCCGTCCGGGACGCTGGTCCGTCCGGGACGCTGTTTCAGCAGCCAAACCGTAAGAGATACAGAAAAAAGTTATGAAAGTTATATGTTTGGAATGGTCATGTCAGGTCAGAAACCGAATTTCAATCACGTGTCACTTTCGGTTTTCGAGAAATCACGTGATTTCTCGAAAACCGGAATTGTCAGTATCTCCTTTTTTGTTTTATTAAATGAGACATTTGTCTCACTGGTTGCTAGTCTTTTATAATAAAACGTGATATTTTATTAAACAGTGGAATACACAGGTCTGCAGTTTTCATTCAATTATTTAACTATTCTCTATTGTAACTGTTGGTTATCATGTACTAAATCGTTAACGAATTGTTCAACAAATATAAATCTTATATGTAAGAACTTAGCACAAAATATTAAAGGAATAACCGATGACAGAGCACAGCCACCTGTTGTGTGCAGTTATGTGGAAAATTTCCGATTTGTATTCTCTATGAAAATATTTGTGCTGCGCCAACTAATTTCAGATGATGGAGAACATCCTCTTAAATGAAATTACAGCATATTTTGAATTAACCAATAATAAATTGCGTTTGTTATTATACAGATACCACTTGTTCAAATAATTGCAGTAAAACCTAAAAAAATATTGGGTCGTGGGTCTTCTTTCTAATGTTAAACGTCAACTTGTTGCTTCTTCATGTCCTCCTTTATTGATAATTTTAGATCCAAGATAAATAAATTGATCTACATTGCCCAATTATTGATTATATTATTCTGGTCATAGTCTGTTGCAATTATTGTTGTTTCTCAGCCATCTTTGAAAGCTTTGTGCCATCTGAAAACCTGTACTGTAGACAAAGTAGCGTTTCTATGTGTTGTTCTTAAGTTGTTCGGAGTATGTATCTATCCCGTCTATTAACACGAAGTCACACTTAGTCTGAAGGCTATGTTGCCACATTGAACATAAGAACTTAATTTCGTAGGCGTTTATATCTGAAAGTCAATTCGGTAGAGATGTGTAAGGTATCTATAATTGTTTGTGGGCGCTAGTCAGTTGACGACGTTTCAAAAACTCAAAATGAGACGCTCAAGGCGTCGTCAAGAAATTGAAGTATTACTTGCTGCATGAACTCACCTTATTATCACCTGCTTGGTAAATATCTCGCTTATAAACGCAGCTGCATATTATTGTTCAGAGCACGGGGAGGGGGGGGGGGTAGTAGGCTAAAATCAAAGGGGGCTCGCTCGCAATATTCATATATTAAAATAACATCCATGAAAATTCATTTAAGCGGGTTCCAGCAGAAGGCCAGAACGTAATAAACAACGATAACAAGCAATGCCTAAGAATTCTACCTGCTTGTGATGTCACGTCGCGCGATAAACCAAATTTCTAGCAGATGTGTTTGCCTGTGAGCAGTAAGAGCTCGTGGATAATTTTGATGGTGCGGCCAACCGAATGTAAAATGCATCTTCCACCCCCTCACGGACCAAAAACAGATTCCAACATTCCGAGATCTAAATTTTTATTAAATTCTTCAATGTTATTTAAATTTATGTAAAGGAGAGTTGCAGCTAATACGATATCTTTTATGAATTTTTTTTAAATACTATTAGCTTCAACTCTCCTCGACTCAAATTTAAATTTCTATGACAGCTACCAAATTTTTAGCATACTTCAGTGTTATGTTAAGTGAATCGGGCAGGGGTCTATCTAACTGCTGTAGTTCAAGCATTTCTTCGAGCGAACACGACGAGAAAGGCTTATTGAACATAATTTTATTCATGATGCCGATCTGCGGATGACGATATACATCATTAACCTCGCTCTATAGCACCAAACTGCGGTGGCCACAATTTAAATGATAAACAGAGTATCGCGTCTGCCTTCTTTGCCCCTCTTCGCACCGCTGCAGCTTATAAAATGTCGAAAAGCTGGGATAACTTTAATCTGGCCCATTGCTTCCGTGAAAGCAAGCAGGCCGTTAAAGTACAGTTAAATTCATGAAATAAAAATTGTTTATACTTCTAAGCTTTAAAGTGATGAAAAATAAATACAAAACAATTTTTGGGAATAAAAAATTTCTTGAAAGACTGGTTTGTTATGGTACGGCCATTGTAGATATTGCACAAAAGAAGCAATATTGATGCACTGGCGCAAAGCACTTAAGGCGCACTTCTAAAGGTATACGCCCGGAAATATATTTCACAATTGCGTTACTTACGTCTTAGATATATAAAATTGGCGACAATGTTCGCATGCAGAAAGCCCTTAGCTAAAAAATACATTAACATCTTCAATGGGAGACGTACTTGACAGCCAAGATTCAATGAAACCAATATTGGTAGCGTCAAGATTGTCGACGGGCGTTGGCGTTTTTCTACACGCGATATGACGTAAGATTTCTTAGAACTACGATCAATTGGCGTTGATCTACACGCTGATAACGAAATATTTCTCCAGGACTGCGTCAAGATGCGCGAGTTCCTCTAAATATGTCCGATCGGCTGTCAAACGAGACCAGTTCGGAATTCAAGTGGGTTGGTTGCACTTCGGGAAATTTGCCAAAATTGGCTCTGTTTGAAGTCAATTTCCCGACTGAAAATCAGCTCCTCGTGCAAGCTTGGAGCGAGAAAAAATTAGACGAGACAAATTACCGATTTCCTTTACTGCGTGCGTTAAGAAGCCAGTGGTAGCGACAAATCCCAAACTCATCTAACAACATACTAATAGCACAATAAGCTCATTGGGGCTTAAGTGCGTGTGAATCTGGTTCACTCTCCACCAAAAAAAATTTACCAAGAGATACTGTTGTTAGCAGCTCAATCAAGCTTGCCCTTTCTCATAGCTTCCCGTTTCGTGCTTTCATGTCCGAGTTTACATATACCTTCATATTTTTTAATGTCATCCGTCCATGTGGTCATTGGTATTTTAACAAGACATTCGCTCTTAAACAATCTCCTCGATACTATTTCCGGTGTCCGTCATTTTAGATCCTTCCTAAAAACGTGATCAAACCATCTCCATTTCATTTCTAATAGGACTACTGTGTCATCTTTTGTCTTTTTTATCCATTGATTGGTTTTTCTGTCTTTCAGTGTAATTCTTACTCCTAAAATAGTTCCTTCTTTCTTTTGGAATTTTGGGGTTCAGTCCAAATTCCTTCTTGTTTTTTACTTTCAAAATCTGATTTTCTTGACTAATCTTACAGTTGTCTGCTAGCAATAAAATTACAATCAAGTAAATTATATTCGTAAACAACTGATGAATAAATGTAAATGTACGATAAATAACATCCACAACGAACACGATTCGACAAGCTATGCAGTTCCATAGTATAGCGAATAACGCAAAGGAGGTAACTGCGCTCTTACTACTCAAAAGTCTTCAATCGTCGATAATTTGAGAAAACTAGCGGGAGCCGCAATCTGTCACTACACTACTAGGTGGTATGGTTTTTCCTCGCGCGAAATTGGTAATCCAACAGGTGGGGAAACGGCTACGGTTAGTTCCTTCAACATTCGAAGATAGCTTTGCAAATATTGGGGGTTAGGCAAAAAATGAAGGAACCAAATGGCCTGAAAATACATTCGACTAAACGTCAGACCACGTTAAGGTAGAGATAACCATTTCGATGCATGTTATTTCAGGCGTCCAACAGTTGTTTATTTTAAAATACTATCAAATCCTGAATATTTATCTTTACATCATCTGAATGACGTAGATCGTAGATAATTTAAGATAGTGGCTGCTTTATATATATTATTTACCAGTTTAGTATATCTGGTACATAATAAAAATCAATTCGACGGTATGGCATAAGACGCTCTAGCACCATAATTGATTCTCATTTTTTCTTCTAACAAGAAAACCAGTTAAATCAAGTGAAGTGCTAAATTACTTATAGTTGCCTGCGAGCAATAAAATTACGATCAATCAAATTATATTGGTAAACAACTGATGAATTAATTTAAATGTAATTTAAATAACAGACACAACGATCGAGATTCGGCAAGCTATATAGTTCCAAAGTGTCGAGAATAACGCAAGGTCAAAAGTCTTCAATCGTCGATAATTTTCGTCTAAAACTAGCAGTAGTCGCAATCTGCTACTATGGACCCGTACTACCAGGCGGTATGGTTTTTCCTAGCGCGAAAGTGACAATCCAACAGATGGGGAAATGGCTACGGTTGGTTCCTTCAACATTCAAAGATAGCTTTACGAACGTTGGAAGTTAGACAAAAAATTAAGGAACGAAACGGCCTGAAAATACAATCGACTAAGTGTCAGACCACGTTAAAGTAGAGATAACCATTTCGATGCATGTGATTTCAGGCGGACAACAGCTGTTTACTTGGAAATATTATCGAATGCTGATTATTTCGACCAGTATTAGGTCAAAAAAGCACACCGTACTTAGTAAAAGCAACGGTTTGATTCAAGTAGTTGTGGCTGGAAGATATCCGATAAATTTTATATCATTGAAAAGATGAAAAGTTTATTAAAGAAGAAGAAGAAGCTTCCAATCTGGTATTAGCTACTACCATTGTAATTGCACCGAAATACTGATGTTCAGTATGCAAAGGTCAGAAAATATATTTGCGAACAATTTCTACAAAATTTTAGCTTTCGGCAGTTTATTATAAATTTCCTTGAAACTGTTGTTTTGGTATCTGGTGTTAGAATGGACGATCCTTCCCCTTTTACTTTTTATACAAACAAATGGGTCAACCCCATCTTCTTGCATTTTTCAATCACTTCAGTAACAGTCTGGGTGTTACAACAGTTGTATTTCTTTTATAAGCGCGATAACCTTATCTTCATTTTTTCAAATCTTAATTGAAACTTTTGTCAGAATTATTAATAGTAATAATATTGTTAGAGTCGCTTACATGTTTAGAATGAATTCTAAGCATATCAAGTTAGATTGTTAAACACATGGAACACCCCCAAATACCTCCAAATGTATGTTTCATGCAACTAGAAAACTCAAACTGATTGATAGCAATTGGCTCCAACAAACAAACCAAGATAAATATTTGCCGGCTGTTGCGTGACTGATGTTTTCCGAATTAGAGAAATTTTTCGAACGGGCGGCACGTTTGTAAGGTGGAATAAAAACGGGCAAATCACGATAAACGCATGTGCTTTTTCGTAATGGGAAAGCGGGGCTCTTCCCAAACTACCGGAAAGTTAAATTTAGTCGGGCCTCTCGATGGTTGCCCTCTGCTTTCCGTTCAGTCAGACTCATCCTTCTGGCAAGAGCCGGTGATCGAGTTTCTTAGTGCGATCTAGTCTTGTCGAAGAGTGAAAACTCGGTGCGTTTTCAGACTTTAGTTCTAAGTGCGGTTTGCTGAAATGACTGTATTGCTCCTGGTGCTTTTTGCGAAGTGTGACTAAGCCATTAAGTGTAAAAAGCGGAAAAGTGACCCATTAACTCCGGCAAAATGATTACCGTACCAATTATACCAAGCCACCTGATTACCTCCCAAAGTGATGCGTCCTATTTCAAAAACAAAGTAAGTTGATGTGCATGGAGCTAAGTTTAAAGCTCTTTTAGTTGATAGAAGTAAGATAGTTAAAAATTATGAAAAGAGATCATCATCAACTGGGTTATCAGTCAAAGTCGCGTTAGAAGCATCATATGCACAAGAAAGAAGCTTCTGTGGTATTGTACCAATAAAAAAACTAGGGGACTTACAGGACTTCTAATGTAATTACTAGTATTAATTGGAAGCACATGCAGGTAGAATCTAGTTGGCAATAAATTATGGAAAGACATCATTGTCGACTGGGTTTTCGACAAAGATGTATTAAGGCAAGGTTCGTTCAGTTATGTTCCTCGTATTTGATCTTTTTTTACCAATCAGAAGATCTCGTTTTGAGCCGTTTCTTACCAATTCCAAAAAAGACATTACTAAAAAATGCATTACTTCTACCCCCACCCTTAAATCAAAACGAATGGCCTTAAGCGTTAATCGGTCCTTCAATTATTCGTTTTCTTGTCAGCTCCTCGTCCTCGCTTTCATTAAATTTAAGCGTTTCAGTAGCTTAGCTATAAATTTACAAACGATCAAAGTGGCTAAATGGAATTACAAGTACGAACGTCCAAATATAACACCGAGTGTCCCCGTACTTGAACCGCTCCCGAGTTAATAAACAAGCAGGAATTAATAGCTCCAGAAGTAAACACATTGTTCGCATAATACTAATTTTTTAAGTCTGCTTAAAATACTTGTCCGATGGATATTAGATGTAACAGCCAAATATTTCCACGTGGGCATGGGAGCAAAACGCGCTCGTTTAGAAAACGAATTTCTGCAAATACCAAACAATACGGACCATTTACACACACGAAGAGTTTTTCGCACGAAAACAAACAAAGGCGGTTTGTACAAAAAGGTTGAACAAACTTTGAGAAAGACTTCAAATCGGCGGAAGCCGCGGCGCACGCTGCCTCATTTTTATTTCGGGGATCTCGAAGAAACAACGAACCGTGCTGCCTGCCAAAATCCAAAGTTCGCGCATATGCTGGATATTAATAAGTACACGCTTGGTAGACATCAACATGTGAATCAAATCTGCAAGGACGAACAGGCATCTGGCAAATAATGTGGACTTTTCCCATGGTTTGTTCTGTTTGCCTCTAGAAGTATGCAGTTCGCCCGCTGCAAGCAGACCTTGCCACGAGTGCCACTTGTCCGCAATTTGACTCGAAAACAGCAGGCTATGAATAACTTCTTTTGCGAAATTGGTGTGTTAACCTGGATCGCTTCTAATTACTTTGTTTTTGTTCTCTGGAAATTTAAAATATTGTTACTTACTTTTGGGGCTGCATAAAAAACAAATTGCGTTTAATAAATTTATTTACACTAACTTCCCTTCCCTTCTCTTTAAGGTCTGAAAACTTTAGAAGTTTCTGTAGAGATAGAATAATAATTTACAACTACACATTCAGCCTTAAAACTATGCAAAAGACTGACAGGCAGGTTAATCCTGACACGAATATTTAAACTTAAAAAACCTTACTGCTCTAAAAACTTTCACACTGTTATTGTTGCAGGTCACAGACTTATATCAACAAATGAAGGACAATCAAGCTGCGTCGACCCCCACCAGATCACTCAGCAGTGCTGCCAGCCTCACATCCTTAAGCATCGACATATCTCCTAGTTCTAGCAACTTCATAGAGGTGAGAATCAAATTAATTGTTTCGAATTATTGTTACACGAACTACGCTAGGTTCGTCGTATTCAAAATGAACCCAGAATTCGAATAGTATCGAGGCATCGTGCATGCAAAAGAATGTGATTAGATAAGAGCGCTTGGAATAGATTCAGCGAAGCATAGAGAAAACCTAAGGGAAAAAGTGTGAACTGGTGTTAAAAAACTATACACCGACTACGCCTCGCCGAAACAGATATGATAATGTTTATGGCATTGAAAAAACAAGTTCAGACAGGGCGCATATATCAATGGGATTACCTGTTTGCTATCCTTGATCAAATTCAACAGATAACAAAGCAAATAAAATTTAATTAACAACAGACGAACATAAAATTACAATCAAGTAGTTGTCTGCTGGCGATAAAATTAACAATCAAGCTAGTGATATTGGTAAACAACTAATAAATGAACGTTGCAAATCAGTTGATCTTGCAACTCTTTTGTAACCTCGGCAACGTGTAGTAGTGTGAAACCGCACACGAGTCGATTTGAATGAAACTAGTTTGCAATCAGTCAAAATCAGTTGTACGCGACCATTGTTCCGCGGTCGCAGTTTCGTTGCAGTTAGAAGTTGCCCCGTTTTCAAGGTGTTTACCACGTGGTTATTTTATTTATTTCAAAATGGGTGATCAAGACATTCGATAAAAAGCTATAAACTTTCTATCTGTTTGAGACAGTTCCTGTGCTGCTACAAACAGTCTAGAATTCAGATTTCCCCTTATGTATGGATGGACCCAGTACTCCCTTTGTGTCCTGCGTTGTCTGTGTCTGCGGTATCGATAATAATCAATCATGTCTTCCTCATCTAATTCAGAATTTAACATTGTAAAAATTATTAATTGCACTGCTATGCCAACTGATTGAAACTGTTTCATAGTGAGTCGTATCCGTGTGCGTGTAGAAGTTTCATATTAGCATAGTATAGGGTTTCTATACTATGATATTAGTTGTAAACTAGTTGCAGAGTAAACTAGTTTACAACCTTTATCTCAAAACAGTCGCACCGTGGGCGGTGGGCCTAAGGCTCTCCGCCCACTGCCCCTACGCGACTGCGATGCGATTACGATGCAACTACTACATACCTACGATGCGATAGCGACGGCAACTTGTGTTATGCACATCAGAGCAATTTGTTCTCAGTCTGGTGCAAAATGTTTTCAAGTGATGACGTGATTGTAGCTTACTGATGCATACGAAATAAGAACAGGAAACCGAAAAGGAAGTCCACGTTCACCCCTACCTGAAAAATAATAAAGAGCGCAATACTTTTATTTTGTCGCAGTAAGAGAGCTCTCCCAACATGAGCAAAATCATGTTACCAAATGTCAAAACAGAGCTTTACTGCATTAGTAGAAAAGGTTAAGTCGTCGGTTGAAAGACGCGGTATCAATACACAGGTATTTTTGTACTAATTTGACATTCCTTGCATTTCACCCCGCAACTGCAACGCAACTAATCGCTTCCCGATTGGCGCTGACAGTCGCGAGCAATTATTATGTGCAAGTTGCATCGCGATCGCATCGCAGTCGCAGCAGTGTGCAGTGAAGTACATAAAACCATAGAACAATCGTCAGGCGATTATTGCCAATCGCCGGTATGCAGCCGTGCTACCAGGTAGCGTGGTTTTTCTTGTCTCGAACGGGTGGAGGAAATTCTAACGACATTTCCTTCAATATTCGAAGATAGCTTGACGAACGTCGAGCGTTACTCGAAGAAAGAAGGTACAGAAAACCTGAAAGTAAATTCGACTAATTTTGTAGTCCTTTCCTTTCCTCTGTTCTATAATGCAACTCGAACTAAATAAATTAATATAATATATTCGATGAGGGATTACAATCTTAGGACTGCAATTAAGACAGAAACCTATATTACCGACCGTTACCCTCTTCGATAGTGTATTAGACATCGTGTAAAATGTATAAAGCCTACTCTCCATTTCAAGCTTCTTGGTCTGTGTTTCAAGCATTCTACAGTATACCCAACAGTTCATTTGTTATTCTGTAAAGCATAACAATAAATTTACTACTCAAATTGCGTATGTGACAACCGTAATGCGACTGTGCTCTATTCTTCTGAAAATTTTTATAGCATCTCATATTTCTTCTTTGTAATGATGCTATATGTTGTTTTTTCCTATATTGCTCTCATTTTTTTATTTTATTTTTCTTTTTATTTCAGTACTACATACCGTAGACAGCATATGTAATTTTTATGCCTCTCAGTTATTACCGATTTTTCGTACACATTTTTTAACTGACTTTGCCCCTTTCTTTTAGTTTTTCTCACAACAACCGAATAACCGTTCTTACCGCTTACTTAATATCACTTTAATAATTATACGTAGGTCATACTCAAAGTCATGAGCAATGTAGCATAGTTGGCAATTCTGCAACATCAAACGATTGACTATCGTTTGATAAGCGGCGCCAACTAATGTCATACCTGTGAGTAAGACATGGCATCAGTAGCTTGCATCACGTGACCTTATGTTAGCGACTACACGATTCGTCTGCTAATTCTTTCAAAACAATACAAACTTGGGACTACCTGTCACTAGCTCAATGGAGCCGGCGTGTGGAGTTCTTTAAAATACTGGAATAAAGCGGATGTTTACCAAGTAACGACAAGTATACCCAGGCATTCAAAGAGAATTCATAAACTCAAATAGCACAAAATATTCATAAAGAGAAGCTCAACTGAAGTACAAGTAGTAGTAACAAATAAATAACGCCAGAATGCGAATATCACAGTATAATAGTCATTAATTCAAAACAAAACACATAAATCTTAATACATACTTACAAGTTCACAATACAACGATACAATATTATCGCACACATTAAAATCAGGCAATAATTTTCAAGGCCATTATACAGCGGTGTCTATTCTGTGGGTTGGGAGGAAACGTTTTGTGTGTTTCCAGGTACAAAGCTCGCGGAGCGAACTGTATATTCCCAAGGTCACGTCAGATATCCAAACTTCAGGGCACTCGCCGCCAGTACATTTCCATACCTAGGGAAAACTTTAACCTGTAAGTACGTTCCGAAATCGAGTCCCTTCCTGTACTCTAAGAAGTTCACGCAACAGGTGTGACGTGGACTGCGACTGGAGATATGAACGGTTCAAGGTCATGCACCGGAGGACGACCGCATCTAAATACAATGAAAGCTACCACCTTTGCAAACTGCCATATGACTCCTTACTGACGGCTATAAGGAGAAAATAGTCCACCATAGAACACGGTGAATTTAAATACAGCCCGAAGAAGGCTTCCTTCACTACCTGAGGTGTTCTAGGCCACGTGCGAAGAAGGAAGTCAGCAAGCGTAGAATCCGCCGACAATGGCGTGAGATTGAAACGTCCCTATTTCGTGATTTAGGAATGCAACTCCGCCGAAAAGGCGGAGACAACCATTACACAAAAATCCAACTGCACGCCCATACATTCACTAAACACTTTGAAGACGCTTAAACTGGCTTCATGCCAGTAACGAAGACAAGTCGGAAAAGAACGCCGAGGAAACAATCGCTACCTTTTACTTTGTAGGCTGCCAGCCAAAACTAGGCATGGCTCCAACGCGTGAAATATGAACTAAGTACCATAGACCTTGAAATCGAATAGATGCGTAACTGATAGGTAACAATAAGGAATAAGTACTACAGCCATCGAAATCAAGTAGATGCGCAATTGAATCGTAACACTTAAAAAATTATACAAAATGGATGACATGTTGCGTTTGGTCAGCGGGTCTTCATTAAACTTTTTGTTAAAGAGGATATTCCCGCTGCTGATATTAACCACAGGCTTGAACGTATGTATGGAGATGTGTTCATGCGTACTAGTAGTGTTAGACGAACAACCTTAACTGAACCCAACAAGAAATAGTTGGTGAAACCGTTATGGAAGACAGACGTGTGACTTGGAATATGGCATAAAGCAGTTTAAGATGATTAGAAGCCCGTTTAACCTTTGGACAACATTGAGAACATTGTTACGGGTAAAAGGTGTTACGCATTTTGGCCCTTTTTTGCTTCGTTTGATTTTGTGCGTTTTGCCACCAATGTCCGAACACTCGGCCTATTACAGTTTTCGAGGTCGCCAAACTCGTTTTGAATGGCCTTGAGTCGCTCAGGTTGGATTATCAATCCATTTTCATGCGTGACTAGGCCAAGCAGCATTCAATTGTCTTTCCTGCACCTGTGGCGACGTTTTCTATATATCGCTTCCTTCTGCTAGCGCCTGTAGAAGATGCAATTTGTCACTTACTAGGCCAAGAATAGTGTCTTAGCTCACTCGCGCTATGCAGATTTGTATGGTTGATTCATCGAAGATGCTTGGGTCTTAATTACCCATCGCATTTAATTGCGGATATCTCTGGCGTCGTGATTTAAGTCTTGAAGATATGAGCGGAAGGTATGTGTGCAGTTTCTCTTTGTCGCTCCTTATCCCAATTAGGCATTCACATTTCGTGAATTTCAGGGCCAACTGGGAATCGTTAAAGTATCAGTAGATAGTTTGTGCTACTAATTTGGTAGCTGAATTTGTAACCATTGCTGAGTTTTCTGTTTGTTCCTGAGTCCTTGTTGTGACCCCCCCCCCCGCGCCCCCTGCCGCTTTACTTCTTCGGTTAGTGATTGTTGTTGAGAGTCCTTGCTGTGTCCCTTCTTGCTTCTGTTAACTTTACCTGGTGGAGGATTGTGAGACCAATTTATTGTATTTCGTAATTTATTCAGTAATTTCACGGCCCGATAGCGCCTAGCGTTTAGGCAACTAATTCTACTAGTATATCAAAGGCAAGATTCCGGCCGCAGAGTTCTGCTTAAATACAGTTTTCTATATCATTTGCAATTCTTTCCGCCGAGGAACATTAATTGTCGCTAGATGGTGATACAGTAGGCGTCACTTCCGTTTTCCGAGCTTTTCCAAAATATCAGTGAGGTGTTAATAACGGCTCGTTATGGCGAGAATGAATTCTTAAATCATTGAACACTGTGAACATAGCTGGAATCAATTAAGGCATTGAAGAAACTCACCGTTGCGTTAGGCATATGTAGCATAATCGATTTGGCCACATTTTCCACCAATAATCATGGGAAATTAATTTGTTGTGTGAGCACATTTGTCGGTGTAGGATAGGCAGAAATTATCTGCCTTCAAGTTACGGATTAAAACTGCCCCGAAGAAAGCAGAGACCTACTGCATGTGCGAGGGACGTGCCGTTTAGTACGAGGTTGCTTCCGTTGGCCCCGGTACCGTTCATGCAGCCCAAATGAGCCTGCTGTGTTGCCAGTAAGCTTCACCTTTGTGCTGGATTTGGTTTGAACTTAACGGCTATTTTGTTATGATGTTCAACATGCTATAGAATTCCCAACGGCCTCGCCGTTTGTTGTCTTATTTTAGTAATTCATATCTGCATTAAACTTTAAAGTTAGCGGCTTCACCGCTGTTGTAGTAGACTGTAAATCAGGTGTGTTAAATGAACCGTCAGTTATAAGCTGAGTTAGTTCAGTTATAATTAACGTAGCTCTGCATGCTAATACATTAGCTAAGTGAAGGGTGAAATCACGTACGTTTGTTCCATGACTATCGCATATATTGGTATACCACTACGACATACAGATATCTGAATGTGTGTACACGCGAGATGCTAATTTAATAGATTAAAGGTGGAACGCAGTACGGCTGTGTCGTTCACTTAGTAGTCGGGTTGTTACTAAAGTACATGTTTTGGCCAACTTACAGTTTAAAGTAAATCATTTTAGAAATTAGGTTCACACGCCCTCAGCCAAGGCTGCGTTTTCGAATGCACCCTGTTCAGATTATTATTAATTAAGATTGTGATATTTTCCTTTGTGATATATTTATTTTGTGCTAGTATTGTTATTGTCCGTTAATGCCAGTAATTACAAATCGATTTTTATTCCCCCTGTTATTAATCCATCATCTATTAGAAACATTATACGATTTATCGAACTGTGGATTTTCATTGCTTATGTTGTATTGTTTGTTACCTTGAGCAAATTTATTGGTT
>OW679203.1:78096203-78141530 GCA_940337035.1 Agriotes lineatus
TAATAAAAGGTATGCGTTTAATTGATTATTTTTAAATTCATTTCACAATTCCAAGATCATATTGCTTTATTGATCCGATGCCTTAATATAATTATAATACATAAGTAATAATTATCTTGTTCCAGGGATGAATTGGAAGATGATTGCGTGATCTAGTCATAAGAGCTGTATAGAAGCAGTTAATTTACATGAGTATTTCTTAGTATTTAGTCGTTATTTGTTTGTAAAACTTTGCTGCCTTAATGTAATAAAGGTTTTCAAAATAATTAAAATCAATGTTGTTTATGAAAACAAGCCTTTTTTGACATGTAGGGAATCCCATATACATAAACCCTTTGTTGTGGGGTAAAAAAGGGATATTGAGCACAATTCAAAAGTTACTTATCAATTAAATTCGTGAGAAAAGTAAAATTTTCAGGTTTTTGAAAATTGTTCAGAACCCTAAAAGTGTAGAGATAAATGTATAGGGATAAAAAAGTTTCCCCTTTACAAAAACTATCACAAAAAAATCGAAATAGGAGCATTAGGAGCTGAGATACAAAAAAAAATTAGTGCACCATCTTTAATAGCCGTCATTTTGGTGTTCTACATAGATTTTCAAGTGGTGTCCTATCTGGAAAGTTACCTTTTGGCATCAACTATAACCACATAAAGTGTCACATTCCAATCAAGAAGTGTCGCTTTTTGGCTTTTTTATCCACGTACCCAACGTACTATTAGCAAGCTTTACAAGTGCAAATTTATTGCATAGAACGTTGCTAGTTCGGTAGCATGCATTTCTGTGGCTATTTGATGCAGTTTGATGTACATGTTGATGAGTTTAGGCATGGTATACATTACGTACATTTTTAAAGCAACGAATTTACTGTACTATCATTTACTAAAAACTTTATAATTAACAATGTCTTGATTAGATTGTTGGAAGTGCGATGGAGTGCATTTTAAAGCTGTCCGATGCATTTCGAGGTGCATGTTGTAGGGTTAACTCATGTGTGATCAACATGTTACACATTACGTGCAATTACATATCCTTACGAACCGATTTGTACCAATACCATTTATTAGCAAACTTTGTAAGTATAAATGTATTTTTATGGCTGTCTGATGCAGTTTGGTTGATGAGCTAACATATGCGATAACGGCATGGTACACATTACGTTCATATTCAAACTCTTTACCAACGGTTCTGTTATTCTATCATTTACTAACAAACTCTTATAATTAACATTTACTGATTAGGACGTTGAGAGTACTATGGCCCACAGATGTGTCAGCAGGATACAAATTACATACGTTTCCTGGAACTTTACAAACGGTGTTGTTATACTATCGTCCACTAACAAATTTTATAATGAGCAATATGTTGATTAGTACCATGACACGCATTTTTGAAGCTCTCTGATGTAGTTCGAAGTAGATCTGTAGGGTTAACTCAGCTGCGGTAGGTAATGTGTACCGTTTATGTTCAATTGCATTTTCTTACGAACCAATTTGTATTAATATGATGCCTTAGCAGACTTTGTAAGTCTGAATGTATTGAATAGAATGTTGTGAGTACGGTAGCATGAATGTTTGTGGCTGTCTGATATAGTTTGAAGTACACATTGATGGTCTAGCACATTAGGTGTCGGCATGGTACACATTACGTGCATTTTCAAGCTTTTTACCAACGAATTAGTTATACTAACATATACTAACAAACCCTGTAATTAACAATGTATTCATTAGGTTGTTGAGAGTACTATGGCTATCTGAGGCAGTTTGAAGTATATGTTGTTGGGCTAACATATGCGTTGTTAGCATGGTAAACATTACGTTCATTTTCAAGCTCTTTACCAATGGATTTGTTATTTTATAATTTACTATCAACATGTATAATTAACAGTGTATTGATTAGGACGTTGACAGTACGATGGTACACAACTGGGGTGACGGAATGGTACACATTACTTGTGTTTTCTGGCTCTTTACAAACGGATTTGTTATACTAACACTAACAAATTTTGTAATTAGCAATGTATTGATTAGGTTGTTGAGAGTATGATAGCATGCATTTTTGCTGCTGACTAAAATGCAGTTTAAGGTACTTGTTGGGAGCCTAACTGGTGCGTCGTCGTCCTGGTACACATTACTTGCGTATTCAAACCTTATTTTGCATCAACCTTCTTTATCATTAGAAATGTATTGATACGGCCGTCGATAAAAGGATGGCATGCATTGTTGCGGCAATTCGATGCAGTTTGAAGTACCTACTTGTTGATAGTATAACACATGCTTGGCCAGCGTGGTAAACAATACCTGCGTTTTCACATTCTTATGGGATGATTTGTTATACTACCATTTATTGGCAAAGTCTATAATTAGCAATGTATTGATTACATTCATTTTCATGACTCTCTGGCGCAGTTTGAATTACTGGTTGAATGGCAAACTCATGCGTGCTAGGCGTGGTACACAATACGATGAATGTGCGTTGGGAGAACAAGCACGATGTCATCTGGAACGCCCTTCGGTTTTATAGCGTCTTCGAGGCAATTATCCATGAGTACAGCTGCTGTGTCCCAAGTTCATTAGCGCAATCTTTCATCATTACCGTTGACATATTTATTTATTTATTTATTCCGTACTCAGCCAACAGCCGTTAGGCCAATTATAGGCGTCGCTGTACATTTATGGGGACTTCCAACCCCACTAACGACTGTCATGATGTTATTATGACATCCGGGACCAACTATTTCCGTAGCAGCCGTACCAATGATCGCCCATTTCTTCTTTTCTGTTCGTGCTCTGCATGAATGCAGTGACAGCCGACATCTAGACTTCTCACCCGTGGTCGTTTTAGCTGCAAGACCTAATGTAGCAGTGAAAGACTCGAATTCGGCATGCGGCTTAATATCAAAAAGGCTGAGTACATGGAGTGCAGTCGAATAAAGTTAACAATGAAGAAAGTTCCCCAGTTCAAGTGGCTCGGCTCCGTCATTGGTAGCGACGGTGACACCTTCCCCGACTCCCAAGCTCGAGTCAATTCCGCTTGGATAAAGTCCTTTGGAACCGCAATTTATAGGTCAAAGTGCTGGCCAGCAACATTAAAGCACGAGCTCGAGTGCTTCGATGGTGTTTCTGCTTCAAGAAATGGCACCATGTTAGGAACGAGGGTGGCAGGAAGAGAATGGGTATTGCCCGCGTGAAAGGCCGAAAAAGCTGGTGATAAACGCTACGATCAAGAAGACACGATATCGCCGGTAAATAGTAGTGGGTAGCATTATGTCACATTCTCTTCAAAACTAAAAGCCGCGTAAAAATTACCAATTTCAAAGTCAATATTGAAAAAGCCATAGACGATAAAGAGACTTCTCTTTGAATATTTGTGGAGATTGAAGAAGCAATCGATAACACCACATATGTAAAATGTAGCAATAAAACATGGCATTGAAACACCTACAGTAGGTTGGATCAACACCATATTAGAAAGTGCTCGTAGAGTTCTAACCACAGCAACAGGAACCGACAGCTGACATTGATCGTCGCTAAGGGCTGCCCCGAAGAAGGGACATTATCACTTCTTCTATTGTCACTAGTAGTTGATAGTATCATACATCGACCAAGCAGAGACGGTTTTAACTTACAAAATTACGCAGATGACTTGGTGGTAGAAATCAGATGTAAATTTTCAAAAGTTTTCTTTAATATCATAAACAGATGGTGTAAGGAGAAACGGCTTAATGTTAATCTACACAAAATGGGGATTGTACCATTCACAAGAAAAAGAAACATCAACAAATTAAAGAGTTCTACTCTAAATAGGGTACTTATTGGATTCTCTAAAGAAGTCAAATACCAAGGAGTCATTCTGGACCAACAACGTAATTAGAACGCTTGCTTAAACAGAACCTTAGAAAAGGCGAGATTAGCACCATGGTCTTGTCAACGCATTTTGGGAAAGACATGGAGTGTATAATCTGAGTGGACACATGGAAATTGTCAAAAATAAATGCTAGAGGAGGCTGAAGTTCAGCATGGTCGATGACAAAATGGCTCAAAATTTAATTTTTAGGGGAAATTTATTGTAACCCTTCCAAAAGCAACTGAGTGGCAACCAAACTGCACTCTAATTGATCAAGGTATAAGAATGGTTGAAAGATAAAGTGCTAGGAATAGGCCCGCATGGTCCTGGTTGAAGGATTTTAAAAGCCTTGAGAAAGGTTTTTCCAAGCTGAAGTAGCTGCTATTATTAAAATATGTATAGAAACATAGTAAGATACTACCTTAATGATTTTTGTATTATAAGGGATCTTGTAGGTCGCAGTATATGAAAGCCATCCAAGCCTGAACGCCCTACTTTATCATTGATCAAACATTTTTAAAAGGAAGTTTTTCTTGAGATTAGTTCTAAATCAATTATATACAGTTTTTATAAAAATTGACTGATGGCAAAGGTTTCTTCCCCTTAACCTTGTTATCGGTTAGTCTTGGAAAGTAATCGTATATTAATTCTTTATTGTATCATTTCTACGTAAGTTTAAAATCAAAGTGGATTAATCATGGATTTCATTATTGAAGATAAACTGTTTATGTAATACACATCCATAATGATTAACACTAATTCCGGATAATGATGTATCAGTAAGTCTTGATCTCCTACTATAGCCATTAAGTTTCGAAACTGTTTGTTCTTCTGGGTCATTTTTCAAAAACAATTTAAAAGAAAGAATTGCAAATATTTCAATTTGCATTTATATTTTCATGGTGAGTTATGTTATATTTTTACATTAAGTATGATAACAACAAATATCTGAAAAGCAGCTCATAAAAATGAAATAATTTCGACTTATCAAATTCTGCTGAACTATTGCGACGATCCATTTCGTTGCAGACATTTCGAAACTACACATTATGTGACGGCGAGATCTAATTAATTTTTGTTTACGTTAATTGCTACTTACTCCGATTAACCTACACATTGTTTTGGCATTGTTTTCATTCGGTAAATTTCCTCGCCCAGTCATAAACCGGCGGTATTGTTAACTCAAGATTAGTAGCTCATAAATTATGAGGCAACGTAGTTTAAGCAAATATGCAATAAAAATTCGAGATAAGAGCAATAGCTCTTATCAGTGCATACATACGATAATTTTACTAACTTAAGTCACACGTAGTACTGTTACGCTGTTACGCGTGCCGTAGTCACGAATGCGAGTGTGGGCACATGAGAAGACGTGCTCTATACAGGGTGCTCGTTTCTTGATTGTTATTAGGTCTAAGGATTTCGAAATATAAAATGTTTAAACTATAGCTTATTGTTGCACACGGGCATAAATCCTTGTATTTTTAAAATACAAACCATAATTAGCTTGATGGGATAGCTTTACCGCGTCTACTTAGTATTCGTAAGGTCCTGGGTTCGATTCCCGTGGCCGTCTGCTATGAGTCAGGTTTTTAAGTGGTTTTCCTAAGTCAAGTGACTACTTTCTCTAAGATGAATGCCGTGGCAGTAGTTATTCAACTTTCCTGGTCATTCTTCTTTCTCTCGCCTAATTTCCGTTCTTGGGTGAAAAAGGACGGAAGGTCCCGACCGACTTATATCTCTCCTCCCCGAGGGTTAATTTGTAATCTTCTGAGGTATTCTTACTAGGTACTGTGTTCATTATTCTCGGTAAGTACCAACAAGATATAAGAAGGAAGCTTTACCAAAGAAATGGAACCGTCCACATATTCGTTCTATATTTAAGAAAGTAGATAAGAAACTATGATTTAACTATAGAGGAGTGAGTGCTATTCATGCTTTGTCTCGAGTATTTTCCTACGTCATATCACGTAAAATAGCAGAAGAGGGAAACATAACATTAATTGAAGAACATATCTACGACAATGTACCACGATGTCAATCAAGAAAAGCAATGTGAAGAGTAGAAGTGAGAGAAAATTGGAGTGATATACATAGGAAAGAGAATCTATAGCGATCTTCTTCTTCTTCTTCTTCTTCTTTTTCTTCTTTAACAGCCCTTTGAAATTCACTCCTGGATATAGGCCTCCCCTTTTCTTTTCCATTCCTCTCCGTCTATGACCTTTTGATACCAGTTTCGACCTGCTACCTCTCTGTCATCCACCTATCTCTTGGGGGGTCGTCCAACGCTTCTCCTATGCAGTCGTGGTCTCCACCGCATAATATGTCGTGTCCATCGTGTGGTGTCTTGTCTGGCAATGTTCCCAGCCCAAGACCATTTTGAGGTGGCGACACGTTTGATCACATCTTCCACTTTTGTTCGTTGTCTAATTTCCTCATTGAAAAAAACCTACTACCAAAACACCAGTTTGGTTTCAGAGACCAACACAATACAATACAGCAAGTGCACAGAGTAGTGAGCAAAATAAACCACGACCTACACTTAAAAAACTACTGCTCCGCAGCATTTCTCGATGTTAGCCAGGCCTTCGACAAAGTCTGGCTAATTGGCTTGCTATACAAAATTAAAAGAACCCTACCACTCAGTTTCTTCAATATACTTAAATCCTATCTAAGCAATCGATTTTTCCAAGTGAAACTTGAAGAAGAGCTGTCAGCTCTGTATCCCATCCAGTCAGGTGTACCACAAGGCAGCGTTCTAGGTCCCACACTCTACCTGATATATACATCAGATATCCCAACTACCAGACAAACCATGACAGTCACCTTCGCGGATGACACCGCTGTGCTTGCTTCCCACAATGATCAGCGTATTGCATCACAACTTCTTCAAAATAACCTAAACAAAATAGAAACCTGGATGAAAACCTGGAGAATTAGAGTCAATGAAGACAAATCTGTGCATGTGACGTTCACACTGCGCAAGGAAACCTGCCCTCCTGTCACATTCAACACGAAACAACTACCACAGGCAGATAATGCTAAATACCTGGGCTTGCACCTCGATAAACGATTAACCTGGAGAACACATATCTGGAAAAAACGTAAACAGTTAGATCTAAAGTACCGAAAAATGTACTGGCTCCTTGGTAGAACTTCCCAACTTTCTGTAGACAGCAAGCTACTACTGTATAAGGCCATTCTAAAGCCGGTGTGGACATATGGGATCCAGCTGTGGGGATCAGCCAGCAATTCTAATCTTGAGATCCTCCAGAGATTCCAAAACAAGGTCATCAGGAACATCATCAACGCACCAAGATATGTACCCAATTGGGTCATACAACAGGATATCCCTATACCAACAATAAAAAATGAAATAGTGACCCACAGTGTTAAGCATCGTGATAAGCTCAGTGCGCACACTAATGAACTCGCAGCAAATCTACTGGACAGACCATATGTTAAAAGACTCAAAAGACTCGATCCACTTGATCTGCCTAACAGGTTCAACTAGACCAAACTTCAAAATGTTACAACCATAACAGCTTTATATGTTAAATTCAATTAAGGTAGAGTGCTCTCACTGGAGTGTTCTCTCACATGTTATTAATGCATAAAACAAACCATTTACTGAATATTATTTTGTATAATAGATTGTAAATATTCATTGACGTTAATAAAAAAAAAAAAGAAATTTCCTCATTTCGTATGCGATTACGAAGGTTGACGCCCATCATGAGCCTTTCCAGTGCACGTTGTGCTGTGCGAAATTTGTTAACAACTGTATTTGTTAAAGTTGTTGTCTCTAATCCATATGTAAGAACTGGGAGTATACAAGCGTTGAAGACTTTAGTTTTCAAAGGGTGGTTCAATACAATGTTGAGCTTTCCAGTGGCAGCCCAAGTCATTCGAACCCTTCTTTTAATTTCTGCTTGTTGGTTTTCTATGCCCAGTTTAATTTGGTGTCCTAAATAGGTATACTTTTCTACTCTTTCAATTGTTTGAACCTGAGTTGGTGTTTCGTCTGTTGTAAAAATGTTGGTCTTTGCTAGATTTATTGTTAACCCTATTTTCTGCGGAGCTGTTTTTAGTTCTGAAAGCATCCCTGTAATTCCTCTAAGCTATTGCGAATTAAAACAATGTCGTCCGCGAAGCGCAGGTGGTTTAGGTATCGACCATCAATATTAACACCTTTATAAGCCCAGCTGACTTGCTTAAAAACGTCTTCTAATGCCAACGAAACTAGATTTTTAATTTTATAATGTTCGATTGCAGTCATTCTTATCGGTATATCAGATCAGCCAGAGTTCGTTGAGTTGCTTGATTAATTAGATCGAGAAAGGCAGATAAACTTATATATTAACCACCTATTACAATTCAACGTATGAATAAAGATTTGGTAGTCAACGGTAAACGCCTGGAAACTGGACCCTGAACGCCTGGCGGAACCTCACTTCTAGTTACACCGCTGCGGTACGAGGCACTAAGGATCCTTAGATCACTTCAGACTATCAAACTAGTTTTGTACACAAAGCGGTTAATGACGGACAAATTACTGTGTAAGAATGCTTTGGACTGCGGTGTTCTTGTGTACTGGGGGCCCGATTTAGGTGCGAACTTGAGCTGGACTCGAGGTAAATTTTAGCCGGATATTTCAGAGTTGCATGAATAATTCAAGAGCCAGCGTTTAGCTAGCCCTCCGGACGGATTTTTCCGATTCAAGCGAAAACAGGCTACATGCTCCACGGAAGATTTTAATTGCGTTGCTGGCCAGGCGGCCGCTTAATATGAGTTTGACACGTATTTTCTCGCCGGGCTCTAGGGAAGTAATTTAAAGTTGCAGCCGATTACGTCGATATTCGTGGGGTTAACCCCTGGTGTGCTGCTCCCAGGTCTCGAAACCGGCTTCATCTCAATGCAGGCTCGAATAATGTGTATCACTTGAATAATCAAGTGCACACGGCCTACTAGGGTTAGGTTTTAGGGATGATTTTGAGCCGATCGCTTTAAAATCAGGCGCACGTTAACCAGGGTGGTTTTAGGAAGTGGCTTTCTAGCTGGTCACTTAAAAATAACATGTTATTCCACTAAAGACAGCGGGTGATGATCTAGCTCTGGACTGGTACGCTATCTAGTAAGTTCTACTTTTATGAGTGAAGCTGATTTTAGAACTTTTTCTTCTCTGATGTCAACTCGGTTTGTAGGATGAAACTGAGCTCACGGAGTTGCTTCAGGTTGCCCGTAGCACTGAATGCGGCAGCTCGCTTCTCGAGCTAAAATTGAGTTTGTTGGCCCCACACCGTCCTGAGCCTCAGGCTGATTGCTTCAGGGATGCAGCTGGACTCAAGAGTGGCTTGAACTGCCCGAGTATCGTCTTCTTATGCCCCTTGGGGGTTTCTCCACCCGGTGGATACAGAGTGGGGCTAGAGCAAATACTGCGCCGAGCGTGCTTTGCATCACGGGTTGAGCAAACGTCACCAATTATTAAGAAAACTGAATACATGTGTATAGGACAACACACTTCGGGTAAAGAGGCTATACCACAGTATAATTGAAAACAGTTCTTTGTATGGGGCAGAAATGTGGCCACTTCCGAAAGGAGTCAGAGTAAAATAAGAACTGTGGAGCTTGACTACTTGAGGAGGTGTCTTCAAATCACAAGAAAGGATAAAGTAAGAACAAAAGAAGTTTGGAAGTGTAGAAAATACAGCACTCTAGTGGTAGGGACATATAAGATGGATAGGAAACTATAGATGGCCAAAACAAATAAGGATGTGGTCTCCAGTAGGTAAAAGGAGAAGAGATAGATCAAATTTCAGCTAAGAAACCTACATTAAACCAGCTATGGAAGACAGGGGATCGAAAGAAGGAGAATGAGGAAATAGAGGAGTGTGCGTGAATGAAAACGTAAACCCAATAGGATAATAACCAAAGCAAAAAATTTATGTTTTGTAACGAGCGCTTAAAAGGTTAATACTTCTATGATTTCCACAATTACTTGTGTAGCGAACACGTGCCCACGTGCAGCATCCATAAATTGACTAGCAAAAGGCCTACAAAACCAGAGCAGAAAATCGTAAAAGTGAAAACTTTTGCTTGGCCGGCCACTGGAGGGTCTAGGAAACTCAGTGACGACCCTGCCAGATAAGAAGGCACAGTAAATTCCTCTTGCTAACGCAAAACGCTTGGACAAAATGAAGTAACACTTTCACGCACCAGACGTCCGGCTTCGGCAAGAGGGTAATGAAGCAATGTAACTTTTCCAGACGGCCAAGAAGCATTTAACCCTCCGCATTGATGCGGGCGCGTTTTCATATTAGCACAATAGTTGTTTAATCGCGCACTGTATGTGTGGAATTATCATTCTACATTTATGCATATATGTTTGTAAACATTATTAAATTGTGTTAAAATAAATAAATAGTTGTTCTAAAATAGTATAATTTCTAAACACTCTGGATGTTATCATCTACACTCGTGGACCAGCAGCAACTTTACTAGTACTGTCTTTCTTGAATAGTAGTTAGACGCACAACTTTTGCCGATAAAATGGGCGTAGGAATCCTCTTCTTTCCCTTTTTCTAATTCATTCCAAATTGGTTGGTTGGCAGTTCTGCCACTGTTTTTGTTGCAAGCCATTTTCTTCATATCTGAGTATTTTTTACTGCTGAATTGATTATGACTTGCGTCTTAAAGTTTAAATCAGGTCTTCGTAGTGTTTTTCTCTGTGTACATGACCTATCCGTTGATAATGTCCTTTTCCTTTCTTGTTTCTTTGATACACCCTCCTGGAGGGAAATTTTAGCTGTTCATTTTATTTCTAGTGTATATCTCCAATACCATGTCTCAAAAGGTTCTAGGAATTTTTATATTTTTCTCAGCGTCCTTATTGCCGAACCTAGAGACCTTTAATGTACATGTAGTTATTGATTATTCCTTCCTAGTTATAATATCAATATTTTTAGCATAGTAGCGTTTCTTGTTAGGAATCGTTATGTGTTATGTGGTTCATCTAATGTGACTGGATTGTCACTGGGCCGCTTCATTTGAGCGTTCTTTTCCCCGTTAGGCTTTATAGTGTTCTATGCATTCTTTTTATGCCACTAACTGTCTACCCTAAGCGTCGTTTTCTATTTTGTTTATAAACTTTTCTCATGAATCTTTGTGTGTTGGTATAACTATTCGTTTGACACTTTCTTGGAGTATTCCTCTTTCCAATTTGTCTCCTCTTTCTCAATACTTTACTAGTTGTGTTAGTTAGGATATGTTGTAGTTCCATTCTTCACTACGAGAATTTGTTGTATATAGTGTGTAAGCCGTCGACGATAAAGATTTGTATGCTTTCATCTTGTTCATCTTTAATTTAGATTGTGACGTTTGTTAAATAATAATGTGGGAATGTATATGCCGCCATTGAAATCGCGTAGCCAATGCCTCTTGAATTCATTCATCCGAGAAGCAACCAGTCCTAAGCCCTAGGGGGCTCCAGCGAGCTCCAGCCAACGCACATAAAGCCCTGCTTCATCAAGCAAAGCGGGTTAGCAGAACCGACCGGCCCCAACTTCATTCCGAGAAGCGAGCTTCAGCCAGTACTCCGAAACCTCTCTAAAATACCCGTTTTATTTGTTTACCGTATTGTACATACGTTTTGTGGAAAAGTTATTAAGTTTAGTGATTAATGAGATATAATAGTGGTTAATAAACAAGTTTATCAAATGTTCACTTAGTCTAATTAACCAAGAAAATCAATGTATTCTGGCTACTAAATTACTCAAATGCATTAGCATTGGAAAAACTCAATTTAAAGACCTAGTTTCCTTGCAATTTGGTACCATTCTTGTTGAAAAAAGGCTAGTGATGCTACTTCCTTTAGAATTTCTATATGCTCTCTATTCTAACATTCTGAGGGCACAATTTAAATTTATTGTTGGTAATTCATTGATCAATTAGCGATCTATATGACGCCTTCTCCCGCATGAGGCGTGTTTTGCATATTTTTTTCCACATAGCGATATTGTTATATTATCATTGATTAAACATACAGAACTATCTCAGTTCATAATCATTTGAATTTATATGTACTTCTCCAACTTCTCAGTAATCAAAACTGCATATTATTGCAGAAAATATTGGAAGGTTTTGGCAAATATTTTATCGGCTCGTTTACCCTCACTTTTCAAGCAACAACCGTATGTTGATTTAGTACCACTTTACATAACGTGACCATACGTCCCGCTTTGGGCGGGACAGTCCCGCTTTTGAGCTGTGTCCCGCTGTCCCCAAAAATGCAAACATGTCCCGTTTTGAAAAAAGGCCATCCGTGGCAGTGAATTAATCGCATCAGAAAAGCTGCGAGCGCCCTGAGCGCGTGATGCGCTACTGGACGGGGCCCAGTGGGCGGGGGTGAGGCACAGCGGCGTAGTAAGTAATTATTAGTAATATAATATTAGAATTAAAAAAAACTGGATTCAATAGTGTTACTGGAAAGGTTTTATAGTTTTTTCCGACTTTTTTCCAATTCAATTTAGGAGAACAAATTCAGGTACGGTTTATTTTTTTAAAGAGGAAACTAATTTTTGTAAAAATAATAGTTTTTGTCAAAAGCACAGTTTAAAATTTATTTAAAATAAGATAAAATATTCTTATACGATCAGATGTTTTTTTAAAATATTTTGTAGGATTACTTTGAAGCAAACGGGGTCTTCTTCACATTTGTTAATTGAGCAAATATTCAACGTTTATTGAAACAACAAGAAAAAATCAACAATATTTCTATTATTTTCATTATTTTTTGTTTTATTTAATTTTTTTTGTATTATAATTTCCAAATTCCCATACTGTTGGGCTTTTCCTGGTGGAATTGTTTTTTTGTGTATGATTTCTTTGTGTGTTTTTGTTACTTGTTAAAATATAGAGCACTTTTTTGATGTTGATATGCGTTGAGCATTTTTCTTTCTTTTTTTAAATTATTTTGATTGCGCAGGTGGTGGTTTTTGTTCTTCTATTTAATATACCGAACATCTTTTCTTTCAATTGCGTTAGGCACTTTTCTTTCTTCGTTAGTCTGATGGCGCATATTATGTTATGGAAAATTTTTTAGGTTAGGAAAAAAATATAAATTTTGACTTTGCTACTTTTTGGGAAAAATAATATAATCAAGTTTTAGGTTGAAAATGCGAAAATTTGAAAATTTTATTTTACTTCATCACAATATCATTAAAAAAATTATTAAAAAATGTAATTCTTACACAATACCTTACGATAGAAAAAATTAAAAAATCGAATTATACCGAAAACTATATTTTCAAAAAATAAAATAATTATTATTAATAAATAAAACATTGAACTTCCATTAATAGATATATGTTTTATTCTTATATCAATAACTAAAATCTACAGGCGTCCCGCTCTGAGAGAAAGAAATAATGGAGATTTTAACTTTACAGCGAATTTAATTTTATGAGTCAAGTATACCTTAATTATTATTTACGTTATCTTACTTATCACAAAACGCTATCATATTTTGTAAACTTGTTATTGACCTCAACACGTTGTATCTTGTATCAATGCAAATAGGCTTACGCATAACAATGTCTACAATTAGACATGTTTTCTCAAGGTGAATTCTCAACATATTTGTATGCGATTAGAAATTGCATTTAATTGGTCATTACGGAGCCCACAGTGGGTCAGTATTTCTAGGAAGTGCCCTGTATATTCACAAAAGTCCTGTCAACGGTCCAGACAAAGACTGATAAGCATTCTGAGTCAGTGATTGGGCATCAACGTGCTGGGCGAACACGCGGACCTCTTTGTGTCTGCTTTGACATAAGTGATGTCAACGTAAGACCATATCCGCCCTTTTTAGCACTAGTTAATCACTTACGCTGATAACAATGGTTTGATTAAACGTGCATTGTGCAGTGCTAATCGCCCCCTCTGCAAGAGTGCCATTGCAGCGCGGAAATAGCTGAATCCATACAATTTTAAGGTATCTTGTAGGTTATGTCAAGGATATTCTGGTTTGATAATCAGTTACTCTTTGCAGAACAGCATTTAATCCACATCCCGACCAACTAGTACCTTAAGTATGACCATTGCCATAAGGGATGTGCCAGTCGGTATAAACCTACTGCAAAAGATCACCGATAAGTGTTGCCCTCGCCTGCGCTTCAACAGACAACTATGGTAAGTAGCTTTGTGCAAAAGACAACAGAACTCATTCGAGCCCTACAGGTACCGTACAAGCGTGCTCGTGCTCACGTACATCGCCTACATGTGCTACCATCTGTCCAGAAAGCCAATATCCGTCGTGAAAGCCGTTTTACATCAGAACTGCAGCAACCTAACGCCACCGGCCGATGTGAATCCTGACCACATAACCACATGGTGCGACTGGGCCCCCTTCGGTAGATTCCAGGCCCTGATTTGTGTGCAACATAATTGATTTTATTCTTTCAGATGGCTCTGACGCCAGCGCATCGCAGCTCTTAGGCGAACTGGATTCGGCGTTTTTGTTTGCCTATGCGGCCGCTATGTTCGCATCGGGCTTCATCGCCGAGAGAGTGAATTTGCGATATTTTTTAGCACTTGGCATGTTGATGTCGGGCGTGTTTAGTTATCTACTGGGCATTGCAAAATCGTACAACATTCACAACTTGACCTATTTTGTGTTCGTGCAGGTATGTGTACTATTTAAATATTTTCTTATTTATGTTTGTGGACTGTTATAAAAATAACTGTTTAATTGTATGTAAACAACTATGGCCTTTTCCGTATTAGACAAGGTCATTTCTGAAGGTATGTAAATAGATGAATTATTGAGATTGAGTTAAATATGGAGATCATTGACTTCATCAGATATATCCCAAATAAACTACACTTGTAGCGGAGTGTTTCTAGAGTAGCATCTTATAATGCGTTTGTATTGTTAACAATTGGTTTTTAATTTGATACTGTGGCTGGTCTTTGTAAAGCTAATTAGGATGTATTTATATTACGTACATAATAATTCTATACAGGGTGATTCACTGGAGAGTACTTAGAAAATAAACAACCCAATATACTTACTATAGGATGATGTGATATCTAATATAATATTTAGGCGGAAGGGAATAATAGATATTGCAGAATCCTATGGTATATTGGGTTGCCTATTTTCGAAGTGCAGCATTGTAGTCCTTCGTGAGGCACCCTGTATGTGCATAGAACGAGCCATGTATTCGTTGACCAAATTTTGGCAACGAAAATAGAACTTACTTAGTTTTAATTGAGACCAGCTATTATATCCATAAGGTAAAGTAATTTAAAAACAACATCGTCATATACCCTGGGGGATTTTATGCTGTCATTTCTTTCCAGTATTCTTAGTCTTTCCTCTTCGATTATGTGTAAACATAGGATCATTGGCTTTATTATCATTTTGTATAATCTTATTTTAGTTTTCCTGTTTAGGTTTTCTTTGTTATAAGGTGTTTATAGCTATATGTCCTATGTCCTGTTTGTAACCGTTGATTGATATTATCTTTTCTATTGTTTGTGTTGTTTGTTTGTGCACTCAGATATTAAAATGATTCTACCATTTCAATAAGTTTCCAGTTGCATTCCATATATTTTGTCTTCTGTATTGCAATGGCAATTAAATATTTTATTTATAGCAAGAAAGTCAGTAATTTTACACTAATAAATTCACTTGAGAGGAGTAGCAGTAATTATGATTTGAGTGAGAAAGGTTGGCATTAGATAAGGCAGGATTCACAAGGGTTACGTTCAACGTTTCAGTCAATGATTGATGCTAGTTATGGCAAATGCAGCTTAATTTGTGTAGCTGACGGATTTGAGTTTAGTAACGTCAACGATAATGTGAATTTAAAATAATACAAGGATGGTTTGTGAAGTACAAAAATTATAAGAGCTTTATGATTAAAAGTTTGGATCACCAGCAAACGGCAAGACAACTGAAGGGTAAAGGAACAGTGCAAAGCAGTACGAGGAAGTAAAGATTGCAAAGAGCAATTAGGCTACTTGTCAAAAAAAAACAGACATCGTGCTGTGCTAAAATAATCATGTGAAACAGTGCATTTAAAACTGAAGTGATTAAAAATCGGAGATTTGAAGTGTAAAAGTGTTACGTTGGACAATTTCCAAGAGAAAGACAGTTTAGTTCCCAAGACATTATATCAAAACTTTAGTTCTTAAGTAAAAACTTTAAATCAAACCTTATTTCTTAATTGTAAATCTAGGTTACTAGGATACGAGACAGTCAATTGTTTAATATCGAAAACAAGCTTGTAAAATTTGTGCTTTTTGCCAGTTGAGCTCACAGTTTTGTGAAAAAAAATTGAATAAAAAGTTATTTGTGTCAGCCAAAAAGTGTTTTCCATATTCACCAGTGTTCAAGGTATCTTTGAGTATAATTTTCATATTAATAACATATACCAGTGAACAGAAACCAGCCCAACAAGATTTCATCAGGTGCGTCTTACAGCGAGGCCAAATTCGGACAAGATTTCGAGCAGTTCAGGAAATCGGCCAGCTAGATCGTTTTTACTACGTGTGGAGGAGCCCTGTAGTGATCCGTGGAGAACCAAGTTGAAAGGAGCCGTGGCGTCTCTCCATTGTGCGAGCCTGCATCGAAGCACCACTTCCAAAGGTAAAAATTTACAGGAAGCAGTTGGAATAAGCCCACTAGGTTCGGGTTTCATCAAGATTGGTCTGTCTACAAGATGTGGCACCAGGCCCCATCTCCCAGAGGCTTTCCTGCGATTTTTAATCGATGTAGCGTCCTTTCATTTTGCCATTTGGACCAAAGATTTCGACCATTCATGCCGGAAATAGAACAAAAGCAGATCAGAGCGTCGTTTTACGTCACTGAAACAATACCAGGTCAGCCGGAAGCTATGTCACATAATTTGCAGTATTTACCTGATGTAATTTTGCCATTTTTGGTGTTTTTGGAATTCAATTTACACAAATTTTTATACGTGCAGATCATCTTTGTGGTTACAGTTAATTTGAAGTTTAGGGCTGTCAGAAACGAATTTAAGCAAATGCCATACTAGTGAAATTGTCATACGCAAAAGCATTTGCAATACTAGTTGTTGAACCTACCCCTGTTGAAAAAGAGTTTATTTCATGGTAGACCGGAGCTTTAATTCAATTAATTGCAAATAAAGAAAATACATAAGAGCGACAAACCATTTATTAATCAAATAACTATAACATCATTTTAATAAGCCCTGAGATTGTCACAGAATTCTATTATTAAAACCATTTGATTTATATTATTGTTGTGATTAGTCCTATTTATTATTTATATTTTTACTAAAGCCTTATATTAGTTAAGAACATCATTACCAGCCCTCTTCTTTTACTTTCTTCCTCTAACTTGGGAAATATTTTTTGTAGCTTGTTTGGCGCTCTTACTATTACAACTAAATCATCCGTGTATGCGATTATTTGTGAATGATTGCGGTTTATTGTTTTATTATTGTTTATTTTCCTCATAATTCCCTCCATCGTTACGTTGAATAATGTAGCTGAAAGTGCATCGTCTTGTCTTATTCCTGTGTTGGTGTGATCTCTATTTCACATTTGTTGACTTTTATCTTTATCGGAGTTTTCGTTAATATCATTCTTATTAGATTTACAAATTTTGTGGGAAATTCCATGTTCTTCATGTCTTGTATCAATACTTGTCTTTTAACTTTGTCGAAGGCGTTTTTGAAATTTACAAATAAGATATTTCGGCCAATTTTATGTTCGTAACTTTTTTCGAGTATCTGTTGCATTACGTGTATACCACCCACGGTGAATATTCCCGATCTGAAACCATATTGATAGTCATCGATGATGTTTTCCAGAAATTCTGATATCTACGACTACATTTACACGGTCCGCTAACACTGGTGTTACAACATCGGTTGTTGTTAAAACCAGTGTAAATTGTTGTGTAAATGGGGTTCAACGTCGGTTTTACTAGAACCCGTTTACTAACTACACCACTTTGCCAAGAGGCGTGACATTAGTAAACGGCTGTAAAATGTATGTGTAAATGGATACCTTCGACTTGCACCGGCAAGGCCACACGATTGGGAGCCAGTTTATTATCGCCTAAATCGCTTTTTAAGACAAAAAAACAATTTGTTACAACGTAAATACTCTTTAAAACAAAATCGTCATTTTGTTACCACATAAAAACTACACAATCGGGAAAATTACACATCCGTTGCCCCAACCCCGTTACGATGGGCTGTAACCAAGGTTGCCCCGCCTTAAAACGCTCAGGGAGAAGGGCTGGTTCTTTACGACCTTAGAATTAGGGCTACGATCCTGTAAACGAGGTATGAATGTTAAATATTGAAGCACCACCATTTTCTTACTGAATCGGGAAAATCAACATAGGTAGGCTCACTCTGAAAGTGGAAGGAAGTAATCCCACCTTTCTACTTCTGACTTGCAAAGCTTGAGCGGCGAGCAGCCGGGCTGAACTTACCTTTAATTGCATTTGCTTACAATCATCTGAATTCCTGTACATCGGAAAAATAATATGGAATATATGCGTGCAAACATCATCAATTCATCAATGAAAACACAAAAATAATTAACAAAGAACTGTATTGAGGTAGTAAAATATATAAGTGGCAATGGACATTAGAAGAATTACTTATTACAGTTGAAAATATGCGAAAAAGGTTAGTGGGGTTGAGGCGCAATGTTTAAACTAAACACAGGTGATTAAAATGACAACAAACGATATAACTATTGCAAAAAACGGTGACAACTTTAAATATTCACAAAGGAACTACGTTACAACAATCACAATTGACAACAAAGACTCGAAGTGTGACACAACAACAGTGATTACTTAATCTCACAACGCAAAACTACATACAGACGTTAAAACTTGACAGTAAAGGCTAAAATTTAAGTTCTAGGCGGTAATTTCTGTGCAACCTCTTAACATTTACATAAACAATGGCACTACGTACCAAGGCGACACTTCGAAATCACTTCACTATAAATTTCATATGCGTTACAACTGGTATCAACTAACAAATACCTGTTAGAGGAATTCAGACGTTTTACGTTACTTATCTCAAGCTGCAGGTCGCATCTCAGCTATTACCTCAAAAAGAACGACAGGAAACCGCATAGAGGCGATACTCAAGTGGGTGTGAGCGGCATTACATCCCCAGGTAGGGTTAATTGAACGAGGCTCGTATAACGGGCAAATTCGATACGACATTCGGGATTCTTTAGCACACAGGTGAGATTTTCACTTAAAATCTGCTTTACGCCTAAATTGGAGTTGCTTAGCTCCACGGTACAGGAGAAACTCTCGGCCAAACATTCACTCGTACGTCACGTAATCACAGTCTTGACTACAGCAACAATGTGACTTTGCCACGTTCAACATTTAACTTACGCGGCGAGGCAAATGCCTCGCCGGAACCAACGATCTGAGTGCCCGCCGATGATTCATGTTACAGCCTAAGATGCTAAAACCAAATAAAAATTCGCATGTGCTACTCAGCTTCGCACCTTGTTCCACTTATGGACCGCGTGGAAACGTTCCATGATGAAATGCTAACTCAGCCATATGCCTCGAAGCTTCGGGAAAGTTTCGCCTGCATGATGACAAATTCGCGGACAATGGTCCTATAGAGCGGCAATTAAGATATGATTAGCGAAATACGTCCTTTCATCCGCTGCAGAAAACATATCTAAATTTAGAACACGCATGAATAAACTTGAATTGATGATCCCAAAATAAGCCGAGAAACGCTACTATTTAAAACGAACGCAATAAAGCTTTGGCTACACCACTAAACTGTTAATTTAGGCATAAGTTATGCAGGAAAAATACTACAATCTGAGTTACGAATGCGGGAAAATGCAGGAAAGCGCTAAATTTCGAAAATTGTCCTCACAATGTATTGGTTTATGATCAAATGTGGTACTACTAATTGCAAGGTTTAATTCTTCAGCAAAGTTACATAGCCATTGACCATTTTTATTAGTGTTTTAATAAAAGGTAAATTTCCCAGTAATATTTTTATAGTAGCTCTCCTTTTCCAGTTGTGCATTGAAGTGGCCAATTATTATTAATATATAATGCTTATATGTTTTCTGGATTGTTTCATTTGCCATTATCAGCTCTTCATAGAATTTTTCTTTTCCCCTTGATCTGCCGATTCAGTTGTTTGCTAATTTTTGCTTTAATTCTTATGTAGCGTACTCTTCCATTAATTGGGTGGAATTCTGTAATCATCTTTAAATTTATTTGTTATTATCAATCCGGTTCCATTTGATCCCAGTTTTTCTTTAAAAAACAACATATCAAAGTCAAAATCTTGTATAAAACAAATCATAGCCAACTCCTGTAATAGGTAGAAACTGCTTTGTTTTTTAAAACAGGTTTTTTTCAATGTTGAAGATAAAAGTAGACTTATGGGTATCAAAATTATGGAAAATACATACTATTGACACCTATCACAACGTACAAAGTATTCCATTTGTGAAAATTACAACAAATAAATTCGATCTTTAAAAAAAAAGGCTTTTGGGTACCTACCCTGTATAAAATATTTTAGTTTGGGGATAAAATAATTCTAGCTTAGACAACTAAAGTTTCATGGAATATCAACAAGTTATGGAGTAGATATTGCAATGGTTTAATGCCCACACCAACTCTAGCTGCCTAACTAACACGAAAATGAAAGAGTGATTCAAATGAGCACAGAATTAATATTTTATTTATTGCAAGATAAAGTCATTATAACACACTAGTAAATGCACAAGATACGATTAGCAGTAACTATAATTGGATTGATAGAGGTTGGCATTAGATTAAACAGTGTTGAAGGGGTTACGTTTAACTGAATTTTTATTAAATATCCTCGTTATGGCAAATGCACTTAGTTTGTGTGGGCTGAGAGAGTTAATCAATGTTAATTTGTAAAATACAGAGATGGTTTGTGGCGTTACGAAAGTTATTGGCAGCATTAGTATTAAATTTTATATCACCAACAAATGGTAATGCAGCTGACGGGTAATGAAATGGTGCAAAGAGCAAGATAAGGCAACCTATTAAAAGGCAAAGACAATTGCACAGTGCTAATTATAAACTTGTGAAACAGTGCATTTAAAAACTAAAGTGACTAAAAGCAGAGTAAGGTTATAAAGTGCTACGAATTGACATTATTCGAAAGACAGTTTAGTTTCTAAGTAATAACATTGTATCAAAACAATTGTAAAATTAGTTGCTAGGCTACGAGATATTCAATTGTTATTATTGACTACTCAAGCCATACATAAAGTTGGTGGTTGTTAAGCTTGGCTCCCAGAAAGTGATAGTTTATCGATATTAAAAGTACTTGTAAGAGTCCAAAAGCGTTTTTTATTTGATGACCAGTCCGCAGAGTGCAGTTGTGAAAGTTTCTTCGTGTTTAAAACTCCCGCTAAAGAGGAATAAGCTCGGCGAAGTTTTGACCAAGTGCGTCCGACATCGAGGGCAGTTTTCGAATAGTTTGAGACATCGGCCAGCTAAAATCTTATGTGCATCGTGTAGGGGGGTCTTTTATTGAGCCTTACGTCCAGAGTTTTGGAGCAGAAAGCCATCACGAGGTATATAATCGCCGTGACGTCCTTAGAAAACATGCCCCGCTTACAAAGCTGCACTTCCAAGGTAAATTTCACAGTTGCAGAGGGCCCACTAGCTTTGGGTTGCATCAAGAATAGAGTTTGTATGCGGTGTAGAAGCAGGCTGCAGTTGCCAGATCCATGCCAGAGAGGTTTTATCGAGGTAGCATTCTTTGGTTTTGCGTTTTGGCGTCGGATTTGGAGCATATTTGTCGGAAACAGAACAATTGCCAGTGCGTCCCTACGTCATAGAAACGAGCAGGTTAACAACAGATTACGTCTTAATTATTTGCATTGCATTTACTTGAGGCTTTTTACTCAATTGTTGGTGTTTTCAATCAAATTGCGCAATTTTTGTACGAGCGAACCATAACTGTTTTGAGTTGTAATATTGGAGGTTAGACTGTCATTTGCCATAAAGGTTAATAAGTTATACTCAATGCTAGATGTTATACTGGGTGTTGAACCTACCCCTTTGGGAGCATTTTATTTAATTTAACGATAAAGTTAAAACCAAAGAATGAGGTACCAATTGGACACCACCTATACTTATTTTCATAAATAAACGAGATGTATGGAATGGAAATTGAGCAAACTTGAATATTTTGCAAAATACAAGTTGTAGTATCAGCAAATCTGTGTATAAAATCTATCAAACGGTTTACTATTTCTACTATTGCATTTAAACTTGTGTCTCATAATCAGTGTTTTTATAATATAATAAAAGAAACGGCTACAGTGCTTTGTTTACATTTCATTATGAATTGGGTTCAAATTCTTTATCATTTTTAATTAATTGCTATAAGAATGAGATTTTGCTATTGCAAAGGGCATTGGAACATTGAGGATAACAATATCAGGCTAAAGTGTGTCAGTGTTAACGACTGCCGTCTGTTAATTATTTTTAATAACGCAAGAATTTTCCAGCTTTTTATTTGCTTATGAAAAATTTATTTGTTTCATCAGAATTATACTGTTATTTAGAGTGCGTGCACTCACATTTATTATATTCATATGCTTCACAATAGCTTTTGTTATGCTGTATTAATTTTAGGCGCCGTAATACATTCAATTACAGCTCGAAAATTGAATGCAAATGTTGAAAATTCAATATCAATTACACAGAATTTTTATTTGAGAAACAGTCATTTGCCGTAGAAACTTAAGCATTCAAATAATGATGCAATCTTGTAGGTGATTATGTTATCAAAATTTTAAAAGCTAAAACTTAGCAAGTGGTTGGCCATGAACACTGAACAGGAATTTCCATATAGAATATTTATCATTATTAGCTAATTGAACAAGATTTTTAATATTAACACAGTTAAATGTCATTCTATAACACTGACTTCATTCGTTCAGGCATGTTTACGGCGAGAACGGTTGTATGTGTCAAAGCGAATTGCACTTAATGGTTTCTTGCTTTCGTTGTCAGGCATTTTGATCTAAGATATTATTAAGAATTAAATATTACTGTTGTATAGATATCATTATATACCGTTCACGTTGTTTTGGCATAATAGGAGGCCATGATTTATTTTTTTAATGTTGAACACACTGTTCTATATAACACAATTTTGCATCACATGCGAACATATTTACCGTGTTGCTGAATTTCTCGCGACCATACACCACTTTAAAACATTGATCGCAATTAGCATAAAATAAACAAAAAATTATCAAAATTGGTTGATTCATCGGGTTATTCCTGCTTTGGGCAAGGCTTGTGTTAAGTTAGATTTAAAATGTGCGAGGATTTTTCTATTGCAAACTAGTAAAACTGACAACAATGCATTAGACATTGACGCTATGTATAACCTCAAACTTAGAAAAACATAACCTAATTAAACAGACAGCTTTACTGCCAACTTAAATGCCAAATTTCCATGGCCTCATATTATGCCAAAAACAACGTGAACAGAATATATCCTGGATGTAGAGTTGTTATGTAATATAGACCATTTACGTTTCTTAGAACTGACAGGAATTAGTCGATTGCTTTCTACAGCAGTCTATCTTCCTTCATCTAATTATTTGACCCAGTTGCAATGTTAAAACTCTAGGGGCCGGTTGCAGAAAGCAATGTTAAGTCTGGTGTTAGCTAACGCGACGTCAAAGTGAACAAAAACGAATCAAATCTCAAATGCTTATGGTAACTAATACATTAGTAAACAAAATTTGATGCGATTTTGTTCACTTTGACGCGATGTTAGCTAACACCAGACTTAACATTGCTTTCTGCAACCGGCCCTAGTTGTATTTCTGTCTTTAACTTTGTTTATTATTTGTATTAAAAAGCAAGCCATTCTGACATTTTCTTCTAATCTTCAATCAAGTATTAGACTCTGCAATCTGTTCCAGCTTTTGGCCCCATCTTTTCGTTGCTCTTCCTGTAGCGTGTTCGTCAGCTAGTTTTAGCTAAAACATTTAAGATACATCTTCAGGGAATCAGTAATATAGTTTTTTTATTAAACAAAATAGATGTTTATTCGGGTTTAGAAGAAATGGTTGAATCAATCCATTGATAGTGCAAAAATAAAGGCAATTATTATCATGCAACAACTATGATGGAAAGATTTAGAAGTCGGCTCATTTTTTGACAAACCAAACTCAGTCATGTCATGGCTAGTTATGCCCATAGGCCGCTCATGTGTTGAAGTTCAAGAACAGCCTTTAGAACTGTTGCTGAATTTTTCTTGAGCTGGAATTTTCGGCTCCAATTGGTGCTATATTAAAAATTGCTACAAGGTTTTAAAGGGCATAAAATTTACTATAATTATGTCCTATTAACGTTTCTTGTAAGGCTAATTATAACAGGTGGCGCAAAAGTCATCTCTCTATCGGAAGATGCTCTCATTTTCGCAAATTGCGTCTTATGTCATTGCGACTTTGACATTCTTGAAGTAAAGAGAAGCAGAATACACGTAGACAAACCATGGATCGCTATACTCTTCAAGAACGTATAATAATTGTGTCAATGTTTTTGACAAATAATTGGTCAGTGGTTTTGGCTCAACGTGAATTTCGTCGTCGATTTCCTGGTCGTGTGGGATCAATTGAGCAAACACTGTGGCGGTTAACCGTTTGCCTCGAGAAGTCTGGCTCAACACGGAACAGTTGCAGACGTGGCCGGCTCCACAGTAGCCGTTCAGTCTAGAATATCGCTGCTGTGGCGGCAGATGACCAAGAGGACCCTAAAACATCAACCAGACGATGGGCCACGCAATTGGGCATCAGCACACGGTCTTTACCGCGAATTTTCGTGAAAGACTTGAAGATGTTCCCGTACAAAGTACAACCGCAGACACAGCACAAGCGACAGTGGATATTCTGAAGCAAGTTATCCCTGCCGCTTAATCTCTCGTTTTGGAGATTTGAACTGTCCCTAAAGATCGCCCAATTTGACTGTTCCAGACTCTTTTCTTTGGGGTATTCTGAAGTCACGGGTCTATACGAACAAGCCACAGATCTTGGCGGCCCTAAAGAAGAACATCTGACTAGAAGTGGAGAATTTATCGCCAGAAATTTTGAGAAGAGTTATGGAAAATGATGTGAAACGAGCCCGAATGTGCATCAACTCTGGCGGCAGCCACTTGACCGATATTATCTTCGCAACTTAATGGGAAAAAAATTAAACGTCTAAATAAACAGAACCAATTCTTTTTATTTACAAAGATCCTGCCCTAGGAAATCGAGTAAGGACTTTTGTGCCACCTGTTAGGAAACGTGAAAACCTGCAATATGGTATAGATAATTTTTACTTTCGGTTGATATTGTACATTGTAACATGCCGCAACGGTAATCATATCAGTGCATCTCTGTACAGTAATAGCAGCGTACTTAAATCAAACAAGTAGAGACACTCTCTGTCGGTTCCTTTGATGTCAAAATTCTTATTTGGATGACCTTGAACGGCTCCTGGGGGGTACTTTCCAATTATACTAACAGATGGCGCCACTACTTGAACACAACATGATTGGTAGGAGAGCCAGTACCTAGCGCTGATTGGTAGAACTTTGTGCTGCCATCTGATGGTCAAGCTTAGAAATACCCCCCAAGGCACTGTTCCAGGCACTCTAGACAGGATTCAACATTTGGCATGAGTGTCTCTACTTGTTTGATGTACGTACGCTGGTAATAGTCCAGTCGGTATGTCCGAAATCTCTATCTTGACTATCATGAATGATCTTCTATGGTTTGTTAGGGGAGCCTTCACTACTAGTGTAGTGGTGAGTTGTTGGAAAGTTATGTAAATAGCGTTCGCCGCCATCTTAAAAAAGGTACTAAACGCTTGTTATTCAGTTATCTCGGCTATTGTTGAAACTTCATTAAACATTGATAAGAGTTAAAACTTCTGTAGGAGATTGTTAGCCAAAATTTTTAATTAAAATATTTGTGTTGTTCCTTTTAGTTCAAACGTCACATATTAATTGTTAACAAGTTATTTACGTTTCACCATTTTAGGTGGCTTCTTCAGAATAGGTAGAAATTACATTTTTAAACTAAACAGATCCAATTAATAAATTAACTTTTTTAAAAACCTTTAATAATATACATCCACGACTTAAATTCACCATTGAAAATTAAAATACAAGACATTCAATTAATTTCTTAGATCTAACATTATATATACAATATAAAGGAAAAATACATACTAACTGGTTCGGAAAAAATATAAAATCAAACAGATATCTAAATTTTAATTCTATTACTAATTTAAAATACAAAAAAGTGTCATAAATAATTTAGTAGACCGAGCAATTAAACTCTCTTCCAAACAACTTCATAAACAAAATTTAAAATTAATAACTAATATCCTTATTAACAACAATTATCCACTAAAATTCATAAATAAACCAATCAAATTTCGATTACAAAAAGTAAAAAACAAACAAAATAATTATCAATATACTCAAAATACAAATTATATTTCCATTCCTTTCATACCTAAAATATCACAAAGCATAAAACAAATTTTACAATCCTATAACTACAATGTTGCTTTTAAAAATCATAATACAATAGGTCAAAATTTTTTTAATAAATTAAAAGATAAAACTCCTCTTCTTTCTGAATCTAATATAGTATACCAAATAGATTGTAATGATTGTAATGCCAATTATATTGGTCAAACTAAACAATTATTAAAAAAAAGAATTGCTCAACACAGGACTTCTGTAAAAACAAAAGTCTTAACTCCTAACAAATCTAGCACAGCACTATCCGACCATTCATACGTTTTTTATCACAATTTTAATTTCAACTCTCCTAAAGTGTTGCAAACGGAAAATAACTTGCATAAACGTTTACTTTATGAAATGATCGAAATTAAAAAAAACCCAAATTCGATTAATTACAAAACTGACATTGATAATTTGCATTCTATTTACTATAATCTTCTTTAATTTATATCTCTTTATTTCAAGTTATACTAGTATATTAATTCTCTCATATTTAATTAATAATTTTTACTTATATTGCTTTTTAGATTTTGGGATATCTTCTAGCTATTTAACTTTTAACCATTGGGAATTTGCCCATCTGGCATGCTCTCAGATCTAATAATTGATATGACGTCCATTTTGCGTAAATAATTTAAGATTGTTTGAAATTTAGTTTTCGCTTTCCATCCTATGCCTAACTATTTAACAACAATGCGGGGGAGTGTTAATTCCTCCCCACATATTAATTTTTACTTATTGGTAAGAATATATTATTGCATATTGTCTTTTTGAAATTCTAACCTTATTCTCTCATTTCCAGATTGTTAATTTTTCATAATGTACCACCTATTACAATATTTTATATTTGATATATTTGAAATATGAATTATTTGATTTCAAAGGTAAGGTTTTTTAATGGGTATCTCTGCTTGTAAAATTCTAACCTGTCTCTCATTTCCAGATAATGTTTTATTACTACATATATTATTTCAATTAATTTGTCTGAAGAAGTTATTTATATAACGAAACGTTACTAATGCTGATTATAATCAGCTGAAGAAAAATATAATTGGCTGTTTTATTGACCTTCATGTCCCTATATTTAAACAATCTGCTGTCAGCCGTTATCGTATAAACTATATTAAAACAAAATAACTCTTTTAACTTACAACCAAACTGCTTTGGTTCTAACTTTAATATTCCTGACTCTATAACTCAAAAGAAATATATATCAATACCATTCATACCTAGTATTTCAGAAAAAATAGAAAGAGAATTAAAGAAATATAACATCAATACAGCCTATAAACAGTACAATACAATAGGAAAGCAAATATACTTATACCTCAAAGACAACACATCTATCAACATGCAATCAGATTTAGTTTATCAAATTGATTGTAATAATTGTAAATCTACATATATAGGCCAAACAAAACAGCTGTTAAAAAACCGAATAAACCAACATAAATACTCTATTAAAAAAAACTTTATTTCACCATACACTACTATGACATCTTGCATTTTCCTTTTAATCTAGCTGCTTGCTTCATCAAAGTAAGTTGCTCTTTACTTTTTTAAAACAAATGTTATAATTTTATTAATTGATTTATCGTTATATATAAACCTCAATCACTAATGATTGTTTTTAAAACATTTCTGGAATATGTCTATTTAGATTTTACCTAGATGCATTGTATTAAAGTTATCTCACATGCAAATGTTTATAATTTAATATATTAAACCTTTTTGGAAGCCATCTTGGTAAGCTTTGAAAATTTTATGAATGTTCACCTAATCTAACTTTTAACCCTTAAATTTTAGTTCAAAAATGTAATTTCTACCTATTCTGAAGAAACCACCTAAAATGGCGAAACGTAAATAACTTGTTATCAATTAATATGTGACGTTTGAACCAAAAGGAACAACAACACAACCATTTTAATTAAACATTTTGGCTAACAATCTCCTACAGAAGTTTTATTTCTCCGAATCAACCAAACATCTTGTACAAGTATAAAATTGATAAGAGTGTTTTAAAGGGCGTAAAATTTCCTACAATGTTCTATGTCTTATTAACTTATTAGTAGCTTCAGCGTACTTATGCGAACGCTTTGTCCGTCTGTCTGTCTGTCTGTCTGGATCGCCTGTAACTTTCGAACGGCTACAGATATCGAAATTGTGAAAGGGGGCAAAGTTGTTGCTAAAGTCCCGAGCACCTTCATGCGCTATTTGGTTTTGGCGAAAGGTGGCGATTTTCCACTTTGCAAACAAAATTTCCAAGCATTTTAGCACGGTGGCGGCTCGTTCACTTGGCGCCATCTACAGAACTTCGGTGGTCACGTTTTGAACTACACATTCTGGGTGCGCTATAATTCCACTTGGCGCCATCTACAGAACTTCGGTGGTCACGTTCTGAAGCTACTCCTTAGATCTGTAATTGAGCAGTTTATTTTGTAGGACTAATATTTATTTTATATGCGGGAAAGTTGAAAATTGAAGCGCTGATAACGGTTTTTCGTATTTTTCTTGAAATGGGTAACTTGTACCAGAAAGTTATTCATTATCGAGCGTGCAGGGAGTGGAAAAGCCTGCAATTTGGTATATGATGTGTTGTCACCGCAAAAGGGTGAATCGCTAACGTTTAAGAGAAAGGACTAGTCTGTTGGCAGCGATAAACAGCAGCTAAAAAGTTGACGCCAGAACTATTTCAATTAAATCGTTGCTACTGCTTCAAACAATGTGCGTTTTCAAGCAATCCGATTAGAACTTGATAAGGTGTCTGGCATACGAGTTCGCTCCTTTTCAATTGAGACTTGCAACGACGAAGAAAAGAACGATACCCAACCAGAACCTACAAAAAAATGCAAGAGGAATAATGAATTAACCAACGAGTTACTGCGATGAAATTAACCCTCCAGGAGACACCACGTTAAAAAACGCGCCTAGAGCTCCACCTCTGGGATGGCGTGGAAAAGGGTTCTGCAGCCATGCGTCGACATGACGAGTTTTCGGAGTTTTGCGACTCACTTCAATGTGCTACATAAAGGGAAAATGTAAAATTGTATATTATAATGGATCTCTACGTTGATCGGTGACAAGTATGTTAGGATATAAATAAATAAAGTGTAGCAAAATCACAACAAATTAAAAGTTTTAATGAGAATTATTTGGTTGTGTCAGAGCTTATTAAAATGATTCTTTGTAATTATTTATTTGCAAAATAGATGGTTTAGCGCCTTTTCTCTCTTATTCATTGGCAACCAAATTTTAAATTAAAATGGTTGGGTTGTAACATCCAGTATGAAATTTACTTTATGATTTTTATACAAGTATGGCAAATGTCCAACTTTTCTGGTGTGACAGTTTAACCTCTAAATTGAGGGCAAAACAAAAATGATTGAGCGCACAAAAATCCAGCATAAATGAACACAAATTTATCCAACAAGCAACAAATTCACCTTAGGTAATTATTAGCAATGCAAATAATTGAATCAAGTAGTCTGGGCTAACCTGTACTACGTCATAGGATGACGCCAACCGTCTCTTGTTTTGACTCTGGCTGAAGTCGTTTCCGCTTTACTGCATTTTCAAGGGACTCTTTCCCTATAATTACCCCCTGAACGGACCCTGATGGTTGAAACCTTTTTCTGCACCTCATACGATGTTTGCTCTACGTGCTGCACGATGCTGAAGGCCCCTTAGAACTTCTTTCCTGCTCAAATTCACCTCGAAAAGTGGACTTGGTTCCTCGAACTGCACTTTCAAGTCACGCCACGGCTCTTATTTATCTCTGGAATATTCCTGACTTCTGCTTTCTGGACTTAGACACCAAGGTCTGAACTACTCGCTGCACACAAATTTCAGCCGGTTGCTAACCCGAAACTGGTAGAAAAACTGGCCCCAAAGTTGGACTCATTTGGGCATACCGTTAGGATCACTTTTACGAACCAATCTTACACACAGCAATTTTTACTTGTCTTGGGTTGTCAACAATAATAGAAGAACATCTCGTATCCTAGTAACTATTACAATTGTTCACAAGTAAGTTTTTTTTAAATGTTTTCCTTAGAAACTAAATTGCTTTTGGATAAATGTCAAATCGAAGTCCTTTTTAACCTCACATCTCTGCTTTTTAATAGCACTAGTTTCACGAGTTTTAATTAGCACTGCACTATTGTTTTTCCTCCATCGTGGGTGCCTTATCAATACTCTTTGCATTCTATTTTGATTACCTTTCAACTGCATTGTCGATTGTTGGCCTCATAAATTAACTAATATCGCTGCATATAACTTTCGTAATGCTTCAAACATCTCTGGCTTATCAAATTCACAATTCTTGTCTTGACTTTACAATGTCAAATCTGTCAGGCAGATAAATTAATGTATAACTATGACTTAATGTTGCAATAAACAAAACACCGATTCTGGGCCTGTTTGAATCTTTCTTTCATTTTCGTATGTTAGTTATGCAACCAGAATTGCTGCTGGCAAAATACTATTACAATATACCAAATTGCAGGTTCAATAATAAACAATTTCCTCGTACCAGTTACACATTTTGATAAAAATAGGAAAAAACGTGTGTTGCGCTTTTGTTTTCAAGTTTCCGGCACAATAAATAAGAGAAATATTAGCCATACAAAAAATTTCAATAGAATATAAATCCTAGGAGATTTCACGCCCTTTAAAACGCCGTATCAATGTTTAATGTTTCGTCAACGGGAAGCGAGACATTTGCATGAAAAGGTGTTCAACATTTCTTTTCAAGATGACGGTGAACCCTATTTGCGTAACCTCCGACAACTTACCCCTACACTCGCAGATGGCTCCCCTAACAAACCACAAAAGATCATCCACTGGTGGTGACTGTCGGACATTTTGGACATACCGACTGGACTAAACTGTTTAGGTGATTTAGCTATTTCCACCACATTTCAACCATGAAATTTGGTATAGAAGTAAAACATACGGTTTTCTACTAATATTTGTGGTTCCAATTTTTTTATCTATCGTTACGACTGCAGCACGGCCAACTTGATTATTTTTAAATTGAAATGGGGGTCGAAAGTACCATCATTGAAAAGCTGTTTTTGTGTAGAATCCAACGATGTAGCACTTGATATGGCAATTTTGAAAAATAACTTCACTATCATGACGAAAACTACCTTAATAATTAAATCTTAACTAAGTGAAACTGCTCATGCCAGGAGTTAAACTCCTTTCCGAGCGCTCTGTATTTCACTGAGGGCTCAGCTGCAGCGGCGGAAACAGCAGGCCCACCGAGGCCCCTTTTTTCGGCTATCTGATGGATGAAGGAAATGGAATCCCTGTTGCTAATCGCTTATTGTTATAAACAATGGTAGTTTCTGAAGTATTGTTTTAGTTAACAGCTGCTATGATGCACTCAGAATCGTAATTCGTCTATAGTTCTGAGCAGGCTGCTTGTCGTTCTGGAATTCCTGGAATGTCGAAACTGGTACTGGAAATACTTGGTTGTACCGCTCCCTTTGAAAACGGGTGGACACAGCTTAGGCTAGCTTATTAACTCTCGGTAGAATATGGCGTGGTGTAAGGACTAGGCAAGAAAATGCTTCAGACTTTAAGTTGAACTGTAGAATTATGAAAATTTGGGCGCCTTGTCGTTACTCACAATGTAAAAACAAACCTAGCTAATTAATAATACACCACCTACCTTTAGGGCTTCGCCGCATACTTATACAAATTGTACAGGTCAAGGGGTTTGCGGAACGAACACAAAAATATTATCAGCAATAGGGGCATTTACTCAAACTCAAAAAATCCCAGTAACACATGAATTGTATACATAAGCCATGAAGGGCAAAGTGACAGCAACTTAGGTTTGTAGGGCAATTGCGTAACAAATAAATAAACCATAAATAGAAATCAACTTCCAAGTATTTTAGTCACACAATAGATAATTATAGCTCTGGTTACAACTCGGGATTGCTACCTGTGATATCGCATTTGACATATGGACACGACATCCAAAGGATGCAGCGGAAATAAGTTTTGGGTACATACGTATTTCAGCAATTTTGAAACGATTAATTACTCGCCCTTTAGCGCTATTAATTGATTGAATAAAAGGAGTAATTAAACACGCTTCAGTTTGAATTTCTAAGGCCTTAACAAGAACTGGTTATAGTTGCGGCATCTGCCTTTGTCGATAAAAATGCTGAGAAGTGCATGTACTTACATTTTGATTCGTTGTTATGTCCAGCGATCGTAAGGGGGAAGATCCTGGTATGTTGCATCTGACAAAAAGGACCTCTAAGCCGGATTTGGCTGCATATTTCATAGAATCCATGGACGCCACTATCAAAGAGAGCAACTGACTGCGACAAAAAGGTGGCCTAGGTATTCTGGAGTTTCTAGCCAGCTTGCACATCGAAGCGATATATGGAAGGCCCAGTCATTCTTTAGCAACTGTGAATAACCTTTAAGGAAGCCGCACGGAGTCCGGCTAAATATTGAAATTAGTATGCAAAATTTAACTAGAAGAGGCAGTCCTACCAAAGCTATAACTTTTTTCTCCAAATTTTTTTCTTATTATTTTCCTCTCGAAGACCTTCAATTTCTCTTTATCTTTTCTTGTGAGATACATATTTTCGGTGACCACCGGTCTTATCACTGTTTGGTATACTCTTAATTTCGTCTTCTTGCTTATCTTTTTGCTATTCATTAACGTTTTAAGTCGGTAGTATGTTTTATAACCCGACTGTATCTTCTGTTCTGTCTCCTCACGTCTACTGTTCTTCCTATTTATAATTGTCCTAAGTATTTATAACACTCTACTTCCTCTATGTTATATTTTCCCATTTTTATTACTCTGTTGATGTCTCTTTCCACTTTCTTTGTAATTTTCATATTTTGATTTAAACAATTATTTAAACCATAACCTTAATTTTCTTCTTTGACATTTTCTTAACTTAATTGCTGTAGCTGTAATCTAGCAGAAATTTTGAATTTAATTTCAAATCCCTGCGAAGGGTGCTAAATTTAGCTTTAAACTGGTTGCCTCGGCTAAAGCTCAGATGCCTAGGAACCGTTCTACTCAAATGTATAAACATGAATAACACAGTGTAGAAATAAATTGTACAATGTATTTAAGTAACGGGTGTTCATAAACAGTCGTCATCCCAGTTGCTTTGAAAAACAAAATGTTATGTCTTTGATTAATTCGTGCAACACAATGAAACGTCATTGAGTACTGTCATAGCGCATTTTTTCTCAATTAATAGACATACGTTTCTGAAGTCAAAACCTACTGGGATGACGACTGTTTATGAACACCCGTTAGATATAAAATAATTCTCAATTAAGGAAAATATTATGGACATCAAATATTATAAAACAAAATTCTTTCTGCGGAGTGGTTTTGCGGTCCGATGTTTCTAAACACTCGGCAACCTAAACTGTACTTGGTTTGGCCTAGTTGCTGCCCCTGGATCCTGTCAAAGAAAGTTTTACTTGAAATTGGCAAGACTGTAAGTCTATGTCAAATTCGAGGTTAGTAGGTTATATTTTGCGTCAGTCTTTGTCCAATAACAACCAAAATGTAACCTGCTAACCTCGAATTTGACATAGACTTACAGTGCCACCAACATATTATTCATACGTTTGAATTTCCACAGCCACCTCTTATGGACTTTTTTAATGAACATGTAGAAATTAACAAGTGTGGCTTTTACTGATGACATATGCATTCTAGAAGATATAAAAGCTATAGAAGAAACATTCAACGAAACTAAACATGTCTGAAAGCCTCAGGTTAATGAGAAAAAGCTAGACTGAAAAAATAAGCGGAAAAGTAGATACCTATTTCAGCTAGGAATCGAAGCTACTTTGCCTTGCGCAATATCTTTAAAGCAAGACACATGCCAAGAGGAACCCTGAAAGACTATTCCCCAGAGAAAGACCTAGAGACCATTATATCTTTAGTTATTCTCATTACATGTTGCTGTCTGGACCTCTTGCTACATTTTATATGTTCAAGCATGACTTATATCATCATTTTGCATTCTAACTCAAAACTGTTTCCCCTGATGTTCCTTAGCACCCTCATGTCCATGTTACTACGGTGTCAACTCTTGTTTCGATTACATGTGTCGTAACGTCAGCTATCATGTTGTTTTATCTTTTTAAAACTGTCATAGTAAGAATTCTGAATGAACGCGTACGGGAAGATCGAGGAGATTGCCACGCGAAAATAATCTTAATCTGGGAAGATTGTCAGCTGTTCTAAGCATTTTCGACATTTTTGTCAAATTTGACAATTCCAGGGCATTTACCTAAGAGTTTGAAGCTTCAAAGTCGCGTCTCTTTCTTCTTCTGCATTCTCGCTTCTTCTTGCCGCCTGCACCTGCCGTATTCCGGGAGAATATACCTTCACGCTCGCCTGCAAAATTACACTCTTGAGTTGTCCATTGCCGCTGCATTGCAGGGGCTTCCATTCTTCAAGCTTGTCATTCTGGTACCGACCTACAGCTCCGAGCCATGACTTCTGGATTCTGCATTTACGATATTGGTGGCGCCGGCCAAGTTGCTATATTCCAAGACTAATTTATAAATTAAGTACATGTTGTGAATTCACGTCATTCCAAATACGTTGTATTCTAATCATGAAATTAGGCGCCTTACGCGAACTTTAGGAGTGGGAGATCGCCACACGAGAAAAATTGAGTCAAGAGTCACCGCAAATGAGGTGGAAGCATATTGTGTTTCGAGTGGCAGTCCCGCAATGTCCGTCTGGGAAGATTTTATCAGCTGTTCTAGGCATCTTCGACTTTCATCGAACTTTACAATGTAAGAGAATTTACCTACAAGTTTGATGCCTTGAAATCCTTCTTTTCTTTCATCTTCTGCCTTTTCACATCTTCTTAGCAGCCATATTCCAGGGGACATCCGTTTACGCTCACCTTCAGAATTACGCTCCGAGTTATCCGTAGCCGCTGCATTCTGGGGACTTCCATTCTTCAAGCTTCCCATTCTGGTCCTGACCTACAGCTTTTGCGAATTAGCTCTTAGCAATGACTTCTAGATTTTGCAATTACGACATTGCCGACGTCGGCCAAATTGCTGCATTCCAAAGCTACACTGTAATTTTTACAAGTAGAATATTCTACCTTTAGAGGTATTAGCTATGTGCAACCTTAAGGTATTTTATAAATACCTTGCTGTGAGGTATAACGCAAACATTATACCTTACATAGAATGCAATACCTTAGGTAAAGGTATAAAATGTTAGCCCTTGCGGTATAAATACATTCCTCAAGGACGGAAATCATGGCTGATGTAGAGGTATAAAACCAAACCCTAAGGTATGTTAAGTTACATTTAGGTATATTAAAATACTTTCACCTACTTTGATCTACCTTTACGTAAGGTATAGAAAGCATCCTCAACCAAACCCAAAGGTATATTTTTACTTTTACCTACTTTGGTCTACCTCTACATAAGGTATAAAAATTATCCTCAACTAAACCCAAAGGTATATTAAAATACTCCCACTTACTTTAGTCTACCTCCACATAAGGTATATAAATTATCCCCAACCACATCCAAAGGTATATTATTATACTTTTACCTACTTTGGTCCCAAAGGTATATTAATAGACGTCCTCGTAGGGTATAAAAAGTATCTTTAACTAAACCTAGAGGTGAATTAAAACTCCTGTTCATACTAAAACGTATAGTTTGATACACCTTTATGTAAGGTTGAAAATTATTTTCAACCAAAGCCTAAGGTGTATTTGTAATAGCGTTCTGTTTTAACAAAACGGGCATAAAAATTATTGACACCAGTCATTCAGACAGCAGCTAGAAAACAAAACAATAGCTTGGAAGTTTCGAAAAAGTAAGCAATTTTTAGAACTTTAAATTACTTTAATAAAAATAAAATTAAATATTACATAACTATATAATATAATAATAATATAATATATACTAAATACATAAATACTATACCTATATAAAATAAATTGACATTACACACATGTACATGATTTGATTAACCACTAAAGCAATTTGCGATGCATATTACTTTAATGGCTATTCTATTCCACATAAATTGTTTCCCAATAAACTAAGAGTTTTCCTCAATTTTGTGGGACACTGTAAATTAAATGGAAATACGATACATAAAACTGCTTCAATCCCTTCTTTAAAAATGTCGACTTGACCAACATTTATGTGTTTAACACAAACGTAGTAAAGTTAGTCTTTAAACAAATCATTCTCCAAGGCATCTGCAGGCGTTGCAGGGGCACTTGTCGGTAGCCATCCAGGTTCCTTCAAAAGAAGAAAATTCTTAAAATTGTTTGCATGGCTAGAGTGAATGGTTTGTGAAAATATTAAATCAAGACAAATAAGAAATAATTTTTTATCGAACTTACGTTTTTTATTAGATCTAATGGGTCCTCTCTAAAAAATGGCAGCAGTACCAGCGCTGGGACATTATTTTCTGAACCTGAAAGTAGTAATACCCAGATATTGTAACAATCCATTTAATGTTAATGCTTTCAGTTTCTAAAATCTTTACGTCGTTTATTAATGCTTTTAGTACAATAGCATACCCATATTTTTCAATATAAACCCATTTCGCTAACAAGGCGCGGTGAATGCTTTTTAATGAAGACAAATGTGTGTTTTCAATATTATCAATTGTGAAATAAAACACGCATAATGTATGCAGTTTTTAGGAAAGATCATGATTTTGAAAATGTGTGCCAGACTCGTAGCTATCTAAAATATTAGAAGAATAGCATTTTCTGTTGAATCTTCTCCATACATTCTCATTGTGAAAGTAGTTCTTAATCGTGTCTAAAATCGGGACATATTGTAAAACTTGCTCTGTTTTTCATCGTTATACCGTGCCCTAGCACATGCTCTTGTGGAGCTATAAAATTATTTTCATTTAAAAAGGCTGCCTCCCCCGCTTTTGAAATATCAAACGTAACGTTAAAATTGGCAAACAAATTTAAATTGCACTTTCCTGTTGAGAATTCATATTCAACTACTTACATTTTACCCTAATATTTTTTTGATAGGTAGTACTTTAAACAAATCCTTAACCCACAAAAAACGTTCTTTGCTATAACCGTTGATAACAAAAACTCATGTTGCAATTGTAATTTAAGTACAAGTAAGAGTAAGAGTAGTAAGAGTTGGTTAATAAATTCATTGACAAAATCGTAATTTTCATTATCAATATTGTCATAGGGCAGGACACTATTAGAGTCAAAAATATTATTAACATGTTGAACTGAAAAAAATTTGAACACAGCATTCATACATTTGCACAGTCAAATGTTCATATTATAGTAATAATAATAATTGTCTATAACTTACCTGCACTATCTTGTTTCTCTAATAGAAAGTAAATGGGGCGCTGTATAATGGTACTGCACACCGTTTTTCACTTGAAGCCTGTGAAGTAAAAGTGTCGTTATAGCAAAATGTTTGCCAAACGGGAGAAGTGGTAAAACCTACCGCTTCAATAAATGTAGTACGTCAGAACCGTTTTAAGTGATAAAGTAGTAATAATGGAAAGAGATAGATGTATTAAGCAGGACAGGACGTTAAGACCCACGCCCAAGTTGATAGAAATTTCCAGTTTTGAGGGTTCAGTTTTAACAATAATCTTAAGCTTCAGGACGTTTCTTAGAAAAACAACTTTCTATACACCTTATTTGGCGAAAACCTTTGTACTAGAGATGCACCGCCCGCGGCCGCTGGCCACGTTCGACACTTCCTTGATTTGTATGCGATCCATTGCCGCAATCCAATTTTTAGTGAACTACGGCATTAATCTTTTTAATAAAGTTCTTCATAATATTGGTTTAAATATCGCAACGCGTCAATAAAAATAAATTTTATGACATGTCCACGGGTGCAGAGCGCCGCGGGGGTTGTTCCAAAATTGGCCCTGGTCAACCAGCTGAAAAACATCTGTTTTTCAGCTGGTGTTGCACTGATCAACCTCGCTACATCAATTGTCACTGTGCTTTAATAATAAAGTCAGAAAACAAGAAAAACGAAAATACAAAATTTTGTTTTTCCAGATATCTTCAGAAACATAAGAAAATCTGAAATTTCTTGATCTTATATTACTAAGCGTCCGATTATGTAGCGTTATCCCAACTTAACCGTCTTTCTCGCTTACTGTTTTCGAGTTCCTTGATACCTTATAGTATAATGAAAAACTCAGAAGGCTATTATTATACCTTTCCTGACCACCTTGAAGTATTAACCTTCAACCTCACGAAAACCAATAAAATTAGAAGGTAAGATGGAAATTTATACCTTGTCAGAAAACTCTAAAGGAACCTTAAAGTATAATGCAAAATTTAGAAGGCTATTATGATACATTTTTTACCACCTTGAAACAAAACTTTCTACCCCGCAGAAACCAATAAAATTATACCGAAAGATAAAAATTATACCTTGACATAGAAACTTCTAAAGGTACCCCAAGGTATAATAAAAGACTTACGAGGCTATTAGTATATCTTTTTTACCACCTTGAAGCAAAACCTTCTACCTCGCAGAAGCCAATAAAATTATACCCAAAGATAGAAAATTATACCTTGACATAGAAAACCCTAAAAGTACCCCAAGGTATAATACAAAACTTACAAGGCTATTATTATACCTCTTTTACCACCTTGAAGCAAAACTTTCTACCTCGCAGAAGCCAATACAATTATACCGTAAGGTAGAAAATTATACCTTGACATAGAAAACCCTAAAGGTACCTCAAGGTATAATACAAAACTGGGAAAGCTATATTCTTATACCTTTTTTACAGTCTCGAAGTAGACCAAAATACCTTACTCACCAAAAGAGGTTGAAACGGTGGAATAAATACCTCAAGGCATTCTATTACACCTCCGAATAAGTGTTATACCTCTGAAGGCAAGTTAAAATACCTCTCAATTTCATTTATACCTTTTTTCAACCTTTAAAAATTACAGTGTAAGTTATATATGTTGTATCGATTAAGAAGTGCATGTTCTGAATTGACGTCATGCCAAATACATTGTACTCATTAGAGTAATTATATTAAATTAGGCACCTTACGCGAACTAAAAGCATCGGAGATCGGGAGAACGCCGCATGATAAAAATTGAGTTGAAAGTCATACCGCAAATGAGCTCAAAGCATGGTGTGTTTCAATTGGCAGTCCCGCATTATGTAGCCATCTGGGAAGATTTTATCAGCTATTCTAGGCGTAAAAAATGTAAAGCATACAACAGGCCTTGGTAGACCGCAATGAATTTAATTATACAACGGGCCTTGATTGACCGTAAAAAATGTAAAGTATACAACAGGCCTTGGTAGACCGTAATGAATTTAATTATACAACCAAAGCGCTCAGACTAGGCCAACACAGATAAGCAAAATTAGTTATGTATGACAGCGGCCACGTTATGTAGCATTTGCGGCAAATACAGTTGAAATTAGGCCAACACAGTTAAGCAGAATTAGTTATGTATGACAGCGGCCAGATTATATTACGTTTGCGGCAAATACAGTTGCAAGGGGTTAATTACTAGGCTAATTACACACACGGTACCTTTGTGGCGATTCGCTAAGCGTGGGCGAGACGATAGCCGGCAGCCTGCTTGCTGCAACGGACGCTCGAACGAAAGCATGGGAGTAGAGGGTAGCACCAGCGGAGATTCCACCATTGGCAAAGAATGAGTCACGTCTGCCTTGAGACGAAGTAACGGTGAGACCGAAGATTTGGACAACCCTGCGATTATGGTTCCCAGTTTGGGAAAAAGGGCCTAGCTTGGCCTTACGAAATAATGCACGGCTGACGGTTATCTGCATACACTAGCCCCAACACACACTCCACTAGCCAGAAGCCAGGAAAAACCACCTCACGTTCTGACAACTCGAACCGAAGTCCAAAACAATTAGCAAAACACAATCAACACAGTCGCCCGCCCACGCACGAAGCGCAGGGGGCGACAAACTTGCCCTAAAACGACTGTACTCTCTTGCGGGCCGAGAATTCAATCCCAAAAACAGAAGCCAGCCAAGCTTTGCGCGCGACGGTGCGTCACACCGGCAGATGTGACCAATAGGAGCGCGGTAAGTTTCACCTGACGACGATGAAACAGGCCGCGGGAATACAAAAGAATGCGAACTAACGAATGCCTCTCTGTCGCACTCGCAGGGCTTTGTTTTAAAATTACTGCAGAAAACGCTCCAACAGCCAGCTGCAACTACGACGGCATAGAGGCCAGCGCGGAGCGGAGTTGCGCGCGTGACAACCTAAGATTTGAGATGCAAAATAACGGAAATGTTATGCGGTGAAATATGGCTGAAACTGAACCTAAATACAGGAAAGATCTTAAACTGTTCGGAATGGTTACGTAGTTATAGGAATTACAGAAAAATAAAATGGCCTGACATCCTTCAGAATTACACTCAGACTTATCCGTAATCACTACATTCTGGGGACTTCCATTCTTCAAGCTCGCCATTCTGATCTCGACCTACAGCTTTTTCGAATTAGCTTTGAGCAATGACTTCTAGATTTTGCATTTACGACGTTGCCGACGCCTGCCAAGTTGCTGCATTCCAAAGCTAAGTTATATATTGTATCGATTAAGAAGTGCATGTTGAGAATTGGCATCATTCTGAATATTTATTTATTTATTTAGGGGTCACAACAAGCACAAGGCTCAATTACAGTAACCCTCAAGTAAAAAAATAAAAAAATACAAACTCTGACGAAAGCAACATTATTGATAATAGAAAAAACACAATTATAACAGAAAAAGCTGGAATACAAAACGAGAATAAAAACAGTATACACTTAACTAGAATTTAACTTAACAATTGTAAAGTTTAGCTGTGAACGTCTGCAGGGAATCAAAATGAATATCTTAACGTGTTACAATTAGACAAATAAGAATTATAAAGCAACGATAATCTTGTTACAGGAGTTATTAGCTGAACTAGTTCTGTTAAAAGGGATACCAAATAACGCAACACTTCCTGTTTGGTTAAAAAGGTTGTATGGAAGTAGAAGATCCAATATTTCTCTTCGCCTTTTTCAGAGAACTGATTGCATTAATATGTTATATTCTAATTATGTAATTAGGTGCCTTAAACGCATTAAAGATTTGGGTGCTTTTTTGCGAATTATTACAAGCCGGTTGTAGAGTTATAAATATTTGTTTGCTGTGGGATTGCATCACATAAAATTTTCATTCTAGGACCTATTTGTGTTGAGCAACGTGACGTCACGCCGCAGATAGAATTTTGGGTTATCTATAGCAGTCAATAGAGCTATTCTTGAATTTAATGTTGTCCTCGTGAAGCAAAACGTGAATTTTTACTTCCCTCGTCTCGCGAAAAAATCACCTTTCGAGATTTCTCCACATCTTCACGTTTCAGGGTTCCTAGACGACGAAAAACAGGTTTTCTCAATTCCTTCAGTCTGTCTGTCTGTTGGCAGTATAACTCAAAAAGTATTTGTCGGAGGAAGACAATATTTTCCATACACATTATATATCTATGTGGCATGAAACCGAGAAAATTTCAGACAAATATATACAGGGTGAGCACTTTAAAAAAATTAAATTTTGTTTATTTTTGATTTAACTTAGCAATAAATACAAGTACTAATTTGTACATAGCACAGGCCCCAATAAATACACAATAAATGTTGTAAGATACAAAAAAGGAGCAACAAATTAGTGCGTTACTTAATATAGTAGCAACGCAGGAGTTCGAAAGGTCAGTGCTTCGTAGCTCAGGTAGAAATAGCTCGTTCCCTTGAAATATCTCATAAAACGATGGGACTGCATACGCGGTCCGTCTGCCCTTCGAATTTGACCACCGGTAACTTTTTTTATTTGAAAATTTATATTTTTACTCCTACCTTAATTTTATTTTTAAAATTATTTAGTCTCACAATGTCGACGAGGGAAGTTCTGGGTAAAGCTTTTACAGATTTTATATGTAAACAATAGTTTTTCTGGAAGCTAAAACTACTTCCTGTAGTCGAGAGCACGTCATTTCCAGGCTTACACAGCAGGTGGCGCCTAACAATTTTCCGAATCTGTCAAGATACATTTTAGTTACAACCTATCTTTGACCTTGGTGTAATCTTTGGAGGTTTTCTTTGTTTTTTCTGCTATTTCCCGTTTACTACTATTACTTTAAATTAAACTGAACTATTTAAGAGCTGTATAACTTCTCAAAATACCAATTATTTTCATTTATGCCACCAAGTACATTCATTATTTGCAGTACCAATTCTAAACGTTAATTCCAGGCACTTGCTGGAATATTCCAAACGACGGGTTGGCCTGGCGTAGTTGCAGTTGTGGGCAATTGGTGCGGCAAAAGCAAACGGGGCCTAACGTTTGGCATATGGAACTCCCACACAAGCATAGGAAACATTCTCGGTAAGATATGGCAGCACTGCAGAGTGCCCATCTGACATTTCTCTTATAGGATCACTGGTGGCTGCCCAATTTGTAGAGACCGACTGGTCCCTATCCTTTATCTATCCAGGGCTTATTATTGGTGTGGCTGGGTTTATTATATTTTTATTCCTGGTAGTTAACCCTAGCGATGTTGGTTGCACAGCTCCCGACGTAGATCCTGCCCTCACACACAGGGTTGGTTTCACATAATTTGACTTAAACCAGGCCATCAGTTATTGTTTTGTAGAAATTTGACAGAAGTTTGCAGAATCAAGTTGCCAACAAGGAGAATTCTTCCTACGCCAGCTCAGAGACCGACGATACGGAAATCATCGTGGGAGAGCAAGTGAGTAAACGCAGTGTTGCAGTCATTTCATAGCAGTGCATCATTTTGACGATGACTTCTTCTAGGACTATGTTTTAAACTCGTCCTACCTTTCCTCGGCTGATTTTGTAAGTGCATGCGCTGGTTTGACAGTTTTTTTTATAATTTTATTAACGATAATTTGCATCCTCCCATTTTTGTGTCCATTAACGACTAACCTTCACTAACCACATTGGTGCTGTGCACAATAATAACCTCACTAGCTTGTAATCCCTCGACTGTGTTCAGTTTTATCTCTGATTTATTTTTGCAGGAGGTTCAGAGGCGGATCACCGAACGTACACATCTGCTTAGGGAACACGAGCCACCACGACAAGAGCGAGCCATAGGGTTTATGGGCGCCTGTAAGATTCCAGGAGTGATCGAATACTCTTTATCCTTGTTTTTCTCAAAGCTAGTTAGCTACACATTTCTCTACTGGTTACCTTTATACGTTCACCATTCCAGTAAGTACATAGAAGGTACATAAAAGGCCACTGCTGTTTAACGTTAACACATTTTAGCTACAATGGGTGCTACCAAAAGTGCGGATCTGTCGGTGCTGTTTGACGTTGGAGGCATTGTAGGAGCGATCGCTGCTGGTGCTATTAGCGACTATAGCAACATGTCGGCCACTACTTGCGTTGGAATGCTGGTTTTTGCAATTCCAATGGTAAGTTTTGATTAGCATATGGTGCATAGCAAGGCTTCTTCCACTTCTAAACACTGTGAACCTTTTGTACCATGGTGGACAATAAATTTATGCCGGAAAAATCGAAATTGAGGTTAATTGAACATAAGTAACGGATGTTCATTTAAAATTCGTAATCAGAGTCGCCTGTGATACGTGTTATACATTTGGCAGCACATTTTAGTAGGTTAGGTTTTGTTTGTTATTTGACACAGACTGATGCAAATCTTCAAATTGAAATAGCTTGACAATGCACTTCAGTACTGCTAAACGTATAACATGTATCACAGGCGAATCTGATTACGAATTTAAATGAACACTGTTACGGTATCAAATTGATCCATCGACACTCACGGCTGTGTGAGCACCATATAACTAGACAAGTCCGGAAAATGTGCACGCTCACCCTGAAAATCGTAAGAAACAGGCTAAAGGCCTCGGCTCAGACACGCTCAGGGAGGGGGCAGGGTCCTAAAACGAGACACCACAGGACAAGTGTGTTGAGGTATATATATAGGATGTTACCAAATAAAAGGGCGCCACAAGATCCAGATCAGGAGACCCACGTTCAACCGGACCTTGAGGGTCAAACGGGGCGAAAAATACTCAAATAACTATTTCTGGAAGCCACAGTGCAGCGACGAACGCAACAACCTACCTACAGCGCGTGTGTATCACGTCCGGGCCTCACCTTACATCGATCGTAACATAGTGACTCTGTCACCCTGTAAACAAACATGCACAAGACACAAAGGGAAAAATCATACGACGGTACAGTTAATACATCTATTGGGCCACTTCACAGGACCAACTAATAGCTTACATGATACTGACGAGATCGGTACGTATAACAATCTGTACTAACTACTTATGGGATACGCCCAGCTAGGAAGCGCTTTACCTAAAAATTACGACGCATACTGAGGCGTACAACAGGACAAAATTAGTTCTAGCTAAACTACGACAAGTATATTACAAGTATATTACACACACGTGAGATTCACACGTGGGTGTACCAGACAAGAGTATGCGAATTTAATTGTAAAACACACAAGGCGTCTCGCAGCGAGGCTGTGTACGGCACTGTATATGAATTTAATGCAAAACAAAGGCTGCTTGCAGAGAAACCGTGTGCGGCACTGCATATGAATGTAAATGCAAAACAAAGGCTGCTCGCAGAGAAGCCATGTATGGCACTGTACATGAATTTAAATGCAAAACAAACGAGGCTGCTCGCAGCGAATCGGTATGCAACGCTAAGATTGATTAAAGCACATGCTGGCGCAACAGTTTATTGGCACAAAGTTGTTACCTGGTTATTACTGGCTTGGCTTCAAAGACGAAAGGAAGGCGCTACTTGTGGGCAT
>OW679203.1:78141630-78183427 GCA_940337035.1 Agriotes lineatus
GTGATATTTGGCTCCCTCGCTTCCTGGCTGACAACGCATAGTTAAACTATCTACTTTACAATATTGTCAAGGTGTTTAATACGTTTTAAATATGTCCAGTAATTAACATTAACTATATCTTCACTTCTACTACGTTACAAACGCGTTTGGCCCTGTTGCAGATCTACGGCCACGCGCTTCGGCGCTGATTGAGCTGATTAATACTCCAGTAGTAATTCTTGATGTATTAGTACATATTAAATGCATTAGAATGATGGCTAATATAATTTTCTATATACCTAAAGGTGTTATTACGCTCTCTCACGTACTGGTTTGGGCGCACTATATAATGGATAAGGAAGTGATAATTTGAAGCTCAGGGAGCTGGATCGTACTTCACAGATTTTTTGTTGTTCTCCAAGAACAGTTTAAATGTACTAGATCGTTGCTATAAACACTTACTTTACAACTAACGGTGATATTTGGCTTCCTCGTTTCCTGGCTGACAACGCAGAGTTAAACTATCTACTTTACAATGTTGTCAAGCTGTTAAAAACATTCTAAATATGTCCAGTAATTAACATTAACTATATCTTCACTTCTACTACGTTACAAACGCATGTGGTCCTGTTGCAGATCTACGCCCACTGACTTCGGCGCTGATTAATACTCCAGTAGTAATTCTTGCTGAATTAGTACATATTAAATGCATTAGAATGATGGCTAATATAATTTTCTATATAGCTAAAGGTGTTATTAAGCTCTCTCACATACTGGTTTGGGCGCACTATATAATGGATAAGGAAGTGACAATTTGAAGCTCAGGGAGCTGGCTCGTACTGCACAGATTATTTATTGTTCGCCAAAAACAGTTTAAATGTACTAGATCGTTGCTATAAACACTTACTTTACAACTAACGGTGATATTTGGCTCTCTCGCCCCTTGGCTGACAACGCAGAGTTAAACTATCTACTATACAATGTTGTCAAGGTGTTTAATACATTTTAAATATGTCCAGTAATTAACATTAACTATATCTTCACTTCTACTACGTTACAAACGCGTTTGGCCCTGTTGCAGATCTACGGCCACGCGCTTTGGCGCTGATTGAGCTGATTAATACTCCAGTAGTAATTCTTGATGTATTAGTACCTATTAAATGCATTAGAATGATGGCTAATATAATTTTCTATATACCTAAAGGTGATATTAAGCTCTCTCACGTACTGGTTTGGGCGCACTATATAATGGATAAGGAAGTGTCAATTTGAAGCTCAGGGAGCTGGCTCGTACTGCACAGATTTTTTATGGTTCGCCAAGAACAGTTTAAATGTACTAGATCGTTGCTATAAACAGTTACTTTACAACTAACGGTGATATTTGTCTCTCTCGCCCCTTGTCTGACAACGCAGAGTTAAACTATCTACTTTACAATGTTGTCAAGGTGTTTAATACATTTTAAATATGTCCAGTAATTAACATTAACTATATCTTCACTTCTACTACTTTACAAACGCATGTGGCCCAGTTGCAGAGCTACGTCCACACGCTTCGGCGCTGATTGAGCTGATTAATACTCCAGTAGTAATTCTTGGTGTATTACATATTAAATGCATTAGAATGATGGCTAATAGAATTTTCTATATACCTAAAGGTGTTATTAAGCTCTCTCGCGTACTGGTTTGGGCGCACTATATAATGGATAAGGAAGTGACAATTTGAATCTCAGGCAGCTGGCTCGCACTGCACAGATTTTTTATGGTTCACCAAGAACAGTTTAAATGTACTAGATCGTTGCTATAAACACTTACTTTACAACTAACGGTGATATTTGTTTCTCTCGCCCCTTGTCTGACAACGCAGAGTTAAAATATCTACTTTACAATGTTGTCAAGGTGTTTAATACATTTTAAATATGTCCAGTAATTAATATTAACTATATCTTCACTTCTACTACGTTACAAACGCATGTGGCCCAGTTGCAGAGCTACGGCCACGCGCTTCGGCGCTGATTGAGCTGATTAATACTCCAGTAGTAATTCTTGATGTATTAGTACCTATTAAATGCATTAGAATGATGGCTAATATAATTTTCTATATACCTAAAGGTGATATTAAGCTCTCTCACGTACTGGTTTGGGCGCACTATATAATGGATAAGGAAGTGTCAATTTTAAGCTCAGGGAGCTGGCTCGTACGCACAGACTTTTTATGGTTCGCCAAAAACAGTTTAAATGTACTAGATCGTTCCTATAAACACTTACTTTACAACTAACGGTGATATTTGGCTCTCTCGCCCTTTGTCTGACAACGCAGAGCTAAACTATCTACTTTACATTGTTGTCAAGGTGTTTAATACATTTTAAATATGTCCAGTAATTAACATTAACTATATCTTTACTTCTACTACGTTACAAACGCATGTGACCCAGTTGCAGATCTACGGCCACGCGCTTCGGCACTGATTGAGCTGATTGATACTCCAGTAGTAATTCTTGATGTATTAGTACATATTAAATGCATTAGAATGATGGCTAATATAATTTTCTATATATCTAAAGGTGTTATTAAGCTCTCTCACGTACTGGTTTGGGCGCACTATATAATGAATAAAGAAGTGTCAATTTGAAGCTCAGGGAGCTGGCTCGTACTGCACAGATTTTTTATGGTTCGCCAAGAACAGTTTAAATGTACTAGATCGTTGCTATAAACACCTACTTTACAACTAACGGTGATATTTGGCTCTCTCGCCCCTTGTCTGTCGAAACGCAGAGTTAAACTATCTACTTTACAATGTTGTCAAGGTGTTTAATACATTTTAAATATGTCCAGTAATTAACATTAACTATATCTTTACTTCTACTACGTTACAAACGCATGTGGCCCAGTTGCAGATCTACGGCCACGCGCTTCGGCGCTGATTGAGCTGATTAATACTCCAGTAGTAATTCTTGATGTATTAGTACATATTACATGCGTTAGAATGATGGCTAATATAATTTTCTATATACCTAAAGGTGATATTAAGCTCTCTCACGTACTGGTTTGGGCGCACTATATAATGGATAAGGAAGTGTCAATTTTAAGCTCAGGGAGCTGGCTCGTACTGCACAGATTTTTTATGGTTCGCCAAGAACAGTTTAAATGTACTAGATCGTTGCTATAAACACTTACTTTACAACTAACGGTGATATTTGGCTCTCTCGCCCTTTGTCTGACAACGCAGAGTTAAACTATCTACTTTACATTGTTGTCAAGGTGTTTAATACATTTTAAATATGTCCAGTAATTAACAGTAACTATATCTTTACTTCTACTACGTTACAAACGCATGTGACCCAGTTGCAGATCTACGGCCACGCGCTTCGGCATTGATTGAGCTGATTAATACTCCAGTAGTAATTCTTGATGTATTAGTACATATTAAATGCATTAGAATGATGGCTAATATAATTTTCTATATACCTAAAGGTGTTATTAAGCTCTCTCACGTACTGGTTTGGGCGCACTATATAATGAATAAAGAAGGGTCAATTTGAAGCTCAGGGAGCTGGCTCGTACTGCACAGATTTTTTATGGTTCGCCAAGAACAGTTTAAATGTACTAGATCGTTGCTATAAACACCTACTTTACAACTAACGGTGATATTTGGCTCTCTCGCCCTTGTCTGTCGAAACGCAGAGTTAAACTATCTACTTTACAATGTTGTCAAGGTGTTTAATACATTTTAAATATGTCCAGTAATTAACATTAACTATATCTTTACTTCTACTACGTTACAAACGCATGTGGCCCAGTTGCAGATCTACGGCCACGCGCTTCGGCGCTGATTGAGCTGATTAATACTCCAGTAGTAATTCTTGATGTATTAGTACATATTAAATGCATTAGAATAATGGCTAACATAATTTTCTATATACCTAAAGGTGTTATTAAGCTCTCTCATGTACTGATTTGGGCGCACTATATAATGGATAAGGAAGTGACAATTTGAAGCCCAGGGAGCTGGCTCGTACTGCACAGATTTTTTATTGTTCGCCAAGAACAGTTTAAATGTACTAGTTCGTTGCTATAAACACATACTTTACAACTAACGGTGATATTTGGCTCTCTCCCCCCTTGTCTGACAACGCAGAGTTAAACTATCTACTTTACAATGTTGTCAAGGTGTTTAATACATTTTAAATATGTCCAGTAATTAACATTAACTATATCTTTACTTCTACTACGTTACAAACGCATGTGGCCCAGTTGCAGATCTACAGCCACGCGCTTCGATGCTAATTGAGCTGATCAATACTCCAGTAGTAATTCTTGATGTATTAGTACACTATATGTACATCAGACAGCCACATACTATCGTATTCACAATGTTCTATTCAATGCATTTACACTTATAAGGTTTGCTAACTAATGATATCTAGAGAGCGGATTCTAGGTCAATCGCCTAATTGTCATTTTTTAAGCCCATATATGGGATTTTAACTTAAACTTGTTTTATACAAAAACAAGTTTTTTAATGCATATGTGTTAAAGCCTAAATGCTTAAAATTTTAAATAAACGCCTAAACAACTTGTTATACTGCCTAAAATTGGCTTTGGTTGTTTTTCGAAATTAACCTTGGCCACTTTCTTGAGAGTGCTTTTTGTTTGAGAGATGTGACTTGTTTATCTCAGAGCACGGCCTGAGCATCAAGAATTGTTAAACGAAGTTCATGAACGTCAGCTTTAAGTGTTTTTTTTTGTTAGAATGCGTTTATGAAAGGTTTTAAGTTAATCTGTACACGAGTCTTTACATGGCCACAACACTCGAAGTTTCTGAACGCACCTTGCTGTTATTTTTCAACAATACCGATCACAATTTGTTAAAAACTTCTAACCTCACAAATATTTAACAATGGCTAATAACGGATTTTGACAGCTAGGCTGTCATTTTCGATGGTCTTGGAAAGAAACTAAACACGACAAAGTTGGCCGAAGATACGCTCATCACCAAATCATAAATTTGCACGTTCAAAATTCCACAACTCTAGTCAGTCTTAAAAGTCAAGGACCTAACAAAAAGTAGATCAAAATTCGATTTCACCCGGCTACAAACGGCCTAACAAAAGTGTAAAGATTCAGGCTATAAAGTTGTTTACAGTTCAAGCAACAAATTCGAAATTATTGGGGAATCCAAAAGACAAACTTAAAACTTTATAGAAATCTGGAATTTACAAAATTAAATATCCCCATTATGATTCTAAATATATTGGGCAAACACGTCGTGGTACTAGGTTTAAAGAGCATATAGCTCATTTTAGATTTAACAGATTCGAAAAATTCTCTTAAAAGTTTGACCATTTTTAAGAATCATGATAATAAATGTTCAAACACAGATGGGTCCATTCCCCACGCTCTGTTGAAGTTGACACCTGATTGGTCGCTTAGAGCACGCCAATAGGGCCAGACAGTATAAATAGCTTTAGAATGCGTGGAAGTGCTGACTTTCAGGGGTTCTTTGGTAAAGAGCGTATCTTCGGCCAAGTTTCTCGTGTTTACTTTCTCCCAAGGCTATTGAATGACAGTTTAGCTGTCGAAATACCTATTTAGTGATTGTTAAATATTTGTGTGGATAGGGGTTTTTAACGAATTGTGATCAGATTCAAACCACAGGCTCCAGCAGTGCTTTAAACAATACCGACATTACCGACCCACCAATCTAAAACCTAACCTCAAATCTGACCAATCCCGCAACCCGCTATTTTTTTTTGCTTTGGGTTAAGCATTGCCTACAATTTGTGGGCATTTCTTGGTTAATTAAATTACATTATATTTTGATCCTCATTCCTTAATAGAAATCCGCATTCAAGAAAAAAATTAAAAAGTGGTTGTAAGTAAAATATAATATTAATATTGCTAAATAATGTTGCAACCTCATTTTAGTTTGCATGCACAAAGAAATGTCATACTGAACAGCATAGCATGTAAAGGGGCCCAGTCATAAACGAAAAGTTCAATAATCATACCGACAAACATTGCTACATGAATGCCCCCAAGAACTAGATGAAGCCAAATTTTATTCAGAGATGTGCTTTGCTGTTCTTGCTGCCAACATACCGTTGTATAAGTTAAATAACGATAACTTGAGAAACCTCCTGGAAAAACATACCAATAAAAAAGTGCCATGCAGCCTAAATTGCCTACTTTAGGTTTTTAGTACGTAAACCTGACATTTTTGTGGCCTGAATAAGGAGCCTATTTTAACTTTTTTAATGGCCTACAATCCGCGCTATAATTGATATCAACACAAATCAGTAAACAAGTAAATGCAGGTAAGGTGTACTATAATGATGTTAATCAGTATTCACTAATATCAGTATATATTATCAATAGAGAAAATACTTGTGTGTGGTTCGACAAGTTATAATTCATAAAATTGTTTACAAAAATTTTTTTTTTCTTTAAACTTGGTAATGTGATCGTAACATTACCCACCCCCCCTTTGAAAAAAAATTGCCCGGCACAAAACTAGTATAATATCGGAGGAATTATGCTTAGCTATAAAACCTCCTGGATCTTTTAAACTATCCTTGAAGCTATGAAAAATTATGTATATTCTAGTTCAATAATATGTTCTGGATTTTTCCAATATTTTTGATTTTCAAAATTCTATTCTACTAAATTTTATTTGACGTTTTAGTAGCTACATGAGGCGAGAGTTTATTTAAATATTCGAGAAAGCAAAAATAAACAACACAAATACGTAAATAAGTCTATTGTTCTGTACTAAATACATAAAATATTTTTCTAAACCAAAAAAAGATAGGTAAAAATTTCTTTCTCCGGGTTTGTGGATAAGCAACCAGTCCGAGAGCGGTGTTGAGGTGAACGACGTAATGGCGTCTAAAACTGATTTATCGATTTGCTACAGGTCGGAGCCGCGTAGCGGCAAAGGCTGGAACTGACGTATTTATCTGCAACAGGACCATTAGGGTACAAATATGGCAGTTCGACTTTTGCTTCTTCGGTGTTTTAATAGTGGTTTTCGACTTTAGTACGACTTCGGCAAGTTTAGCCCGTTAAGCTGGTTCGTGTCAGTGACTCAGGTTGTACGGAGGACCATTTTGAGGTATGAATCCGCCAACGACGGCATTCAAGCAAGTCTTTCCTTTATTTTGGTGGGGCAGCGTTACAAGGCGAACAAAAAGTGGAGTCAGGTTACGGTCCAAATGACAGTCACGTGAAGAAAGGTGCACCTCGCTGACACCAAATTCCATGTCAAGAGGATATACATTGAGAAAGCTCAAAACAGATGACTCTCCATCGAGCTCGGGATTAGACACCCAAAAGGTAGGATTGTATTCCCAGGCGAAGCTTGGAAAATAAGCCTAAAAGCTGGACTAGCAGCGTGAACAAGCGGCGGTCTCAAATTATTAAAGCTCTGAGCTGCTTTGCAGCGAACGGCAGATGCAGGAAGCCTTACCGACCCCTCGGCGCTTTCAGGTCTCGATACCTGACTAAAGTCAAGTCAGCGGTTGTTTCTAAGCGCGAGTTCGCCCTGCTGGAGGAATAAAGCTCCCTGGCTGGAATGCTGGGCTGAAGTTAAGTTCTCAGGAGCGAGGCAGATCGCTTATATACACTTTCCTATCTTCAGGTCGTTGAATTAATTTGTGTAGTGACTGTTGGGGGATGAAGCAAAAATACCATACCTGTTGTCGCCAGATCATTCACGGATCTTTCTGGGTCTAAAATCTCGCCAATTTTTCCGTTAAATTAAAATTATAACAAAGAAAGTAGTTGGAAATAAATGTCTACTAATGTTAATATAATACAATAAAATACTCTTAGATAATTTATAGCGAAATATATGTACATATACGTATATAGTACACATATTAATTTATAATATTCCTGTCGACTAAGCGCCTAGGACCTGCTGCAACCCCCCTTGATACTCGTGGAGTTCGGCTAGTGGCTTGGGTGGCATGACGAGTCGGATTTTGCCTCTTTCGAAGGTTTCCAAGATGTCTACTATTTTATTCCTGTAAAAAACAAACTTTACTGGTGTCGAATACTGTGCTTTATTGGAATTAACTGAACGGTGTGTGATATGTGTACTCTAAGGTGAGTGCGTCTCCGTGCAGATTATGCAACTATAATTTTAAATCGGGCAATTTCTGGTGTGTTTAGCTCGACAACCGTTTAATCCGTGTTTACAATATATTCAGTATACCAAGGGTCGCCGGGAAGTTGGATACCACGTGTAGCGTTCAACGCCACAGGCGTGTACCTTCCTCTAGGGGTTTCGAGTTATATTATACAGGGTGATCGGGAGAAGCTACAAACGGAGGATAAACATGTCACCTGAACCAGCGCCGGTATGCTTGGGTAAATACGCTTGTCACTTGAACCGGCGCCGAGGCGTTCACCGAGTATGGACAAGACAATTTACAGGCGGAGATTGAACTCCTTACAAACCGGCGCCGGAGTTCAATCAGGAGTTTAGGTGTTAGTGATTATAAACGTATCTTAAACCGGAGCCTTGTGCGCAATCCGGGGTAAATTATTCGGTATTAGGAGAAGTTCTTCTATAAAAGGTTACACGTGGAGCTTTCTTGTTTGGTTTCCGAATAAGAATAATTTGGGCCACTTTCCACTGTGATGGAAAGAGGCCTAGCATAATGATCCCATTTAAAATAAGAGTAATCAGTCTGATGCCTTCTTTTAGCAGCTCTTTTATGATTTTACTATTCATATCCCGGGACTTTCTTTGGACGAAATTATGTAGCTGGTGGATGGGTTCGTCCACTGTTGGTTAAATTTCTGCAGATATGGTTCGAACACACTAGTAAAATGTTGAGTGAATCTGCTGCTTTTTCTGTGCTAGTTCTTGCCGGTTTCCATCTTCGGCCCTAATGGGAGGAATAGCTTCTTGAGATCTTTCGATTTTCTTGGTCGCTATCCACAAACAGTTAATCAGTTGCTTGTGTTGCTAAGGAACTACTAAGGTTCTATTCGTTGGAGAGTTCTTTGATCTGTTTTATTGTTCGATTTAGGTTGGTCCTATCGCTTGGTGCTCGAGTGATTTGCAATCTCTTCTTTATATCTTCTTTGATAATCTTGGACTGGAATCATCGCTTGTTGCATCCATTTCTTGTGTGGCATGCTGCTTGTTCAATCACTTTATTTAAAAGTTATATAGATTTACTAACATTATTTTCGGTCTAAAGTGGCATGTTCATTATAAGACTTTCTTGTATTATCTGTCGGCTTAAATTTCTATTAATTTTCCGATTGCACAGCGTGAGTAAAGTGATTTTGTTATACGTTTCGGTACTCAGTTAGTGTCTATTAAATCCGAAGTTTTAGGTCGATCTATAGGACAGTTAAAATTTACTTAAGGTTGTTAGATTACAGCGTTTGGTATATTTGACGCTCTCTTGTGGTAGCCAGTCGTAATCCTCTATAGCGATGTTTCGCATGAAAGTTATCTTCTGCTAAAAACCGATTCCCTAGTGCACCGAAGAATTGCTTCTTCTCGATTTTTGCTCCTGGAAGGTAGTTAACTGCTGAAATCACAAGTTTTCCTGGCCAATTTCTATTGCTGCACTGTACTTCCATGCAAACGTTTTTGGCTGTATTTTTCCACGTTGTGGAGTTCAAGTTTTGTTTTAATAGTAACAGCTGTACCTCCGCAAGCTTTTTCTTCTGTGTGTTGCGTGTATTTAGGGATCATAATATAGCTTTCATCGGATGTGTGGGTTTCTGCAATAAACATAATGTCTACGTTTTGATCTATTAAAAAAGTTCTTGTTTCGTGGGCATTCCGGAGTTAAGACATTTTGGAGATCATAGTAGACTGGAGATTCAGGATCGTGTCTATTCTTTCCGTTATTCCTTGAAGATTTTGTTGCATATTGTTGGCATTCTATTTAAGTTGATGGTTATTTCTTAAACTAAAATTAAAATAAAATAATCACGGTTTCTTTATTAGGTGAATTTTACTCTATAGCTAGAATTGTCATACCATAAGTTTTCCAAACTTCCATTAGCCACGCGTTCAACCAGTCGCTGTGTCATAAATTTCTCAAACAGATAGGCGTACAAGTGTGCAGCCCAGCTGCCTCGATAAGTACAGTCCTTGGTTACAGCTAAAGTGCATTATGTCTCCAAACGACCAGCTGCTGCCTCATAAATCAGTGAAATCGTTTGTTAGGGCATTAAAAAGGTCGTAAAGGTAATTTTAAGATTGATATATATGAGCCATAAAACTAACAAGTGTTCATCACTCAATTTTTTCTTGCAAAAATCAGTCAGGCGATCTATCCTATAGGGGCTAAACCAATGAAATCGCCGTATTAAGCGCCTAACCCATTTTCAACCAATGATCGCAGACATCTCATTATTCCCCGCCACAATCGGCTTTAGGATCTTTTAAAATGGCCTCGCAAAGTTTTCTACGAAGGATTCCTTTAGTGACCGCATCCAAGCAAGGTGTGTAGATGGTGCCGAGTGCCTTTACGTGTTTTGACCACGACGGTTCTAATTGTCGGAGATATCTTCTCAATCCGCTCAGCGGAATTTAATTTACGGAACCGATCGCTTTAAGTCACTTAATAAGAAATGCGTACCGGCATTTCGTAACGTCTAGCGACACTCCCGGATTTACCTGCACAAGAGACCAGACCCGTAGGCCAAGTCCTCGCATGGCAGCATCGCTTGCCACTCCGTGTTATCGATTTTTCTCCCGGATTCTTCTGCAGCACTGCAGCGACACCTCCAATCGCGATTCCGAAAGGGACATCAAGCAACACAAGCGGCAGCGAGGATCTTAAAAGCTACTGTGTAAAATTTATATTAATGTAGACGCCCCTTATTTTAGCTAAGTGAAATATTGTCCCGGAAACAGTTTAAAGACCTCTTATAGCGTTCAGATAATGACAAAATAGTCATTATCATTTCACGAATTCATAATCCTGTGAATAGTTAAATTAAGATTGCTGAATTAGAATATTTAGCAGTTTGTAAAACACGATGACGTCATGTAGGACTTAGGATTCAGCAATTAAGTCAGCTGTGATCATTGTACATAGTAATTTTGGTGTTTCGACGTTAGGATATTGAATTTTAATTATTCTATGTTTTATTTGTATTTGACGGTTGTTGCATGCGTTCTTTCCTGTATTTACGTGTAAAAGGTTTTAGCTATAGGAAATCACTTAAGGTAAGTTCCAGTAATACTTATTTATAATTTCTGAAACTTTTTTGTGGCGTGATATAATTCATTTCGAATTTGGGTATTTCGCCACTCTGAAAATTAAAAATATTAAATAACGAACGTTTCAAAGGACAATCTGCCCTCGTTATCAACGATTAACAATTAAAAAAGAACAAGAAACTTAGCTTTTTTACAGGGATTGAAAAACGACCGACCTCCAATGACAACGCGAAAAATATTATATCGGTGAAACATCCAAGCTGGCAGAGCATGCTTGGGATAACAACCACAAAATACAGTGGCATAACACCAAGATCTTGTCCAAAGAATCGATGTCAACTAAACGTAAAATTAAGGAAACGGCATATATCTTACTTAACGAAGAAAAATGCGTGTAGTCTTTCTCAATATTTTTAGACAATACATGGCTATCGATTCTTAAAGATCAGATCAAGTAGGTTAGTAGGCATAGATAATCAACAAACGTCAGTGTCAAGCAATTCATTGGAAGTTAGTCATTTTTCAATCCCTGTGAAAAAGCTAAGTTTCTTGTTCTGTTTTAATTGTTAATCGTTGATAAGGAGGGCACATTGTCTTTCGAAACGTTCGTTATTTAAAATTTTAATTTTTCAGAGTGGCGAAATACCCAAATAAGAAATGAACATACTATTTATGTAACTCTCATAGTTTTAGAAATATCTTCCACCCTCCAATCGTTGCTGGACCCTGTATATTTGCTTATAATGAGATTCTTCTTTGTAAAAGATCTAATAAAATCATTTACAGGAGGTGCCAAGTTCAACCCGTTAAAGGCCAAACGTAAAAATTACCAGCACAAAAACATACATAAATACACAAGAGCGGTACCAAGTAGAGGAGAGTATTCTGTAATAGATTACATAATTACAGAAAGCGATAATTAAAGATGTAGTGGTCAATAGAGGGTATGAATTGGGGACTGATCACTTTTTCGTAGTAGCCAAAATAAAACAGAAAAAGGGAAAAGAGAACTTACAGAAAGAAAAGAATGAAATAAAGAAGAGCAGAGAAACAACCAAGTCATACAAGTTAAAGGAGGAAACAATAGCGAAAAGATATGAAGAAAATCTAGAGAGAGAAGTAGGAAAGATCGAAGAAGAAATAAAAAATAAAGAAACGGAAGAAATGTGGAATGCATTTAAGCACATAGTCATAGAAGCAGCCAAAAATATATGTGGAACATACAACGAAAATAGATATAAGAAACAAACGACATAGTGGACAGAAGAAATTAAACAGCAAGTAAGAATTAAGAAAACAATGTGGCAAAAGTATCTGAACAACAGACTAGAAAAGAATTATGAAGAATACAAGGAGCAAAGAGTAAAAGTTAAAACTTAATAAGAGAATCTAAACAAAAATCATGGACGGAGTTTGGAGACAAACTTGAAAAAGACAGTAAAGAAAACCAAAAATTATTCTTTAAAGTTCTAAAAGGTCTCAGAAATAATAAGAAAGCATATATTATAGCAATTAAAAACGAAAAAGGATACATATTAAGAAACGAAATAGAAGTTATGAAACGATGGAAAGAATACTTTCAGAAGCTTCTTGTAATGGAAATAGAGCAAGAAGCAGAAACGATGCAAGAAGTAGAAGATGAAGCAATAAGTATAACAGAAGGAGCAGAAAAAGAAGAGAGTGAAATTGTAAGGGAAGAATTAGTAGTAGAGATAAAGGAACTGAAAAATGGCAAGACATCTGGTAGTGATGGAATTACGACAGAGATGGTTAAAAGCATGTGAGAGAGTGGAATTCAGATATTACTGAAAATATTTAATAGAGTTTGGACGGAGGAGAAGATACCGAAAGAGTGGGAAATTGGATTAATACTACCGATATTCAAAAAGGGAGATGTGATGGATTGTAACAACTATAGAGGAGTAACCTTATTGAGTACCCTAATGAAACTGTTCGAAAAATTTTTAGAAAAAAAGACTAAGGAAGGAAGTGAAACCGGCGTTATTACAAGTACAGAGTGGATTTAGAAAAGGAAAAGCCCAGAAAAATTTTAATAATAAATTAATTAGAGTGATCAAATGCTTGTACCGAAATACTAGAAATAAAGTAATAAGTAAGAATGCGGAGTCTGAAATATTCCACACACAAGAAGGGGTCAGACAAGGAGGCAGCTTAAACCCATTGTTATCTATTATATTCATGGACCAATTATTTAGATGTGCTAAATTAAGAATAAAACCATTATATGTTGGGTACAGAAATCTCGAAAAGGTAGATATCTCCGAGTGCGTCTTTGCAGACAATATAGCTCTAATAACTGGGAGTGCGAAGGAATTAAAAGAAAACCTAAAAGTGTGGAATGAAATTTTAACAAACAATGGAATGAAGATGAATAAGTCCAAAACCAAAACAATGGTAATATCAGGGGAAAGAAAGGAAATTAGAGTTATGGTAGATGAAGAACTCATAGAACAAGTAAGCAGTTTCCAATATTTAGGAGTAACCTTAGAAGAAACAGGAAATCAAGGAATAGAGGTGAACAGTAGGATTGAAAAAACTAACAAAGTTTACTATGCGCTAAGCAAAGGGATCATTAATAAGAGAGAAATCACAAAGGAAACAAAGATGAAGGTTTATAGAACAATATATAGACCAATACTCACGTACTGATGTGAACATGGGTTCTTTCAGATAGAGAAAAAAGCAAAATTAGGGCAGCTGAGATGAAATATTTAAAGAGAGTTAAGGGGGTAACAAAAAGAGACAGAATCAGAAATGAGGAAATAAGAGAAGAACTAAATATCGAACCTGTAGAAGAATTCATTGAACGAAGGCAACTTGGATGGTGGGGGCATCTACAAAGGATGGAGAGCAGAACTCAAACCAAACAGATTTGGGAATCAAAAGCGACAGGCAAGAGGAAAAGGGGAAGACCAAAGCAAACTTGGGATGATATAATTGGAAAGATACTAAAGAAGAAAGGAAAAACGTGGACAGAGGCGAAAAGACTAGCAGAAGATAGAAAGAGCTGGAACATTGCTAAATAATTTAACAGCCTAACCAGTACTCCACGTTATTCTTGTAATGTTAAAAGTGAAGTGATCTGACCTATGCGTATATTTATTGACAAATTTCTACACTATTATAAAAATTGCATGATACTCGCCTACTCTGAACAACATACAAAATGAAAAGAGTGTAGGTGCAGTGCTTATTCTTTCAAAAATGCCAGATAGCGCAAGAGTTTTAACATTCAAATGACCTGAAAGCTCAAAAAGTTCTGTGTATCAAGAATGTTCTTAGTTTATCAAACACAATGAAAACAGCTGTAGCTTTTATACAGTGTTTCGTAGAGTATCACACATAGGAAAATGAACATAGGGAAACTATCATCTGTTTGAAAAAAAATCATTCACAGCATGCCATGATCAAATTGAAGTTTTCCATAACTTGATACATACCCATTGAAGCAAATGGACTACCATAAGTCAGAGGGAACTAAATTACATCTTGATCTTGAACTATTTTTCTGAAAATATACAAAACATTTAGTAAAAACAATTTTTATTAACTGTTATGATTAATACATTCGTTGTTGTTGTGTAAATGCCATCTTATTTTCCTCCTTGCTTGATACAAGTAAACTTGATGCAGTGTAAACTTTTGCCTGTCACAGTGACAGATGTTTTCATAAACAAAATGGAATCTGACATTCACCTACAGACTTAACTTAAGACATGACTAGATTTTTTGTCTTTCTTTCCAAGGCCTGCCCTAAATCAGATTTTTTTAACACAAGATATAACAAGATCAACTATTGCTTTGTACGCATCGAGGTAGGTACGCGATTGATCAGAAATGAAATAAATTTGACGTTTGTTATTTTTGACCAATCACGCACCTCGATGCCCAATAATTTTACAATGTTAATTTGGGTACGTCTGATTGTTGGCGAGACACACTGTATGACTATATAGTTGCTATTCAGATGTTTGGGGATGTAATGCCACCGCTTGTACCGGTATGTCTAAGCCATAGTTACTGTCATAAGAAGGCTTCACGCACGCACTTTGCAATTTCATGAAAGTGAAAAGCGGCGCTTTATTTCCAGGATCGTTCCAATTATCACCCCTGAATGAAGGCGCGAAGGGATGAGGAGACAAATGGAAGAAGCCATGGTGCCCATTCACCGGCTCCAAGATCGTGACCTAATTTGGCTAACTTCGTTTGCTGCAGCGGCTGCAAGTAGGCGGCTGCACATCGTTCACGAGGATGTGAAGTAATGATTTTGCATTACAAAAGCGCAACAATGAGAGCGAATTCAATGACGTGCTCCGCTAGTTGGCGATGTCGCCGCTGCATCACTCCCGCGGTAGTGTCGCATGCAGTCGATCTAGAGCTCGATGACCGGTACCGTCATCTTGCGTGACGTCAGTCGTACACTCGGGGCCACAACGCTATCTCAATTATCCTTTCCTCTTCCTTTTATTCATGATTCTCGGGATAGGGGATGAATTGCTTGCGTCTTTGGATACGGATGATTGATTTATTTCCCGGTCTCGGCATTATAAAGGAGGAGTCTCGAGTCGAACGCGCGATGTTGTTTTGTTACCAACGTGCGCCTTGTCACTTTGCCAAAATCAAATCCACGATATGAATCTTTCAAGAATGACGTAACATTGCCAGCCAACGCTCAATGCTCAACTTCAATTACTTAATCTCTGGAAAATTATGTTTCTCATTTTAATTACTTGCCATTAGGCGAATACATGTAGGTTTAATACCAATAGTCCCGTTATCCCTGGATTAATTATATTTCTGTTTACTATTTAATTAAATATTTATCTAAATTTGTTAATACAAGCTTGAATGCCATATTTACGGACATTAAAAAAATCAATTTAATAAACACTTCGTGATTTAACATGTGTCAAATTGACAGATGAATTATTTTTATATGAACTAATCTATTAGACGCTGATTTTTTTTCATAGCCGCCTTTCTCCAAAAATGTTAGGTTTCTATAGGTCTTTACTGAATTTATCATTTATTGTGTTTGTTGTAAAGCTACTATTTAAATAATAGGATTCAAATAGTATAGTATCAACGAATAACAGGTGTTAGTTGTTAATAGATCTTGATATTTATTTTATGAATTGATACGATATCGTGCAAACGGTTCCGTTTAATCCATCGGTTATGTTTTAAAACAATTAAATAAAAAAATAACAAAACTGGTTATGGTTCTATCGTTAAAAATGTTAATAATACATCAAATAAAGAAGATGTTTTATAAAACGATGAATTATATTTCAAGAAAAGGGTTACATGGGTTTTATGTAAACGTGATTGACTTAAATTTGAAGCCGGTAGCATTTGAGGCACTAGTAACTGAAGAAGAATGTTAAGAGATTGTTGTTAGATCAATACAAGACGGTTTCACATTTAATAAAAATAAATATGCAAATTTATTCTAATTAAGCAGAAGTTTACTGTGGAATGACCTTAAAAGTAATGCTGAATGCTAAACATCCTAAAATTAATATGAAATCACAATATGTTTAAATAGAGGTTGGTCACATAAAAAGCACCTCGATAATTACAAAGAAAGAATGTATAATTATAAATAACAAAAAATACATAAGGTACTTGCAAGCAAGGTTAAAAAGGTGAACTGAAAATAGTAATTAAAATGTGTTTAAGTGAACAACTGTCATATTGTGGCATTAAAAAAAATATATAAAATCTAGTATCATGTGAATGTATAAAATAATTCAGTTGTCAGTTGCTGGGTGATAAGAATTAATTAATAAATACCAATCCGGAAAATAGTAGCTCAAAAAAGTTGTTCTAGCTGGTAGGCATGTAGAAACAGAATAATAAACCAGTAATCAATTTAAGTGTAGTTTTAATTACGAAGGTAATATAAAAAAGTATAAATTAATAGACGAACCAGACGTAATTAAGTGGTTCGTGATTAAATGCAACTAGGGGCCATTGGTGGTGTTCATCTGCGAATCAGTCAAGGGACGACAGGTATTCTCGCATTTGGAATTTACTACGGTGCTTGGTTTCCATCTGCAAAGGTCAGCGGTATTAGTAGAGTTTTTTTGTGAAACTATCAAGCGACGACAGGTATTCCGAATGTGGACTTTACTGCGGGTCTTGGATTTCTTCTGCAAAGCTCAGTGGAATTGGTGGAGTTCGTCTGCGAAGCCATCAAGCAACGACAGGTATTCCGCGTGTGGACTTTACTGCGGTGCTTGGTTTCCATCTGAAAAGCTCAGGGGCATTGGTGGAATTTTTTGCGAAACCATCAAGCGATGGTAGGTATTCCAAGTGTGGACTTTACTGCGGTGCTTGGTTTCAATCTGCAAAGCACAGCGGCATTGGTGGAGATTGTTTGCAAAACCATCAAGCGACGACAGGTATTCCGAGTGTGAATTTCGCTGCAGTACATAGTTTCTGTCTGCATAGCCCAGCGGTTGTACAGTTCGAATCTGCCATAAGCAAGACGACATACGCTGTTTAATGTAGTAAACAAAAACAGGTACTTAAAATCGGCATTTCTTTGTCACTTTCAAATAAATTAATGCAAAATGATAAAACTTATCTATTTACATAAGCAGACTGTAATTAATTGCTTTATTCAATAGTAAATATAATTGAAGTTAGTTCAAAGTGTAAACAACGTTTCACATGCGATTGCGCAAGAATGTCATTTAACCAACTTTGCATTAGATCTAATGGCAATTTAATCAAATTATTATATTACTCAAGTGTAAAAACTTAGACATTGTAACGCCCCGTTTCAACTTTGTTTTAAAAGCGCGTTAATGCATTTAACACCGACTTGCGGACCACCTTATAGCTATATTTTGTAGCAAAAGTATTCAAGCTTATCGCGGCAGGCGCTCGCATTCAGAGATTTAAACACCTGCACATTTCGCGTTTTAATTTGTCGTCGCAATTTTTAACCACGTTAGCTGTGAAAACAGTGCAATATCTGGTTTAGTATAATTTTTTCGAAGCGTTCTTGTTTTTCAAGCCGCTTGCAGGTTGTAGCATTATTTGCGGTCGCACTTCCAACGCTTGTAAGAGCGTATTAATTTTGTTTATTTAGCCTAGATTGCTCTGCGCTTCTGCTCATCGAATTCGCTGCAAGGCGTCCTCCACATTAGGCCGAGAACAGCGTTCGGTAAGAATGCTTTTGGGAGCTTATTTCACTTTCTAATTTTTCAAATATTTAGGCCGTTTAGTTTGGGCTGATAGTTTGGGCTGAAATTCGTTTAGTTTGGGCTAGAAACCGCATGTATTGGCTCACTTCACGAAGGCTTAAATTCAGCATACCGGAGCTAACGTTTCCAGCTTCCCAAGTTCGCGCTTGTACGTAGCCAGGAATATTCTTCCTTTTGGATGCTAGCTTATTTCGAACGTCGACCTTGGTATCATGCAGTCAAGTTGGCCTTGAGTCTTCGTAGAAAAATGCAAAGCATCGGAATTTTCCTGCCGATCGCTGGAATTCATCTTTATTTAAACTGTAAGTACATGCTCTTATCAGCATCTGATTTTTTTATCGTCAAAGGCATTATGCTGCACCTCATATTAGTTCTACTAAGATCTTAGCAAATCAAACTGAGCGAGTTTAGTTAACCTTTTTGGCTCAATTGTTAATCCTGCTAAGTGCGGGTATGTAAATAATTTAAAATTGCTGAAATAACGTGCATATTATATTATCATTAATGCGTTTGCACAGGTGTTAGCCTGTAGTTGTTTTGCTTGTTTTGTCCCGATATACCTGTGTGTGTAAGTTGGCTGACACCAACCTTGATTTAATTGTTATGATATTATAGCTATTTAAGTAAAAAGGAATATAAGGGCCTATTAACATTTGAGGTAGGCAAGTAGAAGCCAAGACGAAGTCGCGGCTTGTTGCCTGCCGATTATTATCCTAGGAACCTAATAATAATATTAAGTTCCGTTGTCAAGAAAAAGCAGCAAACAAATATAATCACCGACTTACACGTTTTGTTATTAAGGCTGTATCACTGACTTATATGATCAGCAGCGGGAAAAATATTTTTAACTGTTACTGTTTGTATTTGTTGTTGTCCACTTTACTACATTTAGATTGAGGTATGCAGTGAAGTTTACAAGGTAGGTGTTGATCTATTTTGCTAGCTAGGTTTGTTTTATTTGTTGTGAATGACGACATGGCGCCCATTTCATTTATTAATCTACTGTTCAATTTTAAGAGCTCGAAGCATTTCTTAACCTCATCCTTACACCAGTCCATTTCTGCCGAGAGTTAAAAGGGCTAGCCGAAGCCCTGTTAACCCCTTCGTTTAAGGGTGGTACAACATGATTGAATACTCATGTTTTATTGAGTTAGCCAATTGATAAAAAAGATTTAACGATTATATTAAAGGGCAGAATTGATTACTGGAACACTAGTTTTTCATATTTGTATGCGTCTATTATCAGGTCTTGAAGTTTTATAACTAGTAATAAATCACGTAATTCTTAATTCCAAGAGACGATTTTGACAATCTTGAACAGTGTATTTACAGATGCATTGCTTTTTTCACATAGTTTAGAGAAAGGAGTCAATAGCAGCTCAATACCGAATTTTATAACTCTATCAGTATTGTTATGGTGTGTTTTTAATGGGTCATAGGATATAACGCCGACTAGACATAATGTCGACCATGGACATTACACCAGCGTATATAAATCAAACAATTAGAGACACTCACTGTCGGTTCCTTTGATGTATTGTTTGAGGCTTTCGCGGTTACTCGAATTATTCTCCTTAGCATAGAATTTCGGCTTAGACCGCGTAGTATTTGTACAAATACTACCCGGTCTAAGCCGAAATTCTATGCTAAGGAGAATGGTTCCTTTGATGTCAAAATTCCGATTGAGATGACCTTGAACGACTCCTGGAGGGTACTTTCCGATAGTACTAACAGATGGCGCCACTACCTTTATCACATATTATTGGTAGCAGAGTTGGGAACTGGTTCTGATAGGTAGAATTTTGTGCTGCCATCTGATAGTCAAGCTTAGAAATACCCCCCGAGTTACTGTCCCAGGCACTCTAGACAGGTTTCAACATTTGGCATGAGTGTCTCTACTTGTTTGATGTATGTACGCTGATTACACCGTCCGTAGACATAGCGTCGACTTTCTGAAGTGAAACCAACGATCAAAGGCTGGAACTAACCTAAATAATCTAGAACGAAGCACAGCACTTTTGAACCACTTCAGACGATCGGCGTTGTGTCGACGGTCGGCGTTGTGTCCCCAATTGGCGTTGTGTGCAGGTCGCGTTGTATACATCCACATTTTTGTGATTTTGAGCAACTCAGGGTCATTTACTGCTGTTTCTTTTTGATAGAATATAAACCTTACCTAGTGGAATCCATACCTACGTATAAAAACGGAACATATCTTTTGTGGTGAATATTTTTTTCTATTTGTCCTGAGGTTATAGGACTGTCACACTAAAGAATCTTTCATATTTCTTTGTTTGCCTGGTGATCTTTCCATGTAGAATACATACTTTTCTTTACAGTAATATGGTCAGCGACGATATCGTGTTATATCTATTATTTGTGATGGATGTACATGTGAACTTATGATACGACCTACAACTGACGTCGTATAATATTCCTCTGGATATATCTATATTTCAATTTATATCAGAAAAAGGTGATGTTAATACGAACGTTGTTGTATTTACCGAACTCCATTCTCATTCTTTTAAACCTATATATGACACCTGGTACAATGTTATTTCGTATACGATCATTCATACCCCCTAAGCTTACAATCGGGTTGTTGTAAATACGTCAAAGTGATTAAGTACATATCTTTGAGTAATCTAAAATGCATGTTGCATTTTAAGTACAGAACTACAAAAAATCAATTTTTTTTCTACATTACACAAAACAGAAAACATAAAAATATGAGACAGAATTTCTATGCTCCATTTCTAGCATATACATACATATGTGGATTATTTTTATTGGCTTGATATTTCATTACAAGTGTCAATTTATCAAATCGTCGTTCTTCTCCTTAATCCCTTTATCAGGAATGTAGTAACTGAAATGGTTATATATTTTTTGTTTTTTACGCCTTAATATTCGAATAATTATTTGCCCTTTGTGTTTACTTTGCTAGCGCGGTAAACATGAAACACTACAATTACCCCAGTTTGTGGCTACGAAGTGTCAATATCTGCTAAAACAGGTAGATGGTTTACCTCTGTAGTGTTCTTGGGCTGAAATTGGCTTCAAATAATGTCTACAAGAAAAGTCAATTTGCTTACACAAAATATTGACCTTAAAACACATATCAAAACACTTAGAAGCACAAAGAAATAGGATTTAATCCTAAAACAACTTAAGTTCAAGATAGTGTGGGCTACTCGCATTACGCGGTCCATTTCATAGCAACTTCAACTGTTTGATATTTGATGTGTTTTCTTGTTTACAACAATTCTAGGTATGTATCTATCTAATCATCATTAATCAGCACGACTACAATAATATTTTCCTGCATAAATTAACAATGCAGTAGAAAAAGTTGTTTAAAGTATAATTGGCTTTTATAAAAATTATAGAACACAGTTAGAGCCACTGCTCCTCTGTGTTGCTAGGGATTGCGAGTAGAGCTGGGTGATATATCGATATATTGGTAAATATCGATATTATTTCAATATAGATATTTCGATATATGGAATTATCGAATAGCGATATATCACATATCGATATATGCACTATCCAAATATCGAATACGGATATAGCGAATATCGATATTCTTCGATATCTCGATATTTTTAGGATATCCATCGATATATTGACAAGTATCAGAGATTGATATATCGAATATCAATATTATCGATATCTCTATATTATTAAAATATCTATCGATATATTGACGAGATCCGTAATAATTTTGATGTCGAATATCTATATGTAAATTTTAATTACGCCCACCCCTATTTGCGAGGCGTTAATTACGCCACTGGTCTTACCAGTTTTATTAATTTTAACAAAAGACACAAAAAGCTTTTCTTTTGAAATATTCGGAACACGCACTGCGATGAATTACTTCTGTTGTAAAAGGTAATCGATGCTAGTTGAGCTCAGAATCTAAATTTATGTAATTCTATTTTTTTTAAATGCTGCAATTTCCAATGACAAAGTTATATTGTTTTGACATAAACTATGACTTTGACATTTCAAATTCATAGACTTCTAACGCAATTAGAGGTTATAAAATTGCAGTTTAATGTTTTGCATCGAATCGATTGATAAATGTGTACGTGAGGTAAAAAATCCAGGCACATATAAATTGGGCTCAATCATTATAGAACATTCAGTATATTACAAAATTAAAATATTCTTAGAAAAAGCGAAAAACAACTTTCTCAGAACCAGTCCCTAAAAGAAAATATATTTTTCGCCAGTGCTGATACAAAAACAATTGTTCAGGCCAGATTTATACAGAATTTAACGAAGAATAATGTTGCCTATATTTTCATTTTCGAGATATAAACCAAATATTTGTTTGCATTTTTTATATGAAAACCATGGTAGGCAGTTGCTCTACATTTCTCCACAAATGTGCTGCTTTATTTCAAAACTGTGAATATAAAAAACGTTTAAACGAACAAGACATGAAAATTATAACTAATCCATAGGCATGGTAGGTAGAAAGATTAAAACAGGAAGACATCTATAGCACTACTACCACAAGAGATAAAAGATCTAAATATGTAAAGATCTGATACTTTTAAGCAATTATCGATTGAAATTTACCAACATGACCACAACACTCGTATAATATAGATAAAAAGACGTAGGTAGAAAAATGTATGCCGTGTAGCCTTTATAAGAGTCTTTTAATTGTACTTATGGTAAAGACTTTATTTATTAAAATTAACTTTCTGGTACCTTTTAGCTAAGCTCCCCGCGCCGCTACTGGCAACATATTGCGCCACGTTAAACAAGTCTACCCCTTGCCTGGGGTTAATAACTTCAAAGAGTTAGGCTATGCTTTATTCAGTTTAATTGGCGTATATTGTTAGAAGTTTGTATTGATTACAATAAGTTTGTTTTATTTAGATGCCGACGCATATTTTTCATTCATTAATATTCATCGGCACCGCGCTGCGGTATTATTAGCGCAAAGAATAAAAATATGACTTGGTGTTTATAATTCGATCGCACGTTGACCAGTAAAATGCAAGTAACTGCATAAATCTAAATTTAACAAGGGTAATACGCGGCTGTATGTTGACCGAGAAAAGTACATTTTACCTCCATATTTTGCGCCAATTTTTTTCACAGTGGGAACAAGCCTTGCAAATGCTTAAAAAGTTAGTCTTTCACAGTGGTGATAAACCTCGTAAAAACGTATTAAATAGTGCAGCTGTGCGAATTCGTTGTATAATCAAAACGTACAATAACTCTTGCTTCGTCGTGAGCTATTTCAATCTAAACTTGGGTTAATACAACCTTCAGCTTTTCAAAAATTTGGAAGGCGACAAATTTGGTAGAAATTGTAAATGTGAAATTTTGATTGGATCCCGTTTCTTATACAACAGTTGATCTATTTATAAATAAAAAATGTTGACCGATAGTTGCATAAAAAAGTGACATAGTACCTAGCTGAATACTCGTTTTAAATAGATGGTAGATGCCATAGTACAATAGCTACCAAGTTTTTTTATTCGAAAAAGTTCCAAGCCAGACTGCACATCGAAAGGTTATAGGACCAGTCCACGCGACTATCAGAAAGTCAAGATTTGGGCGTCCCCTTATAGATAGATAAAGGAACTGCAGTTCCTGTAGAATTTAAAAATCTCTGATTATCTGCAGGTACTAAAGAGTGTTCTAAGGGACAATGCTGTCACATATTTGTCTTCCAATTCAGTTTGTTATATTCATTTTCCCGCGTACAATTTCAAGCGTACGCCGCTGTTCTTAGACCGTTGCAAGCGACCGGTCTCTGCAGCTCATCACTCTTCAGTTCTGCACTGGTCCCCAAGCAGGAAAACTGCTTGCGGAACAGACGTGTTTACGTAATCTTACGTCCACGAGTCGGGCTGGTTGTTTTCCCTTTAATGTCCATTACAAAACAAAATAGATGAAATTAGTGGATCGACAAGAAATAATGATACGATACATGCAGCAATTTAACAATACCAAATCTACAGGTATGGGTATAGGTACGTTCTCCACCTCGAAACTGCAACCGCAATAGGTGGCAATCTTCGGAGTCGTCGTTTCGAAGGAAAGACTGCTGGAATTCAGACCCATGAAGCTCGGCAGTCGATGAAGGGCTTCCAGGGTCTCGGCAGGTTTGGCCAGGTATTGGAATTCGGCCAGTATTGTAAAAAAAGCCAAGAAAACGAATCGAGCGATGATGTTCCATCAAAAATGAATGTCAGAGTTCGACGGTAACTCAATTTACGATAACAAAAATGCATCTCCAAGGGTTTAATCACTGCACTGTTTAATTAGTTACTTTTGACAGCTATATGGCATCACAAAAATGGAAAAACGTAAGGCTCATCGGCCATAAACTGTATGTGCGGTTCGCTTGATCTTGCTCAATCTTGTATGCGGTTATGGGTAATTGTTCGCCTAATGAACATTTCATTTGATTTTTTTCCTTCTGGAAAGGCTAACCGTCATTTGCAAAAATCAGTTTACCACAGAACGTAGAGCCGTGACGTCACATTTAGGGCTTTTTTCCTGGATTCCCCCTGAGTATTGTAGTTCTGTGTGTTCAATACAGTATGCCAATTTTGATTGTGTCTATCTTTCAGTGTATGGGAACAATGCTGAAGCGTTTACAAGTGACATGAAAACTATGCAAATGAAGGTATGCTATGAGTAATTTAGTGACCCTACGAACATCTCCTTGTGAGTTGAGAGCGTCGCAAACATTTTCAGACTAGAGTAAACAACTCAGTGACGCCTAACCAACAATTATAATCACCTTGTACGTCTCCAATGAGGCGACTTTTATACAGAAACACTAACCCTTCTAGAGTAAAATCCCACCCATGTCCCACTGAAGCTAGTCATGTGGAATTTTCAGGAATTAGCATTTTTCCATATAAGAAGTTGTTTGGCTCCTTACATAGTTGAATCCAAACTAACGACTGGAGCGAAAAGTGCTTCGAAAAATCACGATGTTAATTTAAAAAGATAAAGCACCTTGCACGATTAATTGATTGGCGAGGCGGATATAGTTACGTTGATAAATGCACAAAGAATAGTATGGATGGGACACGAAGAGAATGAAGGAAATTGAGGTGTTAAGATTTATAACTGACGACCGGATGAACAATGGACAAAAGATGGATGATATTAAGGGCAACTGTAGGTCTATGTAAATCAGAAATTAAGAAAAGATGGCGTCTGAAAGGCGTGTAAAGCAAACTAAGATCTGTAAAAGGTTCTAGAGCTATCAAAGAAAGAGAACAAGGAGAAGTTGTAATTCTAGCCATACCACTTCCACGTCTTTCAGCATCAGTTCCAGTTGTTGACGATTTACTGTAACGCTGTATAGCGTGAATTATTCATAGCGTTGTGTTAGCAGCTTGTATACTTACCTTTCATCTAAGCATGGTAGTAGAGCAGAAACTGAGTACATCTGCTTGATTTAAAATCAGCTAGTAGACAGCAAAGCTCATTTTTTTCGAAAATTGATTAGACAAATTTGCTAAAACCTTTAGCCCACGCCCATGATATATTTCCGGTTAGATCCGCTTTCAGATTGCTCTTTTGTTATTTGTAACTTTTAACATATATATACATATAAATCCACTGTTTCTGCCGCGTTAACCTCCGCAAAAAGTGAGTCTAGAACAGAATTAATGCATTTAAAACTTAAACTCCGCCGGATTCACAATTGAAATTTGGCCTCGAATTTCGACAATCGCGACAGCCCGTAATGCGCAAAGCTCTTAAGTGAGTTGCCATAGTGCAGTTTTACCAGAAACCCACTGGAAGATAACATCATCGATAGGAAGCTAAAGGGTATAAAATCAAGATGCTTAGACTGTGAAAGACAGTTGAATCCAACGTTCCATCCCTAAACGGGGCTTAAGCTCCCAGTTCCGAAGCCTGTAGCTAGATCAGTCCTAAGCTCTACCAGTCTCGGCACCCAGTAGTCTAGCCGCTCGTTCGTGACTTTCGAGTTCAAAACCTTATTCTAAGAAAACTCTCCTGAACTCGCCTTCCCAGCCATTATTCTATCAGCAACTGAATTTGGAATAGCCTATATTTGCATCTATTCCAACGCCTGTTCATATTCAATAAAAGTCGTCCCCAGCCTGAAATTATATTCATTACCTTCTCTGTTATTTTTCCTGTAACTGGTTATTGTGTGTTTATCCCTTCCTAAAGCATGTCTGCTCTCTGGCTCTCTAGTTACTTTATTTTTTAATGCTTCTATTACGACAACCCGTATCTATCCACTGCTGGGTAAAGGTCTCTCTTTATTGTCGTCGTTTTTGTTGTTTCATACTTCTCGTATCCATATTTTCCTAGGAAGCCCAGCCATATCATCTGCCATCTAGTCTTTATCCTGCCTACGTCTTCTTTGTCTGTTTGAGGGCGCCACTCAAGAGGGTTTTTCTTCTAGCGCCCATTACCATTTCAGCTTAACAAATGTCTCTATTCTAGTATTATTATCTAATGCAAAGTCTTATACAGCTTTTGGTATTTTGAACTATTTCAAATGTATATGTTTAAGTTAATTTATTTTGTAGTAGTAAATTTAGGTCATATACAACCACTTAGAACTTGATCTTCAGTGAAGAACAGTGTAAGCAAGGTAATGTTACTCCAGTTAGACTCACATGTGTCCCCATAGTTCACAAAATTGTCTTGTATTATATCAAGGGTCAAAGCACTGTGCAGTTTTGAGTCTAAAAGATCTTAAGGGCGCACGAATCATCATTAATAGCTCTACACACACTTTTACTCAAGCCGCTACGGATAAAGAAGAGTGGGAAAGATGGAGAAATAAAATTTATAAGTAGAGTCATGGTGCCTGGAGTTAGTTTCCTTAAAAACTAAGAAAATGTGCGGTGTGCATACATTCTGGAAGCTGAACAGAGCAGAAACGGCATTCTTTGCGGAAATAAATAATCCCCCGCCAAAAAATCTGACGGATGCAGCACATAAATCCTGGAAGAAGATACTTTCGGTGGATTCTCTGACCGCCTGTAAATGCAATTTGATGAGAGTCAATAGTGATTAACAACCTTCGCTGACGCAGTGTTAGCACGCGCGATTATCAACGCAAGTACGACTACTTAACGCGCCTTGCAGCATTTTGACAACGAATGGGCGTCGAAAACGCGCTGCCTAGAGAGGGCCAAGACTGTAAAACCTTGGAAGACACAGTGACTCCGTTGGCACAATCAGGATCACCCGGGTAGACAGGTCGGAGAGCCATAAATTCCTTTGCTGACGCAAAACCCTCAAAAATGTCCAATCCAATCGAATAGACGAGTCACATAATTCCGTCACTGACGCAAGCGGATAAAAGTAAATATAAATACGATCGGGGGCAAAAAACGGAACATTCTTTACATGGTCGTTCATCAAGCTTTGTCTAAACACCTAAGATTTTTTATTGTTAGCACGCTAGCTATTAATCGCGCACTGTAGTTTTGTACGTATTTGTGCCTTGATTTGCATATTTGGAAATTTAATTAAAGTGTTGTTCTTTTCCACAACATACTTATTTATTATTTCTATTTAAGTGAGTATAACTAGCAACTTAAATGCTATTGCAATCTTGGAGATTGGAGATATTTCTTATTAATTGCTATTATAATTATAAACGCTTAAAATGCGTTTATAGCAATATGTTTTGCATATAGTCTTGTTACTTTACCTCATAGGCAAGTCTTCTGAGAAGAGAGACGTCAATTGCATCCCAACGTCGAATAGTCACACGGCTCAGTACCAACCCAGTGGACTGCGACACAAATTTCGCATATCCATGAATTCTAACCAAGGACTTGTTTATTACACTGGCATCTACTCACTGCGTGATCAGCATGGTGCATGTTGTACCAATAGAGTACTTATTATTAATTCCTTATAGGTATGCGTTTAGGTGGACCGGTATAACTACATTTTATATGATGATTATACTGGACTAATACGTCTACCGTAAGACGGTTCTTCAGTCTTACGTTTTCTACCATGTCCTTTACGAATTCCTTTTAGCCCAAGTTGTAGCACATATGATGCGATCATGTATATAACATTAATATGATAACGGCCATACCACATCTAAAGCGCCGTTCAACAGATTACAAAAAATGCATGTGTCTTAAAGAGAGGGTGTCCGAAAGAGTGCACGGCTAAGACTACTCCATGCTAACAGTGTGCAGCAGTATCGATATGGGACTTGCACCGTCTCATATTCTTTATATGTGAAAAAACCAATATATAACAGAAGCTTTTGTTAATCTAATCAAACAGCTCTGTTAATATTATAAAGGAAAACCTTCAGAATAACATGTTGATCAAGGTATCAATGAAAAAGCTTTCCATTTTTAGCAAACTTTTTGAATATACAGTGCAATATTGTGCAATAGTATTTTGTATATAAGGCAAGGAGATTCGACGATAACGGCTCCAAGTCGTGGCTAGTTACCTCTTTCAAAGAGGCTATTCGTTATTTGGTACTGCTCAGTATTTTTGGTTGAAGGTGAAGACAGAGAAAAGCAGAGGACGGCCACAAAATTGGACGTACGATCGCAGTCGCTCCTAGTTTTCATGCTATGCGCAGTGGGAATGTAATAAAGGTAATTAGTGCTATCGTGGATAATCGGTTTTAACCGGAGTGATAATTAAGTTCAATCCACTAAAATACGGTCGATCTTGCCCTTGTAGGCTGTTCGCCGAACGACAACAAACGGTTGTATACGTACAACAATATATTCTCGGCCTCGTTACGTATCTCAGGTTAAATACCAGTATCTCTGCCGTGCCGGTAAACATCTTCCAGGGTCAGTTGTGTCAAATTCCCGTTGTTTCTGTTGTCCTGACGAAAATGTTCGTGAATCAATCATGTCCCAAATCTGGAGGGTGCCCTTCCGTCCCATCAGGTGTGCCTTTAGGTAGCTGGTGTCCTTTAAGCTTCGCTACTTTAAGCTGTAGGCTCGCTTTGCTTTCAAGTCGGTATTATTGGCACATTGAGCTAACCTACATTATTTATAATTAGGAGTAAATAAGATATTATCAGTACATATGTGCTCGACCACCCGTCACCTCAAGGAAGGCCTTGAATAATAGACAGATTGGATTGTGTTTAGCCTAATAAGTTTGATAAAGTGACATCACCTTAGATCATTTTTTCTAAAGTGGTAATAACATGGCGATCAGCTTCAGCTGTGCCGGATATTTTGCTCTGTGTTACTAACGCGTTTGTCTGTACTCTCTACCACTGAATGCAGGTAATCTTATGAGCGAATTAAACGTTCACGGGTGCAAGCTATGTAACTCCGCAACTTCGACGACTCGTCTGTTGAAGTTGCTCCGTTGTGGATTAGGTAATGTCATTCTTCTCGTGCAGCGTGAATTCATAATTCAGTGGCGCCCGATCAATGATATTTACCTACTTTCGAGGCCCCTTCTAAATTAATTTAGACAGAAACATCTTTCAGAATAAAAACGCGCCCGTATACCATTGTAATTTGCACTGCTGGTTTGATTACATGTTTTAAATCCTAAATTTATTTTACAAAGTAACAAACAATATATAATTTCTAAAATGCCGTATATGGCAAGCTGTGAGGTGTGTCAATAATCCATTTAAAAGCAAATAAATACTCACTTTTCCCAATTGAGTGTTTTATAATTAGTGCACTGTTTTTTTGGGAGGCTGTGGAAGGGTTGTTTTGATTCGTTGCACCCGTACAGGAGCTTTAAAAAGTGTTGAATAGTACGTCGAGTGGTAGCTCGTGTTTATCTGACAGTTTTTGGAGCGGTTGCGAGGTTAGAATAGCTCTGGAAGAAAGAAGGAGGCAGCGACATACGTTCTGAGCAGTGCGGAGAATAGACGAGTCACATAAATCCCTCACTGACGCAAGCAGATAAAAGCAAATATAAATACGATCGGGGGCAAAAAACAGAACATTCTTTACACGGTCGTTCATCGAGGTTTGTCTTAACACCTGAGATTTTTTATTGTTAGCACTCTAACTATTAATCGTGCACTGTACTTTTGTACGTATTTGTGGCTTGATTTGCATATTTGGAAATTTAATTAAAGTGTTGTTCTTTTCCACAACGTGAAACCATTTTTCGGTCCGCTTACTTGTTTTCTCCATTTACACAATTATTTCAGGCTTAACCTGTATATTTAATTCAAGTAGTAATCAGTTTGCATTTCGAATTGTTCAATTTCCCAGTTTCGTCCATTTGTAAACCTGCCCCGCTCACTATTGCCGAGTGCAGCGCTCTTGTTATGTTCTCTTTCCAAGGTCTTGCAATTTGGCCTAAGCGCATTCTTATTTTGGCAATTCGGCCTAGCGGCTCGTTGAACGAAAAATTGTGTGTTTAATTAAGCATTAAATTTTTTGAGAGCTGAGAATAAATCAGGTATGATGCACTTTCAAGTTTTATAATTCTTATATTAATTAGTCGCTTTTAGCTCTCTTATAGTATTCTTTGGAATAGGACTTTTTGTCTCGATAATTACCCTACGAGGGAATACCTTGCCACGAGCTTTCTGTGCTCCTGCGGTAGGCGAACAGAACCCAGTTGTTTTCCACATTTTTCAAAAGGCACCACGTGTAGCAAGCCACCGTTATCGGAATTCCTGTGTATGGCCTCTCACAGGCCGCATCGCCTTTTAATTACATGCCAAGAGCCAGAGGTTAATGTGTGGAATTTTATTTATTCGAGACGGCAATACATGAAAAGTTGCGTGCGTTATTAATATATCCACATTTCATAAAATTTAATTACTGTCACAACATTACATGTTTTAATCGATTGTAAAAGGAACACTCACGCTTGGGTTATCGATGACGTGGTATTAAGGTTTTTTTACTGACAGCGATGTGCACATCTCTCGATTAATCCGACGAATTCAATGTTTTAAAAAACCCACAAGGGGGTTTATTAAGATCATGCGTGTGGAAACCTTCCGTAAAACTTTGCGATATTGTTGTGTATTCTAAATAATTTGAGAAACCATTTAATTATACCGCTTTGGGATTCAAATAAGATTTTATACTCAATAAATGCTAGTCAACCGTTGTTGATTTATTACTCTTGGAATCGCTTTGATTCCTGGCGCCCTACTGTGTTGTAGCTGCTTGCAGGTTTCACCGCTGATTTCCGTATCCACGACCTAAAAAGCGCCGAAAAGAGCTAGTTCAGCCCGCACGGTAAGTGTGGTTAGCTCATAAAAAATCAGTCAATCTGCGTTTTGGCGGTTACAGATTTATTACCGTAGCCGAGACGCAGGTTGGCTCTTTTTTTCTGACAAACGTACCTATTTATTATTTCTATTTAAGTGAGTATAACTAGCAACTTAAATGCTATTGCAATCTTGGAGATTGGAGATATTTCTTGTACAAGAACTGAAGCACTTAGACGCAGATGAAGATGTATAGTTTCTACAAAGAGGTTTTGAAGTATGTTCCGTAAAGTGATTTTGAACTTGAAACTCAAACTACGAGAATGTTGTCTTAAGAGGTAAATTATTTTAATATTGGCACAATATATGTGAAGGGTAAGAAATTGCGAAGTAATTGTTGTATTAATCTATATGTACTTCCACTATAAAATTACATAATCTATTAAAATCTATTAAACAAACCCAAACCCCAGAAAAATAAATATCCCACCTACAAATTAGAAGGATTACAAGACGACTCAATAGCATTTCTGTACAAATTAAGATTAAGTACAAAATTACAAAATCCTGACAACTCGTGCCCCGACGAAATGTACAAAAATATTGCGAAAGCTATACATGAAGCTGCAAAAGAAAGTTTAGGAGAAAAAGAAAGTAGAAAGAAAAAAATAAACCATATGTGGTGGAATAAGGATGTCGAAATGCTAATACAGGAAAAAAATAAGGCCTACGAAAACTGGCTTACAACAAGAGACGGAGACTCTAGAAAGGAGTATGTAAGAGCAAGGAGAGAAGTGAAGAAAGCTGTAATAAAAGCACAAAACTCTTCCTGGGAAAAGAAATGCGAAGAAATTTCTACGCACCTAGGTGGTACCCGTTCAAGCGAAGCATGGAAAGTAATTAGAAGCCTTAGAACAAATGAGAGAAATAAGAGTAATATACAGTTGATAAGTTTAGAAGAGTGGAAAAATTACTACCAGACACTATTAACGGAAAATAGAAGAGAATTTAACACAAGAACAGACGTAAATGTTAACAAAGAACAGGCAGAAACAACAGTAGAAGAGATTACAACCGAGGAAGTAAAGAAAACTGCAAAAACCTTTAAAAATGGAAAAGCTTCAGGGCCTGGAGAGATACCCATAGAACTTATAAAAAGCGGCCCAATAGTGTTATATGAAAAACTAGCACAACTTTTTAACAACTGCTTAAACGGAGACCAAGTACCAGAAGAATGGAGAAACGGATTTATTACGGCTATACATAAAAAAGGAGATAAAAGAGATTGCTCCAATTACAGAGGCATCTCCGTATTAAGTGCGATTGGAAGATTATACGCGAAAATTATTAAAACGCGTATAGAAGCAGAGATAACAGAAATAGAAGAACAGAACGGCTTTAGAGCAGGACGATCGTGCATTGATAGTATATTCTGTCTTCAACAGCTTCTAGAAAAACGGCTAGCACGAAACCTCGACACACACATAATATATATCGATATACAGAAAGCATATGACAGCGTACCCTTGACGAAATTATGGACAGCCATGACTGAAAATGGCATAAATGGGAAATATATAAAGGCAATTCAGACCCTTTACACGGGCACAACAGCACAAGTTAAGATCGGATCAGAGCTCTCTCAAAAATTTAACATATCAAAAGGACTTCGACAGGGGTGCTGTATAGCACCCACCCTATTTAAAATATACTTAAATGAAGCCCTAAAGACTTGGAGAGCCAAATGTCAAAACATGGGAATTCCTGTTGCGGATGCATGCCTGTATACACTACATTTCGCTGACGATCAGCTTTTATGTGCACAAGATGAGCTAGATGCTCAGTATATGTTGAGAAAATTGAAAGAAGAATACCAAAGGTGGGGATTACAAATTAACATGAAAAAAACGGAGTACATGACTATAGGATGTAAAGGAGAAGATATAGAAATTGATGGTGGTGTGGTGAAAAATAGAAAAAACTGTAAATATTTAGGCACATTTATAAGCGAAAAAGGGGATAGCGAACAGGAAATAAAAAATAGAATAGCGCAAGGAAAACGAGCCATACGGCAGCTTCATCCTGTAATATGGAACAACAAGTTAAGCAAACGCACTAAAAGAATGATATATAAAGCCGTTGTAGAAAGTGTCAGCACATACGGGGCAGAGGCATGGTCCATCACAAAAAGACAAGAACAGAAATTGAGGGCAATGGAGATGGAGTATTGGCGACGAAGCTGTGGGCTAACAAGACTAGACAGAATTAGCAACGAGGAAATAAGAAACCGAGCAGAAGTGGACATAGACATTATTACCACTATAGAAGCAAAAAGGCTCATGTGGTATGGACACGTGGAACGCATGGGAGAAGAAAGATGGCCCAAGAAACTATGGAAATGGATCCCTCCTCAAAGAAGAAAACGTGGCCGACCAAAACAAACGTGGAAAAGTGGAGTTAAATCAGCCATGGAAAAAAGAAATCTTCAAGAAAATGACTGGGAAGATAAGAAAGCGTGGAGATTGGGATGCGGAAAACGTCATTAAAGATGTAAAAAATCCGCAAATACATACATACATACTATAAAATTAAAAATTAAAAATTAAAAATTCGTCTTTGCAACTAAGACAAATTACATTGTCGTAACTATTTTGGTGTAATATATTTGTATCTACTCCAGTGGGATAAGTAACGCATTACGTCACTCATTTGACACTATTTCAGTTAGGTAATGAAGCTCATTACACCACTCAGTTATGTAATGGTTTCATTACGCAACTGAGTTGTGTAATGACTTCATTACGTAACTGAAATAGTGTCAAATGAATGACATAATGACATTTGCCTACTAAAATATTTTTGAAAATGACAGATCTGACATTTCTCTTAATGCACTTTTCTCAATTTTAGGCAGTCGTAGATAAAATTTTGTACAATACATGTGTGATAATGCATCATTAATATACTTGTGTGCTTACATAACTCGTGCTACGCACTCGTTTATAACTTGCACACACGTATATTAATGATGCTGTTATCCCACTTGTATAGTAAATAACTATTACCTTTGTTCATTAAAAACATCGTTTGTTATATCGTTAATTTTCAGCCATAGCATGGGGGAATAATTACCAAACCAAATTTAGAATGTACGTCAAAACCTCTCCTTTTTAAAGCTCCTCCGATTAGCACCTAAAAAGCCAGAGCCAGAACTATCGCCGGAAACAAAGGAGGGGAAATAGACGTCAGCACCCCCGAGCCGCGCAATAAATAATAAACGCAACGGTAAAAATGCCTGTGTATGAACATAAAGGCGCATTAATTTTTAAACAAATCAAAGTTGGAAGTGGATGGATAATGGATGATGCTTGTGCAAGAACATTTGAACATCCCAACGCACGTCACTGTCCTTTGTCCAGTCGAATTGTGAGAGAATGACGTGGGTTTACAATTTGTAACCTCAATTTAAATTAATCGATTGCTTCGGGCTACTTTTGACACTGGGGTTCTAATTCAAGTTACAACTTCGGTATTAATACTCGTACCTGCCCTCTAGACTGTAAGGTTACATCAGGGCGAATGTTCTAATACCGAATAATTATGTCTAATTTCATATAAAAATTTTCACATGTGCATCATACACATTTGATATGTGGTGACACTAAAACAAGTGCATAATTTAAAAGCAACTTTAAATTTCCTTTTTGACGCTTATTAAAAACACAAAATGATGGTAATCAGCGAATTCCATCTTTATATTTTGTTGTGAAACAAGCTCAAAATATACTTTAAACAGTATGATGTTCAAATTTGATAAATGATAAATGCCTCAGAATTTATTTTTGTATTTTAATAAAAGCAAGTGGGCGACCTAATATAAGACCAAGACAAATAATTTTTTATTTGCGAAATAATTCACTTGTTTCTAGTTAACCCAATCCATTTCTCACGCCGCCACTGTAACCAGTTACCTACATAGAACAGTTGGATTTTTCTATTTCACTATCATTTTTGAAACTGGACTTTTACATTTCCACCCTCAAACTTCACCGACTTACCTTTTTATTTTCTTTAAAGCACTTCCCAGAATGTATTATTATCGTAATAAAGTTGCTGTAATCACGATACGCTCAGACATGGCATGTCAGGCTTCTGACGCAAAACAATAAGTTCTAATGCTGCATGACGTACGTGGTAAGCTCGCGTTTATTTGATCGTTCTGAGCTGATTTTGTGTCAATTATTAATCAAGCCTTGGCTCTACAATAATTATTTTAATGCAAAATGATTTCATGCACTACTTTAAATTTTGTGGCTAGTTACTAGTTTTGCATCGTGCGCGATGACGTCATCGTGCGCAAGCACACTGCGCTTCGACATCGCATTTAAAATTTAAACTTCCATACTATAAACGTGGAAGTAGAATCATATTAGCTTCTGGCATTCAACAGAGATGTGGATGTAAAGTGATAACTCGTTCATTTTATAATTAGACACGGCCTACTAGCAAAGCATTGTTTCTGCGCATAACTCTGTTATTTATGAAAATGAGTGTAACAAACTTGATTATACCATATCAATGAAATAAGGTTTTTTTCAGAAGTGCCATACCCACATTTAAAATGTATTTAAAAAAAGTCAATCCCTGTGTTACGGAAATTTAAAAAACAAGTGCAATTTTAATTTTTCTTTTAAACAATTCTTAATAATGTTAAAATAATTTGCGTTAACTAAAAATAAAAGGATTAAAATAAACTGATTTTTGAGGCTTTCATGGCCATTGTCATTAAGTAACAAACGACTTTCGGAATTGGACCGTGTCATGATTGAGATCGAAAAACTCAGCGTTTCGCCTACTTTCGTAAGGGGCTTCATCAGGAGGAAAAAGCAAAAGAGCACGGTAACTCAACGTGTTAACCACGCCAGAGGCGAAACTTTTTGCAAGGGAATGGATAGAAGAGCACGGTAACTCAACGTGTTAACCACGCCAGAGGCGAAACTCCTTGCAAGGGAATGGATAGACGAGCACGGTAACTCAACGTGTGAACCACGTCAGAGGCGAAACTCGACTAACTATGGGAAGAAGAAAGGCAAGAATTTTTAGGCAAGCGCCGTAGCGGTTCACCAAATGCCGTCGAGGTTCAGTGGGCGGGGCTTAGGAATTAGCATTTTCCACATGGAAGGAAGGGAAAGCCTTCGTCCTGATTGAGATTATTAGGGTGTTTGTAAATCTCAATGACTTCGCGAATCTTTCTGCTAAAGAAGAATGGGGATTTGTAGATGATGGATGTTTCATCAAAAAGGATCTTATGACCAGTATCGCGTTGGTGTTCGGCGATGGGTGATAATGAAGCGAGACCTGACTTGAGACAGCGCTGGTGCTCAGAGATGCGAGTTTTTACTGAATGACCTGTTTGACCAATGTATACAGCATTACAAGAGCAAGGTACTCTATAAACAGCTTTAGATGACATAGTGTTTAATTTATCTTTAGATGAAGGAAGAACCTGTGAGATTTTGCTCGGGGATTTGAATACTATTTTGATGTTTTGTTTTCGAAGAAACTTTCCTATGCAATCGGTGACTTGGTGGATATAGGGAAGAAAGACTATTGCTGCAGGAGGATCGGGTTTTGGAGGTTTGGGTGGCCGTGGATGAAGATGGCGCTTGATGGCAGACTGTATATCCCTAGCACGGTAACCGTTATTCCTAAGAGCGTTCCGAATGTGATTTAATTTAGCGTGTATATTATCGGGTTAGGATATAGAAACAGCCTGGTGTACAAGCGAATTGATAACTGAAAGTTTTTGTGTAGAATGATGTTGGAAATCGGCATGTAGATAGCGATCAGTGTGAGTGGGTTTGCGATATACAGAATGTCCAAGTTTGCCACTGGGTTGGCGAGAGATCTGTACATCTAAGAAAGGAAGGGAACCGTTACTTTATCTCCATGGTAAAGTTAATGTCTGGATGTTGACTATTGAGATGATTTAAGAAGACGGGTGACGTGTCTTTACCATGTGGCCAAATAATAAAGGTATCGTCAATGTATCGGAGCCAAACCTTAGGTTTCAATTCTGAAGATTCCAGAGCTACGGTTTCGAAAGCTTCCATGAAAATATTGGCAACGACAGGTGAAAGAGGAGAACCCATGGCCGCACCAGAGATTTGTTTAAAACACTGGCCTTGAAATAGGAAATAAGTAGAAGAGAGGCATTTTTCTATCAGGGAAGGTAGACTTGAAGACGTCTCCCCATGCTCTGATAACAACTGTTGGATTATGACTATGGAATCGGGAATAGAAACTTTGGTAAAAAGGGAAGTGACACCGAAACTCACAAGTAAATCCTCAGGTTCAACGCTTATATTGGATATATGTTCAACGAAATGGGCTGAATTACCAACATGCGAGGGAGACTTACCAGTGAACTCTGAGGATAGTGGTTAGGTATTTAGTTAATGAGTACTGTGGTACTGACAATGGTAGGCTGACCAGAAATTTTTGATAAAAAAAGAGTATGCTTGGCAACTTTGTTGAAATTAAAATTTTAAATAATAAACAAAGAGAGTAATAACATGCTACCAGCAGGATTTTATTCTAACGTGGACATAGAGATTCAAAAGATTAAATTTCATGTGGTTTAGGTTGCAAAAAACACAAAACGATATTTCTGTGGCAATACCAACTGAAATACTTTAAATTTTGATAGTTTATGAATAAAATAAATCTGAATATCCGTTATAAACCACATAAATGAATTACAAATTTGACAAGTAAACACAAAATTATGATAATCTCTGAAGCTTCTTTGTGGCGTGATATAATTCATATTCTTATTTGGGTATTTCGCCACTCTGAAAATTAAAAATATTAAATAACGAACGTTTCGAGGGACAATCTGCTCTCGTTATCAACAATTAACAATTAAAAAAGAACAAGAAACTTAGCTTTTTCAATCTCAGTGAAAAAGCTAAGTTTCTTGTTTTTTTTAAATTGTTAATTGTTGATAACGAGGGCAGATTGTCCCTCGAAACGTTCGTTATTTAATATTTTTAATTTTCAGAGTGACGAAATACCCAAATTAAGATATGAACATAATTATGATTCTCCTGTTTACTTTTTATATTACTTATTTCTTTACTCATGGTATAGTGTATAGTAGTTGTAATCCGCTCGCGTTTGTGTTTATGTAGGTACACATTCTGAGGCTGGTTTGCCTGCACAGTGTACATTTGTGCGAGTGCAATGTCGTCTGTCAAATATTATCCCGCGGGGCAAATTTATAAATGTTTGAAACCAAATCTAAAAAGAACATTAAGAATATTTAAATGAAGTAAAAAGAGTATATTGATATCTGTTTTATAAAAAGTAAGAGTAAAGAGAATATTATTTAGAAAAGAGTATAATACTCTAAAAAAGAGTATGTCTGGTCACCCTAGACAATGGGCCTGAGGGGAATGTCTTGTTTATGGATTTTGGATAGACCATAGAGCCGAGGAGGCTTTGAAGGGCGAGGAATCAACCTCCGTTGAATATTAGTGGACAGATTTGAAGATTTTATGAGAGAAGTGACTTCCCGTTCGATTTTGGAAGTTAGCTAAAAATAGAACGCATTTTCATTAATACCTTGATCAACATGTTATTCTGAAGGTTTTCCTTTATAATATTACCAATGCTGATTGATTAGATTAACAAAAGCTTCTGTTATGTATTAATTTTTTCATATATAAAGAACATGAGACGGTGCAAGTCCCTTATCGATACTGCGGCACACTGTTAGCATGGAGCGGTTTTAGCCATGCACTCTTTCGGACACTCTTTAAGACACATGCAGTTTTATAATCTGTTGAACGGTGCTTTGGATGTGGTATGGCCGTTATCATAGTAATGCTATATACATAATCGCTCCATATGTGCGACAACTTGGGCTAAGGGGCATTCGTAAAGGAGATGGTGGAAGAAGTAAGACTGAAGAACCGTCTTACGATAGACGTAGTAATCTAGCATAATCGTCATATAAAATGTAGTTATACCAGTCCACCTAAACATATATAAGGAATTAATAATAATTGTTCTATTGCTACCACATGCACCATGCTGATCATGCAGTAAGTAGATGATAGGCTTGTAATAAATAAGTTGACATATCTCGTTTCAGAAGACTTGCCTATGAGGTAAAGTAACAAGACTATGCACAAAACATATTGCTATGAACACATTTTAAGCGTTTATAATTATAATAGCAATTAATAACATTTCAAATATTATTTCATAAAATGTTCCCGAAATGTGCTAGTGTAATTTTTGCAAATTGTATAGAATATCATTGGTTTTGATAATAATTTTTAAAACGGTATTAAAAATAGTGTTAGCTTTGATTGAACAACACAATGTAATCAGAGCAGGCTTGGAAATAATGTAAAACAATGTAAGAGCTAAGAATAAACAATTCGGGAAAAGAGGCCAAGCTATGAAGTGGTGTGAATTTTGGATTTTCCAATAAATAACTATTAATACGTAAATAAATACCCTTTTCCTAATTCAGTGTGTTTGAAATTATTTCTATAGCCTTTGGCTACACTGTAGTAAATTACGTTAATATGTAGCACCTGCAGAGGTTTATAAAAAGTGTTTGATTTGTGCATCGAATGTTAGCTGTTTTTGTGAGATTGTGTACGAGGTTCGAGCAGTGTAATTGAAGCCATGTGAGCTAAAGGTAGGCAGCGACCTTCGTGGGAAGCAGTTGGAGCCCTAGGTGTGAGACAACGGCTGAATTGGAGGCATTTTTTAGAGCAGTCGAGCAACAGGGGTCGTTCTTCAAGTCATCAGCGGCTTGTATCTGCAGGTCAACGGAGAAAGAGGGGCCCAGGCTTTGTGGAACTTGCTGAGGGCTTGAGTTAAGCCCTAGGTTTCATATCAAAAGCAACAGAAATGTTAGGAAAGTTTATCCTTCTAGTGATTTCCAAGTGGCGTCAGTATTTTGTGCACTTCTGGCAGACGCATCATCTGAGTGTTTTTTGTTTCTGACGTGTATTTACTTACTGATATTGTTATCACCAAGGCAATGCTTTAATTACGTGATCACTGATAATTTTCGAGGAATAGCAAACTTGTTTTGCGAAATTGTGTGGTTGGATCGCCATATTTGAATTTAGTTTCCATTAGTTAAAATATCCAGTACTGTAGCGGTCCCAGTGATTAAATAGGCATTATTCAAGGCGTTTACAATTTTAAATTATTAAAAATACAGCACGGTAATTAAAGTTGATAGCAAATATATTTCCAGTAATTTATACTAATCAAGATAATACTTGCTAGGATGTAGAAACCCGATCAGATAGAGTCAGTTCTTTTACCCAAAATTAATAATATTACACTAACCGATAGAGCATTATCCACAACAATATATACACACACGTAACTTGGAGGTAGCACCACCAGTCCATCGAGGTCTAAGTGCCTTTGATTTTGTACTCACTCTCCATCTAAAAATCCAACATTGGTGCAACATATCAAGTTAATGTCGGTGACTGTTGTTAAATGATATAAGTGTACCTAATAACTGTACTCTTGCTTTGTATGAACAGCAATCGATGTCGAAGCACGAAAAGTACATTTTGTACTTAAACCATATCGACAGTACTTGCATCTTTTAATTTAAAATTGCTATATTGCAAAAAGTACTTATTATAGGATAATAGTAGTACCATACAGTGGTGCATTGCTATAAAAATAGTACCGGGAAGACGCGTTCATCAGCAGCACATCCACGTTTTCGAAGAGGGGCACTAGTTACAAAACGTTATAAAAAAAAATTATTATTATTGTTATTATCAGTACAAATATTTACAGAACATTAACTAACATGTGAGCAAACGAAAATGAAATCAAGCTTGGCTTTGAAATATTTGTTTTATGAATAATATGTTGGTGGCATTGTAAGTCTATGCTAAATTAGAGGCTATCAGATTAGGTTTTCCGTCACTTTTGCCAAATCAGTAAATTATGTTTAACGTTCTAGAACGGTAAGTAAAAATTCGAGGTTGGCATGCTAGGTTTTGCGTCAATTTTGACACAGACTGACGCAGAACCTAACCGGCTAACCTCGAATTTGACATAGACTTACAGTGCCACCAACATATTATTCATACAACTTGTAAGTAAGGTTATGACAAATTATTTGTTATTTCGCTAAA
>OW679203.1:78183527-78211246 GCA_940337035.1 Agriotes lineatus
AATAGACAAATTGGATTGTGTTTAGCCTAATAAGTTTGATAAAGTATAGCTTGTGACCGTGACATCACCTTAGATCAATTTTTCTAAAGTGGTAGTAACATGGCGATCAGCGTCAGCTGTGCCGGATATTTTGCTCTGTGTTACTAACGCGTTTGTCTGTACTCTGTACCACTGAATGCAGGTAATCTTATGACCGAATTAAACGTTAACACGTGCAAGCTATGTAACTCCGCAACTTCGACGACCCCTCTGTTGAGGTTGTTCCGTTGTGGATTAGATAATGTCATTCTTCTCGTGCGGCGTGAATTCATAATTCAGTGGCGCCCGATCAATGATATTTACCTACTCTCGAGACTCCTTCTAAATTAATTTAGACAGAAACACATCTTTCAGCATAGAAACGCGCCCGTATACCACTGTAATTTGCAATGTTGGTTTGATTACTTGTTTTAAATCCTGTAAATTTGTTTTACAATGTAACAAACTATATAATTTCTAAAATGCCGTATATGGCAAGCTGCGAGGAGTGTCGATAATCCATTTAAAAGCAAATAAATACTCACTTTTCCCAATTGAGTGATTTATAATTGGTGCACTGTTTTTTGGATAGGCTGTGGAAGGGTTGTTTTGATTCGTTGCATCCCTGCAGGAGTTTTAAAAAGTGTTGAATAGTACGTCGAGTGGTAGCTCGTGTTTCTGTGACAGTTTTTGGAGCGGTTGCGAGGTTAGAATAGCCCTGGAAGGGGGAAGGAGGCAGCGACATACGTTCTGAGCAGTGCGGAGAATAGACGAGTCACATAAATCTCTCACTGACGCAAGCGGATAAAAGTAAATATAAATACGATCGGGGGCAAAAAACAGAACATTCTTTACATGGTCGTTCATCGAGGTTTGTCTTAACACCTGAGACTTTTTATTGTTAGCACGCTAGCTATTAATCGTGCACTGTACTTTTGTACGTATTTGTGCCTTGATTTGCATATTTGGAAATTTAATTAAAGTGTTGTTCTTTTCCACAACGTGAAACCATTTTTCGCGCCGCTTAATTGTTTTCTCCATTTACACAATTATTTCAGGCTTAACCTGTATATTTAATTCAAGTAGTAATCAGTTTGCATTTCGAATTGTTCAGTTTTCCAGTTTCGTCCATTTGTAAACTTGCCCAGCTCACTGTTGGCCGAGTGCAGCGCTCTTGTTATGTTCTCTTTCCCAACGTCTTGAAATTTGGCCTAAGCGCAGTCTTCTTTTGGCAACTCGGCCTAGCGGCTCGTTGAACGAGAAATTGTGTGCTTAATTAAGCATTAATTTTTTGAGAGCTGAGAATAAATCAGGTATGATGGACTTTCAAGTTTTATAATTCTCATATTAATTAGTCGCTTTTAGCTCTCTTATAGTAGCAGCTCAAAAGGCACCACGTGTAGCAAGCAGAATTCCTGTGTATGGCCGCTCACAGCCCGCATCGCCTTTTAATTACATGCCAAGAGCCAGAGGTTAATGTGTGGAATTTTATTTTCGCGACGGCAATGCATGCAAAGTTGCGTGCGTCATTAATATATCCACATTTCATAAAATTTAATTACTGTCACAACATTACATGTTTTAATGGATTGTAAAATGCGCACTCACGCTTGCGTTATCGATGACGCGGTATTAAGGTTTTTTTACTGACAGCGATGTGCACATCTCTCGATTAATCCGACGAATTCAATGTTTCAAAAAACCCACAAGGGGGTTTATTAAGATCATGCGTGTGGAAACCTTCCGTAAAACTTTGCGATATTGTTCTGTATTCTAAATAATTTGAGAAACCATTTAATTATACCGTTTTGGTTTTCAAATAACATTTTATACTCAATAAATGCTAGTCAACCGTTGTTGATTTATTTCTTTTGGAATCGCTTTGATTCCTGACGCCCTACTGTGTTATAGCTGCTTGCAGGTTTCACCGCTGATTTCCGTATCCACGACCTAAAAAGCGCCGAAAAGAGCTAGTTCAGCCCACACGGTAAGTGTGGTTAGCTCATAAAGAATCAGTCAATCTGCGTTTTGGCGGTTACAGATTTATTACCGTAGCCGAGACGCAGGTTGGCTCTTTTTTTCTGACAAACATACCTATTTAGTATTTCTATTTAAGTGAGTATAACTAGCAACTTAAATGCTATTGCAATCTTGGAGATATTTCTTGTACAAGAACTGAAGCACTTAGACGCAGATGAAGATGTATAGTTTCTACAAAAAGGTTTTGAAGTATGTTCCGTAAAGTGATTTTGAACTTCACACTCAAACTACGAGAATGTTGTCTTTAGATGTAAATTATTTTAATATTGGCACAATATATGTGAAGGGTAAGAAATTGCGAAGTAATTGTTGTATTAATCCATATGTACTTCCACTATCAAATTAAAAATTAAAAATTCGCATTTGCAACTAAGACAAATTACATTGTCGTCACTACTTTGGTGTAATATATTTTTACCTTTGTTCATTAAAAACATCGTTTGTTATATCGTTAATTTTCAGCCATAGCATGGGAGAATAATTACCAAAGCAAATTTAGAATGTACGTCAAAACCTCTCCTTTTTAAAGCTCCGCCGATTAGCACCTAAAAAGCCAGAGCCAGAACTATCGCCGGAAACAAAGGAGGGGAAATAGACGTCAGCACCCCCGAGCAGCGCAATAAATAATAAACGCAACGGTAAAAATGCCTGTGTATGAACATAAAGGCGCATTAATTTTTAAACAAATCAAAGTTGGAAGTGGATGGATAATGGATGATGCTTGTGCAAGAACATTTGAACATCCCAACGCACGTCACTGTCCTTTGTCCAGTCGAATTGTGAGAGAATGACGTGGGTTTACAATTTGTAACCTCAATTTAAATTAATCGATTGCTTCGGGCTACTTTTGACACTGGGGTTCTAATTCAAGTTACAACTTCGGTATTAATACTCGTACCTGCCCTCTAGACTGTAAGGTTACACCAGGGCGAATGTTCTAATACCGAATAATTATGTCTAATTTCATATAAAAATTTTCACATATGCATCATACACATTTGATATGCGGTGACACTAAAACAAGTGCATAATTTAAAAGCAACTTTAAATTTCCTTTTTGACGCTTATTAAAAACACAAAATGATGGTAATCAGCGAATTCCATCTTTATATTTTGTTGTGAAACAAGCTCAAAATATACTTTAAACAGTATGATGTTCAAATTTGATAAATGATAAATGCCTCAGAATTTATTTTTATATTTTAATAAAAGCAAGTGGGCGACCTAATATAAGACCAAGACAAATAATTTTTTATTTGCGAAATAATTCACTTGTTTCTAGTTAATCCAATCCATTTCTCACGCCGCCACTGTAACCAGTTACCTACATAGAACAGTTGGATTTTTCTATTTCACTATCATTTTTGAAACTTGGCTTTTACATTTCCACCCTCAAACTTCACCGACTTACCTTTTTATTTTCTTTAAAGCACTTCCCAGAATGTATTATTATCGTAATAAAGTTGCTGTAATCACGATACGCTCAGACATGGCATGTCAGGCTTCTGACGCAAAACAATAAGTTCTAATGCTGCATGACGTACGTGGTAAGCTCGCGTTTATTTGATCGTTCTGAGCTGATTTTGTGTCAATTATTAATCAAGCCTTGGCTCTACAATAATTATTTTAACGCAAAATGATTTCATGCACTACTTTAAATTTTGTGGCTAGTTACTAGTTTTGCATCGTGCGCGATGACGTCATCGTGCGCAAGCACACTGCGCTTCGACATCGCATTTAAAATTTAAACTTCCATACTATAAACGTGGAAGTAGAATCATATTAGCTTCTGGCATTCAACAGAGATGTGGATGTAAAGTGATAACTCGTTAATTTTATAATTAGACACGGCCTGCTAGCAAAGCATTGTTTCTGCGCATAACTCTGTTATTTATGAAAATGAGTGTAACAAACTTGATTATACCATATCAATGAAATAAGTTTTTTTTTTCAGAAGTGCCATACCCACATTTAAAATGTATTTAAAGAAAGTCAATCCCAGTGTCACGGAAATTTAAAAAACAAGTGCAATTTTAATTTTTCTTTTAAACAATTCTTAATAATGTTAAAATAATTTGCGTTAACTAAAAATAAAAGGATTAAAATAAAAGGATTAAAATAAACTGATTTTTGAGGCTTTCACGGCCATTGTCATTAAGTAACAAACGACTTCCGGGATTGGACCCTGTCATGATTGAGATCGAAAAACTCAACGTTTCGCCTACTTTCGTAAGAGGCTTCATCAGGAGGAAAAAGGAAAAGAGCACGGTAACTCGTGTTCACGCCAGAGGCGAAACTCTACTAACTATTGGAAGAAGAAAGGCGAGAATTTATAGGCAAGCGCCGTCGCGGTTCACCAAATGCCGTCACGGTTCAGTGGACGGGGCTTAGGAATTAGCACTTTCCACATGGAAGGAAGGGAAAGCCTTCGTCCTGATTGAGATTATTAGGGTGTTTGTAAATCTCAATGGCTTCGCGAATCTTTCTGCTAAAGAAGAATGGGGATTTGTAGATGATGGATGTTTCATCAAAAAGGATCTTATGACCAGTATCGCGTTGGTGTTCGGCGATGGCTGATGATAAAGCGACACCTGACTTGAGACAGCGCTGGTGCTCAGAGATGCGAGTTTTTACTGAACGACCCTGTTTGACCAATGTATACAGCATTACAAGAGCAAGGTACTCTATAAACAGCTTTAGATGACATAGTGTTTAATTTATCTTTAGATGAAGGAAGAACCTGTGAGATTTTGCTCGGGGATTTGAATACTATTTTGATGTTTTGTTTTCGAAGAAACTTTCCTATGCGATCGGTGACTTGGTGGATATAGGGAAGAAAGACTATTGCTGCAGGAGGATCGGGTTTTGGAGGTTTGGGTGGCCGTGGATGAAGATGGCGCTTGATGGCAGACTGTATATCCCTAGCACGGTTCCGTTATTCCTAAGAGCGTTCCGAATGTGATTTAATTTAGCGTGTATATTATCGGGTTAGGATATAGAAACAGCCTGGTGTACAAGCGAATTGATAACTGAAAGTTTTTGTGTAGAATGATGTTGGAAATCGGCATGTAGATAGCGATCAGTGTGAGTGGGTTTGCGATATACAGAATGTCCAAGTTTGCCACTGGGTTGGCGAGAGATCTGTACATCTAAGAAAGGAAGGGAACCGTTACTTTATCTCCATGGTAAAGTTAATGTCTGGATGCTGACTATTGAGATAATTTAAGAAGGCGGGTGACGTGTCTTTACCATGTGGCCAAATAATAAAGGTATCGTCAATGTATCGGAACCAAACCTTAGGTTTCAATTCTGAAGATTCCAGAGCTACGGTTTCGAAAGCTTCCATGAAGATATTGGCAACGACAGGTGAAAGAGGAGAACCCATGGCCGCACCAGAGATTTGTTTAAAGAACTGGCCTTGAAATAGGAAATAAGTGAAAGAGAGGCATTTTTCTATCAGGGAAGGTAAACTTGAAGACGTCTCCCCATGCGCTGATAACAACTGTTGGATTATGACTATGGAATCGGGAATAGGAACTTTGGTAAAAAGGGAAGTGACATCGAAACCCACAAGTAAATCCTCAGGTTCAACGCTTATATTGGATATCTGTTCAACGAAATGGGCTGAATTGCGAACATGCGAGGAAGACTTACCAGTGAACTTTCCGAGGATAGTGGTTAGGTATTTAGCTAATGAGTAAGTAGGAGAATCTATGGTACTGACAATGGGCCTGAGAGAAATGTCTTGTTTGTGGATTTTGGGAAGACCATGGAGCAGAGGAGGCTTTGAAGCACGAGGAATCAACCTCAGTTGAATATCAGTGGACAGATCTAAAGATTTTATGAGAAAAGTGACTTGCCGTTCGATTTTGGAAGTTTGCTAGAAATGGAAAGCTTTTTAATTAATACCTTGATCAACATGTTATGCTGAAGGTTTTCCTTTAAAATATTAACAAAGCTGATTGATTAGATTAACAAAAGCTTCTGTTATGTATTAATTTATTCATATATAAAGAACATGAGACGGTGCAAGTCCCTTATCGATACTGCGGCACACTGTTAGCATGGGGCGGTTTTAGCCATGCACTCTTTCGGACACTCTTTAAGACACAGGTAGTTTTTTAAATGTGTTGAACGGTGCTTTGGACGTGGTATGGCCGTTATCATATTAATGCTATATACATGATCGCGCCATATGTGCGACAACTTGGGCTAAGGGGCATTCGTAAAGGAGATGGTAGAAAAAGTAAGACTGAAGGACCGTCTTACGATAGACGTATTAATCTAGCATAATCGTCATATAAAATGTAGTTATACCAGTTCACCTAAACATATATATAGAATTAATAATAATTGTTCTATTGGTACCACATGCACCATGCTGATCATGCAGTAAGCAGATGCCAGGCTTGTAATAAATAAGTTCTTGGGATACAGTTGACGTCTCTCGTTTCAGAAGACTTGCCTATGAAGTAAAGTAACAAGACTATGCACAAAACATATTGCTATGAACACATTTTAAGCATTTATAATTATAATAGCAATTAATAACATTTCAAATATTATTTCATAAAATGTTCCCGAAATGTGCTAGTGTAATTTTTGCAAATTGTATAAAATAGCATTGGCTTTGATAATAATTTTTAAAACGATATTAAAAATAGTGTTAGCTTTGATTGAACAACACAATGTAATCAGAGCAGGCTTAGAAATAATGTAAAACAATGTAAGAGCAAAGAACAAACAATTGGGGAAAGGAGGCCAAGCTATGAAGTGGTGTTAATTTTGGCTTTTCCAATAAATAATTATTAATACGTGAATAAATACCTACCCTTTAACTAATTGAGTGTGTTTGAAATTAATTTTATAGCCTTTCGGTACGCTGTAGTAAATTACGTTAATTCGTAGCACCTGCAGAGGTTTATAAAAAGTGGTTGATTTGTGCATCGAATATTAGCTGTTTTTGCGAGATTGTGTACGAGGTTCGAGCAGTGTAAATGAAGCCATGTGAGCTAAAGGTAGGCAGCGACCTTCGTGGGAAGCAGTTGGAGCCCTAGGTGTGAGACAACGGCTGAATTGGAGGCATTTTTTAGAGCGGTCGAGCAACAGGGGTCGTTCTTCAAGTCATCAGCGGCTTGTATCTGCAGGTGAACGGAGAAAGAGGGGCCCAGGCTTTGTGGAACTTGCTGAGGGCTCGAGTTAAGCCCTAGTTTTCATATGAAAAGCAAAAGAAATGTCAGGAAAGTTTATCCTTCTAGTGAACTCCAAGTGGCGTCGGTTTTTTGTGCACTTCTGGCAGACGCATCACCTGAGTGTTTTTTGTTTGTGACGTGTATTTACTTACTGATATTGTTATCACCAACGCAACGCTTTAATTTTGCGAAATTGTGAGGTTGGATCGTCATATTTGAATTTGGTTGCCATTAGTTAAAATATCCAGTACTGTAGCGGTCACAGTGGTTAAATAGGCATTATTCAAGGCGTTTACAATTTTAAATTATTAAAAATATAACACGATAATTAAAGTTGATAGCAAATATATTTCCAGTAATTTATACTAATCAAGATAATACTTGCTAGAATGTAGAAACCCTATCAGATAGAGTCACTTCTTTTACCCAAAATTAATAATATTACACTAACCGATAGAGCATTATCCACAACAATATATACACACACGTAACTCGGAGGTACCACCACCAGTCCATCGAGGTCTAAGTGCGCGTGAACTTGTATTCACTCTCCACCTAATAATCCAACATTGGTGCAACATATCAAGTAAATGTCGGTGACTGTTGTTAAATGGTATAAGTGTAACTAATAACCGCTCTCTTGCTTTGTGTGAAAAGCAATCGATGTCGAAGCACGAAAAGTACATTTTGTACTTAAACAATATCGACAGTACTTGCACCTTTTAATTTAAAATTGCTATATTGGAAAAAGTACTTATTATAGGACAATAGTAGTACCATACAGTGGTGCATTGCCATAAAAATAGTACTGGGAAGACCCGTAGATCAGCAGCATATCCACGTTTTCGAAGAGAGGCACTATTTACAAAACGTTATAAAAATTATTATGAGCAAACGAAAATGAAATCAAGCTTGGTTTTAAAATAGTTGTTTTATGAATAATATGTTGGTGGCATTGTAAGTCTATGTCAAATTCGAGGTTATCAGATAAGGTTTTCCGTCAGTTTTGACACAGACTGACGCAGAACCTAACCGGCTAACCTCGAATTTGACATAGACTTACAGTGCCACCAACATATTATTCATACAACTTGTAAGTAAGGTTATGACAAGTTATTTGTTATTTCGCTAAACTTAAATATGAATCGTAGTTTTAGTGAAACAAAGTAAAAACATAATTTATTAATAACTTTAGGTAATCTTGTATTATATATCCAAACAAATTAATCAGCATGTACTTAAATAATTCAAATGTTAAAGTGAAAGTAAAAAACAAAAACTTGAAATTTAAATTGAAAATGGAGCCAACATAAACTACAAAAATTACTAACACCCTACTAGCGATTTTCATATTAATCAACTGGTAGTGACTTTTACGTTACGGGAGTTTCCTGAATGGATTATACTGTGCCACCAGGAATGCATTTCAGTATTGCCAAACGTAAAACGAATCGTCGTTGCTATGCTGTAATGGTTGATATGGTACAAAGTACTACATTACTAAACGATTTTGCATGTAGAAATGTAGTAAAATACTATATGAATTGCGATAAACAAATAAAAATCATACCTACATTTGTTTAATCGTAGATTACACTACAAGCGAAAAAAGTGATACTTTTTCACTAAAAAGTTGTAGCATCGATGTAATACTTACCTAAATAGTTACAATTTAATTAGAAAATTCTATTGTAAGTGTTGGTTTTTAATTTATATATTTATGAGTACTTCAACTGTCTAGGTTATTAGGGTAAAAGAGTTTTAAATATCATATTATTGTTAGTAACATTTCACTGTGTTTATTTTTTTGCGTTTTGTGTGTCATGAAAGTGTCGGTTTTGTTTAGATTATAGTTTATCATATATATTAATTTCAATAGCAAAAAATACACTTTAAAACAATTCAATGTCAACCAGTCAATATGAAACCTAACCTCACTGCAAAAATAATAACCGAAGCGTATGTACCAACACAATTCAATGTAATGATAATGTTTGTTGCTAATGGTTTTCATAAAATTTCGTCATTTGCATTTCCATATAGAAAAAAACATTTTCAAGGGATTTTTTTAATTGTGAAAATGTTTTAAAGCACTTCATTTCGGCTGCAGCGACGTATTTCTGTGCACATACAATCTTTGTGTCCATTTAAATGTTTGTTTTTGTATCTCATCCATTCAATAATTTTGAACAGCTTTCATATTCAAACATATCCTTCGCGTCTGCTAGCAATCCGTTCAGAGAAAAATTTTCATTTTTCAAAGTATATAGCGAAATAAGTCGTTGCAGGTCCTTTTTAAATGTATGATGTCTTTTCGCATACCCCGAAACAAGAATTTCGATAACTGTTTATCCTTAAATGTTTGTACACCGTTGCTCGTGACACCTGCAATTACAAAAAAACATCAACGTGGAACATGTGTACGTAGGAGAGAATATGCAACGTATTTGTACGAAGTATACAATTTCAACAGTAGAACAGTGATTTAATCTTATGGCAGGAGGCATTCTTTAAGGTGTTTGGAACTTTTCTTACTTTGTAGGCAGAACTTTACTTCGGCATTTTGGTAGCCAAGAATTGTTTATATTATGTTAATTTGACGTTGATTAATAAATTAATACTTATACTCTGTTCAAAAATTTAAAAAAACCTATTGAATTAGGTTGGTAAAATTTAAAAACCCTAAATAATTATTGTTTGTGCTGCATTGGTAATACTGTAAATTATGACATATCTCTGACTATGACATTTATTTGATTCTGTGATAATGTATTAAAGGCGAATGATTTTTCCGGTAAATTTTTATACAAAAGTTTGTTGTTTTGGCGTCACAAGACAAGCTAACTTGATCAAATTTCTGATCCGAAGGCGAGGGAATTTGTCAGAGTAAGTTTGTCGAGGGTCTTTGTCAAAAACGAATAAATCTTACGTAAAAAAATCCGAGCAAAATCATGATCCCCAAATACATTTTGTGGACTATTTCCTAAATATCGGTTTATTTAGTATCGGTACGCAAGTAATATGACATTCATTCTGACGCACAATCACAGTTTAAATGACGTCTTTGAAATACCGCCTTGATTAAAATAACATATTTGGTGGTTACCATGGATGCAAGTGATAAACTCCTAAAGGAAAATTTAGATTTTGTACCACTATAAAAACACGTGATTGGTTGAGTTTTGAAAAATCATGGCATTTGATTGGAGAATAAGAGATGCGGGAAATAGTCAGAATAAATTCCAATTCCTTCAAATTATTTTTAATATTATTATTAGCACGTTTTAAAATTTTAAAATTGGATATACATTACAATAACGTAGAATTCACACGAACTAACAAACTTGACACTTAACCTAAAAATTAGAATTCTCGCCAAATTTTACACTAGACGACTTTGCCAATGGTAACTATCGAGGAGAATGCGACGTTGATGGTTTTTTTCATTTTTGAACAGAGCATAAATTCTGTTATTTTACTTACAGTAATTGTAATAAAGTATATTTGGCAACATCGTACTGTCTACATAACCTAGTATTTAATATTTGACATAATAACAGGCTGTACACATTTAAACAAAATTTAATGATATAGTATTTAATGGTATTAGGCCGATATTGAGCATATAACGGACGAGGAGTCAGTAACTTAAGGTGAAATATGAAATGCAACAAAAGCCGTTCAACAAGCAGCTAAATTGAAGTGGAAATGGGCCGGACATAATGAACGCATCTAAGATCAACGGTAGAATCATAAAATACAAAAATGGCGACCCTATACCGGAAAAAAGATCGAGAGGTAGACCACAAATGCGCTGGAAAGACGACATCGTAAAGCATGCAGGCTTCACGTGGCAAAGATTGGCTCAGAACAGAGACAATTGGAAAGAAAAAGGTCGAGGCCTATATCCAAAAATGGAAAGGATAGAAAATAGGCTGAAGAAGAAGAAGAATAAGTGAAATATGGATCATTTTATGGGTCAAAATCGATCTAATTATAGCCTTATAACTAAGGTGTGTTGGATAATAGTATCTTACGTAACAAGTTGCGAAAGTGATATGTATCGTTAGAGCAAAGACTATCTAATATATTAGATAGTCTTTGGTTAGAGTACATTGGAGAAACGAGGCGAAGCCTAGCAAAGCCCAGTGACTTAAAACACGAGCGTAGGATACTCTTTCTAACGAGTTGTGTACGTTATTTTCCCACGAGCCAAAAAACACATTTTTTTGAAATATATTGAATGACAGCTTTATTGTGACAACTGACAATGTCCGTAGATTGTCAGCAGTTCTTAGTAAAATGATATATTGTCAGTATTTTTGGGTTAAATTAGCCCACTGTATAACTGTAAATTGTGCATTATTTTCATAATAAACACGTTCTAGAAGAGCCAGCGACAAATACAGTTAGACCATTTCATTAAGAGAATATTTCATCTTATTATACCCTTTTAACGTCGCTGATACTTAATTCGGAAGTCTGCCTGGTTTTAGGTGGTGGCAAGAAGTAGAGATATATCTATTTCTTACGTTCTTTCGGAAATAGCTATTTAAGTAACAAGGAATGTAAGGACGTATTAACATTTGAGGTAGGCAAGTATAAGCCAAGGCAAAGCCGCGGCTTGTTGCCTGCCGAAAATGTTAATAGGCGATACATTCCGAGTTATCTTAATATATTTTTCCCGCTGCTTATCGAAATTTTTATAGAGATTTTTTAAACTATCGTTTGGTTTGCCACCTGTCACCACGATTAATTTTCGTGAGTCGTGTTACCTGTGAGTGTCACGATGTGACATAAACACTTGCAATTATGAACAAAACGTCTAAGTCTGCATCTTGCGTTAGTAATTTTTCATAACACCTACTTGTTATTTGTCAATAACAGAACTGTCAACTTTACTTGACTGAAAATTTCCCCATAACAGCCATGGCTGTTATACATTTAACAGCCTAGGTCGTTAAGAAATAACAGAACAGTAACATTTTCACATTGGCAATACTGAAATGTATAGTTGGTGACACTGTAAGTCTATGTCAAATTCGAGGTTAGCAGGTTATGTTTTGCTAACATCGAATTTGACATAGACTTAGGGCCGGTTGCAGAAAGCAACGTTAAGTCTGGTGTTAGCTAACGCGACGTCAAAGTGAACAAAAACGAATCAAATCTCAAATGTTTATGGTAACTAATACATTAGTAAACAAAATTTGATGCGATTTTGTTCACTTTGACGCGACGTTAGCTAACACCAGACTTAACATTGCTTTCTGCAACCGGCCCTTACAGTGTCACCAACAATACATTTTAGTATTGCCAAACGTAATTGTTTTCCATATGTGACTCTGATGAGACGAGTTTTCTAACACCCGTTACCAATACTATTTAACTTTTTCATTTAAATTGCTCTAAAATTTAAATTTTTGTGGGTGTTATGAAAAATATCCAACGACATATGGCTATTATCGTATCTAACTAACGTTCTTATGTCGTTAATAACTATTATTATCCTAGGAACTTAATAATAATGTTAAGTTCCGTTGTCAAGGGAAAGCAGCAAACAAATATAATCGCCGACTTACACGCTTTGTTACAAAGACTGTATCACTGACTTACATGATCAGCAGCGAGAAAAGTATGTTTAGTTAGGTGAAACTAACCTGACAAAATGTCACGTTTCCTTTTTAAAATCCTTTATCTAATAGACGTGTCTGTCCGGGACGCTGTTTTGTCTGTCTGGGACGCTGTTTCAGCAGCCAAACCGTAAGAGATAGAGAAAAAAGTTATGAAAGTTATATGTTTGGAATGGTCATGTCAGGTCAGGAACCGAATTTCAGTCTCTAACACTAATTATTATCTTAATTATCCCAATCCTAACTTTTTAGGTTAGATTCTAGGCAAATTTTATCAAGGCGAATGCGACTGGTAGTTTGCTACCAACAATGACGTCATATACGTACGTGTGGTGAATACGCGTTCTATTTGCAAAACGGTCTTTTTTGTTTTATTAAATGAGACATTTGTCTCACTGGACTGCTAGTTAGGTTATAATTGTTGATCTTTAACAAACATTTTTAGCTATACGTGTATTTGTCAAATGTCAAAAATTATAACCTAATTTTCAAAATTATACCTGACATTTTGTCAGGTCAGTTTGACATAACGAAACATAACTTACTGGGAACACTTTTCCCAAGAACCATAAGAAAATGAAATACCGAAAGATTGAATAAATTTGTAATAACAGTCACCTGATGGGATACGTGTTATATGTTTGACAATTCTGAAGTTTATTGTTGGTAGCACTGTCAGTCAACGTCAAATTCGAGGTTGTCAGATTAGTTTTTGTGTCAGTTTGTGTCAAATAACAAACAAAACCTAACCTGCTAATCTCGAATTGGACATACACCGTTAGTGCCACTGACAATACACTCCAGTACTGCCAGATAAGTTTATTTCATCTGTCATCTCTACCACTTTGCATCCTTGCTGCAATTTTCTCCATCACATGAAACCAGGAAGATTTCCAAATCAATTATCAGCTATGTTAAGAGAGTATAGTGACATGGGATATTTTCTTGATGAAATGACGTAACTATTTTTGTCGCTGGCTCTCCGTCTATTCGTTATGATAACTACCGGTTGTATGATATTTTCATTTTTAGTAGCTACTTGACTGTATGGAAGCTGCCACTTCGTATGTGGGAGTGCGAAGAGTATATTATATAACATGTTGAGAAAATGTAGTTTTTCTGTGCAAGGCGCCAGCTTTTTAATCGAGGCAAAGTCGAGCATTAAGGCACTTTTCTCACTTGTTACGCATGCTATGTTTTACTTCCTTTGGGAAAATGCCTAACAATAATTGTGATATAAAAATATCAAATATCATGTGTGTTATGAATTAAAAAAATTAAACTGTACGTTGCTATGCAAAAAAGTGTTGCTATGCAGAAAAGTCCACTTTTCTAAACGTGCCGTTGCTATGCAGAAAAGTGTTGCTATGCACAAAAAGTCCACTTTTCTAAACGATTTTCTATTTAGGAATACAGTACATTCAGTGGAGTAACTAAGATTTTGCTCTATACTTGAGCCGCCCAACAGATAGAGTAGAGCAGGCAACCCAAATAACATATTACAAAGGTCACTCGATAATATTTTAATTATGATTACTAAAATTCTCAGAGATGGCGACCCTTATAATTAGAACTAATTTCATTTGACATTTAATAACTTTTTGTGGTTATGATGCAAATATCGAGAGATAAAAAAAGTGATGGAAATTCAAACGTATGAATAATATGTTGGTGGCACTGTAAGTCTATGTCAAATTCGAGGTTATCAGGTTAGGTTTTGCGTCAGTTTTGACACAGACTGCCGCAAAATCTAACCTGCTAACCTCGAATTTGACATAAACTTACAGTGCCTCCAACATATTATTCATTAGGATTAGTTTTTTTATCTCTCGATATTTGCATCATAACCACAAAACGTTATTTAATGTCAAATGAAATTAGTTCTAATTATAAGGGTCGCCATCTCTGTTCCTTTTAGTAATTATAATATTAAAATATTATCGAGTGACCTTTTTAATATGTTATTTGGGTTGCCTGCTCCACTCTATCTGTTCGGCGGCTCAAGTGTAGCAAAAATTGTACTGCACGTCGGTGTTGCACTAGTTTAGCAATGTAGCATAGTCCGTCTAGCTCGCTCGTGGGCAGAGGCAGACAGGCGAGCGGCGTTATTGCTCACCTTCTTCTCGCCATTTAATTCAAATGCTTTTACGATTTTTTAAGTAGCTTCATTTAAACTGACCCATTATAATAAGAAATGAAATAATTAATATTCAGTTATGCGTTAATAAATAGTTATTTTTGTATCTAGAATGCTAGATACTGCTTTTCCGTTCGAAAATAAGAGATTTTTTTGATGAACCGACGACGAGCCAACATAGTTATCATGTATCAAGGGCGTAAAACAGGCTTTTTGACCTTCAGCGTAATAACTACAGCACGAGGTGCGGAGCGCCGAAGCTATATACTACAACGAGCAATAACGCTGGTTACGCCTGAGGTGCAAAAAAACTCTGTTTCATCGAAATTTAATTTAAAAAGAAAATCAGATTACACCGCGTGTCTTAAGATGAATTACATCTAGTATGCTTTGAATTTCCCATAATACAATACCAATAACAATCTAGGGCATATAAAAATTTACAGGCAAAGAAAATTCAAAACCTACTAGATGTAATTTTTTTAAGACACCCGGTATAATAGCGTTATCAATAAAAACAGTGCAATTCTTACAGTTATTTGAGCTTTAACGTGTTTATATAATAACTAGAACGACGTCAGCGGGTGATAAAATTCTTTTTTGCACTTGCGGGACTAAAGTTGGCCATTTAGTCACTTATTTCAGGGACTAAAGTAGCTCATTTAATCTCTAGGGACAGAAGTAATTACTTTAGCCCCTAGGGACTAAAGTAAAAAATGTTACCGTATCTATGGTAATCTACGGTAAATTCGGGGTTATCAGGTTAGGTTTCGCGTCAGTTTTGACATAAACTGACGCAAAACCTAAGCTACTAACCTCAAATTTGACATAATTGTGAGCTCTTGTCATAATGACTTACAGTGCCATCAACTTTAAAATTTACCAAAGGCTACTAATTTTAAAATAATTGTAACTAAAATGTCAATAAATGACGTTTAAAAAAACGGGTTTTCGTTCTTCCTGTTCTTCCTGCAACGTGAAAAAAATAGTATATGCAACTCGGAGAGAATGCTATTTTGCTTCAGTGCAATTTCTGACTCTCGGGCTTCGCCCTCGAGTCAGAAATTGTACCTCAGCAAAATAACGCATTTCTCTCCCTCATTGCATAATCTACTATTTTCGACTACCATTTCCTAAAGGAGGCCTTTATTTGAAACTTTCCATATGTCAAAAGCATGTTGTTATTGCATACTATGCAATAAAAATATTATTGCACACATCTGTCACTTTATTGCACACGTCTCTCAAAACTGTTTATTAAATGTGGTGCTTTCAATTTAAAACAATGAAAGCATACCTAACATGATTTTTCAATTTGAAATGACGTTGACGTTTTGCAATCTCTTTTAGCTTAAATCGAAAAAAAATATGTATAAAACTCGTATCTAAAGCTTTTTTTACACTTGCGAGATTTAAAAAATTCGCCTTCGGCTCATTTTTAAACTTTCTCACGCGTTCAAAAAAGTGACACTTTAGCTACTCGTTGTATAAATAACTATTATCTGCTCCAGTGGGATAAGTAACTTATTACGTCACTCATTTGACACTATTTCCGTTAGGTAATAAATCTCATTACACCACTCAGTTATGTAATAACTTCATTACGTAACTGAGTGGTTTAATGGCTTCATTGCCTAACTGAAATAATGTCAAATGAATGACATAATGACATTTGTCTACTAAAATATTTTTGTAAATGACAGATCTGAAATTTCTCTTAGTGCACTTTTCTCAATTTTAGGCAGTTGTAGATAAAATTGTATACAATACATGTGTGATAATGCATCATTAATATACGTGTATGTAAACACACAAGTATATTAATGATGCTCTTATCCCACTTGTATAGTAAATAACTATTATGTACGACCGAGCTGACTTAGCGACTTTATACCCTATTTTTGAGGGCGTAATATGTTATTTTATAGCACGGAAGCCAAAAAATATTATTAAGTATTATTCAATAATAAAAAGTAAAGTAAAGTTCGGGCACTTCATTCCATGTAGGAACATGGCCTGAGAAAAGGTGAGGTCGCCGAAATCTCTTTTTCCGAAACCCTATTAAGTATAATTAAATTACTTTACGGCTCACTCGGCGGAGTTTCCTTTGTCAACTTGACAAGCAATGACATCGTAAGCTGCCAAAGTTGATAAAAATTATAAATCTTGTTTTAATTGTGAATATTCCGGTCTGTACATACAACATCATATATTTATGCACTTCGTGCGTAGCTAACGTTTATGGCCCTTGTCGTGTTAGAGCCCGCGAATACGTCTTGGGCTGTAATTGTCATACCGCTGGCCATAAACGCTGTCTTACGGCTTTGGTACATAAATATTTTGCGCGCTGACGTCAGTTTATTAGAAAAAAAAGACTTGCTTTACGCTTGGAAATGCAGTCTAAGAAACGAATATTATTGATTGATAGTACATAAAATTCATTCGAGATACAAATATTTTTTTCGTAAACTGCATTAATATTAAGCAAAATTGAAATAATAATTGTAGAACTGCCAACATGAATTTATTTGACAGTTTATGAATAAGTAATTATGAATTTGGTCATTGTCACTTTAGACCTCTTAATTTACATATTGTAAAAACCTAATTAAATAATTATCTATAGTGTAATAATATGGTTAAGGTGTTTAAATAAGGAATTGATAAATATATTGATCCGTTTTTTTCAATAAATTAATGCAAACGTTCTTGGATGCGAAGTACTTTTTTGTGTAACCGCGCTGAGAAGTTGGTTTTTGCGGACGTAATTACGGCTACAACATTTGTTTTCGCGACCGTTGATATTAGTAACGGCCGCGAAAACAAATTTCGCGGTCGCAAACTTGTCGGCACGGTTGCACAAATAATTTGTAATGTATTTCTGATTGTAATATGCATTGCGATTGCCCAAAAAATGTTGTGTATGCCACGTTCGCGAAATTTATGACTTTCTGGAATAATGTGGCGGACTCGACTTCGTCTCGCCTGCCAAACATTTCTCGATACTCCGAACAGTCATATCGCCGCCTAAGTATACAAATAACTATGCTGTTCTAGATCGCAAAAGTGTTTACGAGATTAGATGACTTCGCCCATTGAAAACAGAATGAAAATATCACAATATTTTGATAGTTTTCGAAAAATGTATCTTTATGATATATTTTATCGGACTTTTTCCACTGTCTAGGGTGTATATGACACAACGTTTCGGGAGTTTCGATCTACTCCCGTCTTCAGGTATTCCTGGTTAGTCCTGAGAAAGACTTATATTGTACGTTTTTCTACATAAACTCGTGCCTTCCCCGGAGTTTGAACCCGGGACCGCTGATCGCTGTGATTACTAATCTGCCACTTTTACCACTAGGCCACCAGCGAATTTTATGTAGTTATATCTAAGTCTCTGGGGGGTGATCCAACACCCCTCATCACCCCCTTCCCCACACCACTAATTACATTTCCCTACAGCACGTAAAAATAGTTATTTACTATATAAGTAGTGTTATGAGGCTTATATACCTATAGCTTGGCCCACGATGACGTACACCGTTGGGCAAGTTTTCTCGCGTGGGTATTACCTAGTAACACTACGCGTGCAGTATATTTTATCCACATCTCTCAATAAACTCAAGAAGCATCAAAACCACAATTTCTGTTTGAAATCTCAGTACCTGTGTGTTTTAACAGTTTTGTGCATAACATTGATATTGCCAGTGTTAAAATAGCTATGGTTATGGGGTGTTTATTGAGAGGTATTGGATACAATTTATTTATTAATAAGATCTCACTAAGACATTAAAGTGTAGTTCTTTTCATGCTGCAATTGATGTAAGGCCACATGTTGCAAATGCAAAAATTGCAGATTGGGAAAGAGCCAACATTTTGTACTTGAGCAGTAACAACACTTACACTTTTTAAATCACACTAACTATATATAAAAAAAATTTATTCCTATGGCGTATCAGTACATGTGTACCATTCACTAATGCTCTAAATTTAAGTACCAAGCTAAAATTTTATTTTTACATGTACCCTTATAATATATAAATATAAATAATTTATGTAAAATTCAATTATAAGATGAATGGCAGCCATACAAATAACTTACTTATAATAAATTAGAAATGATAAAATTTGATTAAAATATTTTATTAACATAAAATTGTTTATTAATGGTTTAAAATTGTTTAAAACAATTATTTACATCGATTTTACAGTTGTTTATTGACGGTTGTAATTAGTATATTGCACGTATGTATAAATGTATAAACAGTTTAACGGACTTGAAATCTGTTACGTCTATACGGCAGCCCTTTTATAGTACCTAAAGACGTAATCGAAAATACGTAAATACAGACACCAGCCGTTAACTAATCAATATGTTAATCAAACCGTTTCCACGGGAAACATTATTTGCTACAACCCTGTAGGTCGTAATACAATGTAACGCGTATAAGAGCAAGTGGGCTGCTAGATAGGCAATTTTTTCTACAAAGCTGCATAACGATTGCATCTTGTCTGCGCGTCGGCGAGCAGAATTTCGACATTTCACCTAGTTTCGTTGCTGGTTTAATCACAGAGGCAATAAAGTGCGGCTCGACATAAACAGCAGCGGCAAAAGTGGGGCGGTTTCTTTCAATTACGCCCGGTTCACATAATGTGCGAGCTTTTAAGAATGAAGTAGGCAAACTTTCGTCGCGAACTGTACGTGTGACGTCCGGTGACGTCAGCGTCAGCGAGATCTAGATGAAAATGCACGTACTAGTTCAGTGGGCTGTAGGAATCTTGGTGGTGACGACCTAAGTTTAAAACATTGTGAAAATGTCGGGAAAATCATACCCTGTGGACAGATTAGTGCGTGTGGGTTATTACGAACTGGAAAAAACCATCGGAAGGGAAACTTCGCCGTCGTCAAGCTCGCCACACACGTTGTTACAAGAACCAAGGTACGTTTGTTGTGTAAATAAAAAGGTCACTCGAGTGATGATCTCTGCGCCGCCGAAGGGCTTAAGTTTTCAAAATTGGCCCTAGCGTACTCCTGGGCCGTTTTCGTGCCCAATTTCCCGGCCAGAGTTCGTTAATATTTCAAGCCCGTCAGTTAGGTTAGGTTACATGTCAAACGATAGTCGTGTAAGGACATCATTTGACGGCTGTGTATGGTCAGTTTGCAGGATTTGGCGCTTAAATTAGGGCCCGACGCCTTGGGAGCGGCTGCTGGTCTCTTCCTTAGTGCTGCAGGGTGCTAATTTCACTCACGGCATTTTTAGGTTAGGTCATTTTTGTTTTCTTATTGACCTCCAAGGGCAACGTGATTTTAATCAGGCGAGGACCTCGCTGTCGCAGATCCTGGGCAGGGGAAATGTTGAGGCAAGACACTTGTCAACAATGACCAATGCCTGCGACAGCAGTGAAATTGGGTTGATTATTGTTTGGACGTGACGCCTGTGAGAAAATCTTTCCTGTTTATTCATCTAGTTTCCTAGCTTGCTGCGTGCTCCACGGCCTGTAATGGCAAAATTTCACAATTCGTGCTGGATGCCTACAATTAAACCACTTGTTTACCAACAACAAGTCTTGGGGATTCACTAATTGTTGCTGTCATAAACAACATCACACCTGAACATATTCATTTGTTTGACTGTATCGCAGAACTCATTTGTTTTAATCTGCTGTCTAGTTTAAGATTAAGTTTAATGACTTCAAAGAAAACTAATTTTCTGAAGTAGTTACTGTTACATATCCTACTAAGGAACCATGTGGGTAGGTACATAGCTATACTTGTCATAAACAACACCGTAACAAGATTTGTATGTTTTTCAGCACCTTCATTTGTTTGCCTATAAGCTAGAATTGTCTATGTGAAACAACGCTGGAGAAGTGCTTCTATGCCTTCAAATGGCAATAAAATTTTATATTATTTGAATAGTCACAAGATAGAAGTGTGGCACAAAAAGCTACATGTCGTGGTAGGTTTATATCGATACTAGCGTAGCATTAACTCATTACGCCCACTTTCATAGTTAATATTAATTGAGCCTCCTATAGAAAAGTTGTAGCAACGCATTAATAACTCACCGGTTTAAATGATTCCTAACTTTTTATTGCATGTTGTACTGAGGAGCCCCGTAAATACCACCGTACCAAAATTCAGTTACTCTTCAGCACCTTCATTTGTTTGTCTATGCCTTAGAACTCATTTGTTTATATGCTCGATTACTGTTAATGTAGGTTTATATCGATATTTTGATTACGCCCACTTTCATAGTTAATATTAACCGAGCCTCTTAGAGAGAAGTTTGTAGCAACGCATTGAAAGTTAAAAAATTTTCAGAAATTTTTATTGCGCCATGTAGATTTGCTCATCCTTGTCATAATAAACAACACTTTAACAAAGTTTGTCTGCCCTTCGGCACATCGACAACAGACTTTTCGAGTAACTTCAAATATGGTTCTGGCGGTATGGAAGAAATATAGTTCGAAGAAGTCGCTGTTTGATTCAATAGGTCAATATGAACCAACACAGTAATAAACACATTAAAAATTCAGTTTCCAGAAACTGTTTTTGCATATCATGTTTATATCCGGTAGCCGGTACCATCTAGTTTTAACCGTATAATGTATGTTTTTGTACCTACAATATTTAAGTTTAAAGGTTTTGCTAATTATATATTTACTTATTTAAAAATGTATGTGTGACTCAATTTTTGAGACGATCTCTATTTCTATGTTGTTTTCCGTGTTGTAATATTTTTGTTGCTAATAAAATAGACACCTGCCATTTTTATCGCAGAGAAATGTTGACTACAACCAAATATTAATCAGAAGTTATTAACTGTAATTAGCACTCCATCTGAATGGAGTGTATTTGCTTTCAAATGGTTAAAATATGTGTTGTCACTATTACAACCGTGTTTCTTGAGTGATAACAATAATAACAAATAATAGTAAAAACACAGATACAAACATTTGCAGAATTTGGGTTTTCTGTTCTCCCTGAAATGCATCGTTTAATTTTTTTGCACTTAATCACAGATTTTCAAAAATCTATTAGCTGAATAACAAATGATACAATTTTCGTTTCGACTCTCGGGAACATTAACTATCCATAGTTGTATCATCATCGTCGACTCTACAGTCTCTTATGGGCTTGCTCGACAAGTTGTCTTCCATTTGTCTCTTCTCACTAAAACATAGATGTAACTATTTCCCTTGCTTTTTACATTGAATACATCGATTTAGATTTTTGTACCTCCATGATGATTTCCCAAGCATTGGATAATGGTGACGTGTTTTTATTGTTGTCATTGAAATATTTTATCTCAGGCACAATGCTGTGATTAGATCCGACTTAATCATAAGGACTTTTTATCGTCCATACAAATATGTGTTCATAATTGAACTACAGGGGTCAAGCGTGTACAACCCCAATTTGCTGTCGGTAACTCTTTTTGAGAAACTTTTGAATTTTACGATTGCTGTAGGTTTTGAAGTTTTGGGTATATTCGGGATAATCATTCAAAATGTCGATATCTAATCAGTTTGTTTAGTAGTTTCGTAGATCATCGATGCATAGCTACCGTTACTAGTTGGTGGTAAGGGTATGAGTAATTAATTGATAACGAATGAATTGAATTGGTATCTATGCGCAGAGATCATTTGGTGGTTACCCATTCTGATTAATTAAAATAATGATTGAGTGGTAGATAATTTGTATTTGACTTGAACTGTTCCGATACTTAGTTAATATACTGGTTATTTGATTAATATTACGTTTGCATGTAATTTGATTACCGATTTCTTGTGTAATTAGCTAGCCATACTAATGTAGTGTTATTGGAGTGCTCATTACTAAACAATAAATTCATTGGCCAGTTAATTGTATATTAAATAATTATTGCATAACAGCCAGATGTGTAGATTTTTAAGATCGTTTAATTAGTAAAAATAATCTTAACCGATGCTAAGTGAAATAGGTACCTAGGTACTAAACCGTTAATTAATTTTTAATTGAATAATTAGTTTCTAGGTTATATATTAGCAATGTTTACTAATTATACAACGGGTGAAATACATTTCTTTAATCACACAATATTCATATTGGGCTATTCACAAGCACGTGTAATTAGTTGATTAGTTACTTATTAGCAATTATGCATTGGTGAAAAAATGTATGTCGAGTAGCTTGTGTTTACTCATTATTCGATAAGGGAAATAAACTAATTTTTTTGATTTAATTGCACCGTGCTTAATTATTTGGCAATATTATTTGCAAGAGCTTGTGTAATTAGTTTACTTATTGGATGCTTATAAGCTATTTGCAAAAAGTACGTCTGAAGGAGTTTTATATTTACTAATAATTCAACGTGGGCAATTAATTAATTTTATTTAACTAATTGCACAATTATTCAGTTGGACCATTATGCATACGATCTAGTAAGTTAGTCGCTTGTTTGCAATTAATATATGAATTGGTGTGCTAATTATTTAACTCCTGCATATTCATTTATAGATATCGATTAATTAATTACCCTATTAATATTTCTACATTACTTAGTGAGTAATGGGGATTCACACAGGGTCTATGTGTGGAGTTGTCTGTTTGATTATTAGTTTATTTAGTTGCCAAATGTCTTAGACCAAGCAAATGAATTGGTGCTTTCTAATTATTTATTCAATAGGGTTGTTATCAATCGCTAACTTCCAGCTTAGGCTTGGTGCGCTAATTAGTTATCCAGCATATACAATAAACATTGATACTAGTTACGTAGGTATATACAAATTGATAACTAGGTGGTACACTTGTTTAATCGGCTATGTGTGTAGAAATATTTTGGTGGTTGCTTATTCTGTTTTATTGTATAGGTTAGCTATTTTACTGATTAATTAAAATTTAATTGAGTTAGTTTGCATAAATTCTGATTAGTTTCTAGTTAATCTAGTGGTTAATATTTCGTCCAAATGTAATTTGATTTATTACCAGCCCCCTGCGTAATTGGCTAACTTTTAAATTAGTATAAAAATTCATGTACACTACTTGGTGTACTAATTACTCAGAGTACTCATTACTAAACAATTAACTAATTGGCCAATTAATTATATACAATAAAATTATTGTATAACACCAACCTATGATGGTTACGCCATGTAATTATTTAACTGACTTGTTACATATTTATCAATAATGACCGTCGCATTAATTAAATAAGAAAATATTAATTGATACTAACTGGAATATATTTGTAGTGTAGTTACTAAATCATTAATAATTTTTAATTGGACAATTAGTTTCTACGTAATGTATTAGGTTATTGTACTATCTGGGTAGGCCGTAACTGCACAAAATTAGTTTTAAATTGTTCCATTTCAAATAAAATTCAGCGCTCATTTGTGGGAGGGGCTTCAACAGAATCTATTCGTTAAACGTAGTATAATTGTTCAACAGGTGAAAGAATTAGTTTTCAGTAATTAATGACACAGTATACAGTGTAGCTAGTATTAACTAATACTTGTGTAATTAGTTTATCAGTTTCAATTAGCAATTATGCATTGGCTGTGTAAAAAAATTATATGTAAAGTAGCCTATGTTTACTCATTATTCAGAGGGGAAATACATTAATTTTCGTTATATAGTTTCACCATATTTTGTTGGAGATATGTTTCACAAGAGCTTGTATAATTAGTTGCTTATTAGTTATTTGGAAACATTTGGTCTAAAGGAGCTTGTCTTTGCTATAATTCAACATTTAACTAATTACATAAATATTCAATTGGGCCATGCACAAGGACTTGTCTACTTAGTTGCTAATTTCTAATTAATATATGAGTTGGTGCGTTAATTACTTCCTCGGCAGATTCATTGATAAATATCAATTAATTACTTACCCAATTAATTAATTGATAAATATCAATCAATTACTTACCCAATTAATTATTTTCAAATTAATAATTGTATAATAGGAATTACAATAGTTAATAAACTCTTATACCAAGCATTCAATGAATTGGGGCTGCATAATTATTCAATAGGGACTGAATTTTTGTATAATTAATTTAATTTACTGAAGCTGTTATCGAGCACTAGCTAGCAGCTTGCGCTTTGTGCGATAATTAGTTATCCAGCATATACAGTAACTATTAATATAGAAATTGATTGAGAACAAGGTGGTACGCTTGTTTAAATGATTATTTTTGAATTAATTAATTACGGACATTTTACATTAAATGTTGAATCGGTATCTATGTGCAGAAATATTTTGGCGGTTATCTATTGGAATTAAATCAGTTTTATTGTATGGGTTGCTATTTTACTGATTAAAGAAGTTTATGATCGAGTGGTAGTTAATTTGTATTTGACTTAAATTGTTCTGTTATTTAGTTAATCTACTGGTTAATATTTCTTTTACGCGAAACTTGATTGATTAACAACACCTTGTCTAATTAGCTAACCTTTCATTTAGTATAAAAATTAATGTGTACATAGTACTTGATGTACCAATTACTTATGCAGAGTACTCATTACTAAACAATTAATTATAAACAAAATAATTATTGTATAAGGACCACACATGATGGAGGTCAGGAATATAATCATTGAACTGACTTATTACATATGTATTTATAATGATCGACTAATTAATTGAATAAAAAATCAATAATTCAACATACGGAATTAATTAATTTTATTTAACTAATTACACAAATATTTAATTTGAAATTAATATACATATGAGCTTGTGTGTTAATTACTTCTCCAGCATATTCATTTATAGATAGTTATGAATTAATTACTTATTCAGAGCATTCATTACTGAACAATTAATTAATTAGCCATGATGATTAAGTCACGTAATTATTTAACTGTTTTGTTACATATGTATCTATAATGTTGATATAATTACTAGTTCAATAAAAAATATTAACTGGTCCTATCTGGTATATACAGGTAGTTACTAAATCCTTTAATTAAATTTTATTTGGTTAATTAGTTACTAGGTTATAAATTAGCTATGTTTACTAATTGTTCAACAGGCGAAAGAAATTAATTCCACAATATTCAATTGAGCTACTATTTACAAGCGTTGGTGTAATTAATGTACTTATGTTTACCTACTCATTATTCAACAGAAAAAAATGAAATTATTTACATTAATGAGTCACATAGTATTCATGCTATTATTCACAAAAGGTTTTACGAATAGTTAATTTAATTAACTTAGCTGCTGATTAGCTATTATATATTGTTGTTTTATGTTTAATTAAATGGAGTTCAGTTTACCAGTTATCCAACAGGAGAAATAAAGTAATTTTCTTTATTTAATTAAACCATGTTCAATTGCGGACATTATTCATAAGAGCGTGTCTAGTTAGTTTACTTAGTTGCTTGTTGATTGTTTAAAAAAAATATTTTCAAAGGAGCATATATTTACTGATTATCCAACAGGAGAAATAATTTAATTTGCTTTAACTAATTACACAAATATTCCAATGGGCGAGCCATTATTTACAAGAACTTGCATAGTCATTATTATAGTATATTGATTAATCAATTACCTACTTAGTTAATTTCCAAGTTAACTATTGAATGATGGGAATTCACATGCGTTAATTGCTAATTGGTGGTTGTTTGTTGAATTATCGGTTACATTTGGATTTGATTAGTTGATGAACGTCTTACATCAAGCATTCAATGATTGTTTAAAAAGTTTACTTAGAAATTGTATAACTTTGTTGATAGTGACCATAATAATCGATGAAGTATATAATTGACGTATAATTAATTTGTATGTAGCTTGTAAGTTGATAAAAAAATTAAATATATGCATCTTATTATTCACTAAGGAATTATATAAATTTTGTGCAAGTAATTTAATTTACTTAATTAGACTGTTACACAGTACCAACTGCAGTTTGGCTTTGTGGGATAATTAGTTATCCATCATATAAATATGTCTATTAATCAGTTAGGTATTTATATTATATAATTGATGTTTTATTACATTTTTGCTCTACTCTGTAAGATGGGCAGAAATTTACATAGAGATAGATTTGGTGATTATTTAACAAGGAATTAAATTGAGTAAAAAGTGAATAAATTACTTAATTGATTTTTAATTAGTTTATCTACAGGTTGTTACTGGGCGAAAAAGTACTTAAATGGACTGGTGTTTGCTAATTTTTTTCGCATTTTGTGAAATTTATTTAACCAGTATGTAGAATAAATATTAATAAGTAAAGCTGATAATTATATGCACTCAAAAGTACGAAAATATGCGCATATATATGCATACAATTTGTTCAGTATATGCACCCAAAGTTATAATATATGCACATAATATGCTCTAATTTTTTTGAAAACAAGTAGGAGTATTCTAAATAATGTAAAAATTTCAATTATTTTGTTTGAGTAAATTTATTTCTCTAATTTTTATTCAAAGACGTCATTCATTTTAATGTTTGACTATGTAAACATGGACTCCCAACACCAACTTCACGTTGTAAGCAACATAAAAATGAGATTTCCTCTAACGCCACCAGACTGTTATTCACCCAACACTCTTGAGATGGATTTTGTGTCGGCCGATTCCTTATACACTGCTTCTATGAGAAAAATTGGGGTTTCTGGCAGTCTATGTTTATATAGTCTAAGATTTTAACAGGAAATTCCCCTTTCCTCTGCTCATTTCGATACGCACACTGCACTCCAAC